>JARHVA010003157.1:235000-835000 GCA_037957365.1 Torreya grandis | reverse complement strand
TAAGAGGTTGGCTTATTAATTTTGATGATTCAAAATTTGTTAGCACTAGGCAATATGGACATTAAATTATGTCATGCTAGTTTGTATACAGTTGGTGTTGTGTCATAATGGTGAGGACTTGACCATTAATGGTCAGCCTAACCATTGGCGATCAAGGGTTTAGATTAAAATTGGTCAATATGATTTAAAAGGGGTGGGTAATGGTTAAGTTAGTGATTTTAGCTAAGTAACTAACTAGACCCAAGGTTTGATGGGTCAATAAGGGTTAGGTGGTCCTTAAGGTATCTCAAGGCATTTTGACATATAAAACCATTGTGTGTAGTTTTTTAGTGTTTACATGTGCCACCATCTAAAATCATGACCTAAAATTCTAGTATCAAGTAAATGAAATAATTCAATCAAGTGGTCAACTTATGGTTGATGAAATTATGTGTGCTCCCTAAGTCAATCAACACTATCACCTTTTATTCCTTGAGGAAACCCACCATCTTAAGTGTTTTACGAGTGATAATAACCAAAAGTGCATGACAAGAGATTGTAGGTTTGGAATCTTTAGGTATCTACTTTATCTCTTCCTCATCATCATTGGAGGGATCATACTCTTCATCATATTCATTGGATCCCTCAATGTAGAATTAATTCTTCTTATCACATCTATGTCTTTTGCTCTACTTGCTATCACAATTGAAACATAATCCTTTTACATGATTCTCTTTAATTTGTTGAGAAATCAATCTAGTAGGTGGAAGAAATGATGGTGTTGATATGCTATGATCTCTAAAATGAGTGAATGGCTACTTCTTGTTGGCTATGAATTTTTCCTTGAACCTACGTGCCATGATAATAGGATTAGAAACCTTAAGTGGATTAAACATGCATACCTCATGTTGAATGTGGTCCTTGAGACCTCCCAAAAATAGGCCATTCATGTTCTCATTAGAAATTATCTCCACACATAAAGATAGTTTCTAAAAATTATGAATATAATCTTTGACTGAACCAGTCTGTTGTAATTTTGCAAGTTGGTTGAAGTAATTCTTTGTCAAATTATTGTTATAGTGTAATTGCATCTCCTCTATAAAAATTGACTAGGTGACACTGACAGTCAACTTTTTATTTTGAACACACAACCATCGAGACCAAATGAATTATTCAAGGTCTAGGTACAAAGATGACATGGTAACCTTTTATTTACATGGGATCTAATGTAGATAAAAAAATCCATTTGGTTGATCTAATTGAGTGGATCCTTTTCATCAAATTTATGCATATCTACCTTTGGTAACAAGTTCTGTTGTGGCAAGGTACTTGGATTTGGATTAGGTTAGTTGGGAGATCCACCTTGATGGGGTTGTGTAATAGTAATATCTGGTTGATTTGACTAATTATTTTGTAAATCTATCATGATATTTTACAAAATAGATTATACGAATTTCATATTAGATTGTTTGCATTGCATCTCACTTTGAATGCCTTGCACATTGCATTTAAGTTGGCTCACTTTGTGATCTAAGAGAACCATGGTATAAAGGATCCAATAAGTACCCCTTATGACTCCATCTATTCCTTATGAGGAGTTTTAATTGGGGTTTTGGTACCCATTCCTTGGCCTCTAGTTTGTGGTCCTACCATAAAAGGGCTTGACAATGTCAACCCTGATTAGTACTTTTGACCTAAATTTGACCAAGTAATTTTGTACTTATGTTAGCCTCAAATCAGAAAATACAAAGAACATACCTCATCTATATTTTTCTAAGATTTCAAAAAATGTAAATAAATCTCAAAAATTCCTTGAATTTCACACTATAGAGAAAATTTATAAAAATCCCTAAAATGGAAATAACTTTTAAAAACCAGATCCAATTAAGATTAAATTTAAATGGAAGATTACTTGAATGATTTATCACCTATAGTAAAATAATTGTAGAGAAAATCAAAATAATTTGAGAGATATATCTAAATTATAAGATCTATGGTTTTTGACTTGATTATGGCCCAAATCGAAGGTCACCATTACACCAAAACCTTGTGAAATATACCCATCAATATCATAACATCCCACCATGATTACAAATCCTAGACTCTAGGCTAGATTTATGACTATACACTAGGATCCCCTAAATGTACGAGCCTTGGATAAACACTATCATGTTGGTGTAGCTACCCACTCCATGATTTAAACTTGAGTGAAGGATATGATATCAAATGTAACAAAATATTACACCAAAAGTTTGAGGTGTTAGTGAAATCTACCCATCAAAGATCACAATAGAATTGGAGTACCCACTAAAAAAATTAAGAATAAATGCATCAACATAAATAACATAGCATAAAAATTATAATCATAACATATGAGGAGGTCTTGAGTTAAAACAAAAAACACAAGCTAAAAGAGTAAAACTCACTAGACAAGGATCAAGATAAAGAGCTTGGTAGAAATGTTGAGCAACTTCAATCAAGATTCCTTTTTGCATTTATAAACTATCTAGATTTTAACATGCATTCTTTATTTTTTTATTTTAGCTTAAAATTAGAAACATTAAAATCAAGAATGGAAAAACATGGTTTATGATCTTGCCAAAGATAGTAGGAGAATTGGAAACCTATTAAACTACTTGCCATTAAATATTGGCTTGATACAATGCAAAATTGAGATGAATGCAATTAGTGACATTCATTTTAATTTATTTGTTTTTAGGAATTTAGAGATGAGACTATTGGAGCTTTGTAGTTCATCGATTCTTTTATTATTTTTCATTTATGTTGTGGGTGAAGCATTGACAAAGAAGTTAGGATTTTTCACATTAATTAGGTTCATATCTGCATCCTAATTTTATTTTTATTTTAATTTTGTGTAGCATCTAGGTTGTATTATTAGGTTTTATATTCTCATAGACTAGGTCTACTCTTTTACTAGGCAAGAATTTTATCATAGGGCTTTGTTTTTTGTGTAGAGGAATTGGTAATACAAAAAAACATGGAGTTGACTACTAGTTCAGTATGGTAAATAGTAATAAAGTATTTTAGAGTTATTTTTCAATGAAGGGTTTAATTTTTTGGTTGGAGTGAAGTAGGTTATTTAGGGTTTGAGGTAATTAGTGTCATTGATTTTAATTTCATTATTTTTGGGTATGTAGAGAGGAGACTATTGGGGCCCAATTCTATTATTGTATCAGGTTTGTATGTGTGATTGAAATTTATTTCTATCTTGCTTATGCTTAACACCTAGGTAATATTGTTGAGTTTTATATGCTTGTAGATTAGGTCTGGTCTTTTACTAGGCAATAATTTTACCATACATATTTTTTTACATAGAGATATTTGTAATACAAAAAGGGTAGAATAGACTACTAGTTTTATAAGTAAGGTGAATAGTAATAAGGGTTTTTAGGGTTATTTTTTAGTGAAGGATTTAATTTATTAGCTATATTAAAGTAATTTATTTAGGGTTTGATGTAATTAGTGTCATTGATTTTAATTCTATTATTTCTGGGTATGTAGATAGGAGACTACTAAGTCTTGATTCTTACTTATTAGGCACTTATGATATTGGAAATTATTTCAATTTGTGTAGATTGGATTTGTTTTTTAGCTAAGGTATTTTAGACCTTTTAATCTATTACTTATAACTTAATAATGTATTTTGATAGGTTAGGCTATAGACAAAGCCTTGAACCAAGTAAATTTCATTAGAAAAATAAAAATTGTTTTTGAAGATCTTGCTGATTAAAAAAACCTAGAAAAAAAATACATGGATTAGTGTTGGACATATGTTATTTCAAATGACTAGAAAATATTAAAAAATAAGATATTTATACATTACACAAAAACTATATTCACAAAGTTTAGGATCTTATATCTATATTGTTTTCAAGACTAGATAGCATAGAATTATGTTCTTTGCATACCCAAAAGAAATTAAATTAAAATGGATGAAAATAATTGTCTCAAAGCCTAGACAATATATTTCATTTCAAAAAGGAAAAAAAATTAATCCCTTTAGTGAACATGATCCCTAAAAATCCTTTTGTTATAATTTATCTTACTTACAAAAGTGGTATTCAATTTACTAAGAGCATTTTCATGGCAGTGACTACACATGTGAAGAGATCCATGATTATTACTAAGTATTTTGGTAATACTTAGATGCTTTGTAACATTAAAATTATTAGCATAGGTGAATGGAATGGTTTGTTGTTATGTCTATATCCCTTTATTTTCATGTGAACAAACTAGTAGTGTTATTGTTATAGAACACATATAAATTAAATTCCTATTCATAGTTTGAAAATATCTAATGATCATTTCCTTAAATGTTATCTCCATAAGATACACATAAACCAAATATAAATAAAATCAAGTTATGGAGATGAACAGCCAATGCCAAGTACTTTAGTAGGTTTCCAATTATACTACTAAGCTTGGCAAGATCACAAACCATGTGATCCCATTCTACCACCAACTAAGTTTAGTAGCCTACATTTAACTTACTCCTAAATCTATCTAGAAAAAAATCTCATGCTCTGATACCTGTATTTAACACTACATTGAATAAAATGATGTTTCCCATAACATAACATTTTTCTATTTGATCACAATGTAGAAAGTAATTTATTTCTAGCATGTTAAAGACCTTATATCTTCCACCCTAAAAACTCCATAATTTTTTTTTTGCAAACAAAAATAATTCCAAGTTAAATCATTTTGATTCCTATAGTCTCCATCAACCTAACCAATAATTACAAGTAAAATAAATTTGATTGTTATAGTCTCTCTCTAGAACTATCAAATATTAATACATCATATGATAAATCTTAAGTATTATCAATTGGTAAAAATTCATTTTGTGGTTTGTGATAGTTATCCCAAAAAAATTAGATGTTACATGTCTCTATGTTTTGATCAATTAATTTGTTAGTTAGCATCGATAAAGTTCACAAATAAAATACTTAGTAACAATTGTTTATTGCATGCCCAATGTTTTCTTTTTTGTGTGTGTTATGCAATTATATATGCCCAAAACTGATCCATGTACCTTTTTTTATACAACTTATGTGAGAATAAATGAGGCACAACTTCTAATTTTATGAATGCTTCAGTTTTGATATATAGGATTGGATTGTAGACATAGAAATGAACAATTGTAAAGTATTTGTAATCCATCAACATTCATCAATCCAATCTTCATGAAATTGAAAACAAACTGTTAGTCCTTAGATTAAAATTTTTAAATATGACATTTATTAACCAATTTGTGCAATTTTTTTAGCATTTTTACCATTTTATCATCCCATGTAATGACTTTTAATAGTTTTTATGATGCATTGTACACCTCTACAACATTCACAATAGTCAACGTACAAGTAAAGCAAATATACAATCATGCGAAAGTTATTAGTCATTTTTAGTAAAAGCATGTATTGGATAGTGGGTTAGGCAAAAAATTGTAAACTATATTACATATATGTTTTTTTACATTGTATTAGTATATATTTTACCTAGAAAAAAGTATAAAAGTATTTGACTAACATGTTTTTATGTCCTTTTGTTATGTATATACCTGATGCCTTTTACTTCTCCAACTATTTTGCATGTGATCTATAGAGAAATAGAACAAAAATATTAAATATAATTTGACTTCATATATACAAGTGCTTAGTTATACAAAAACCAAAGAAATGAACATAACACATAGATTGATATACAATATAATGCATATGAAACAAGAATCATTATTCTAATGGATTAGGTAATGAATGCAATAGTCATGTTACAGTTACCTTTGTGCTATTGAAAAATAAGTCTCTTCATTTTCACTTTTCCATGAGGGTAGTTACTAGGATGGAAACAAACTTAGCTATCAAATCAGAGTAGCTACTAGAAAATCCAAGGTTAGAATGCATCAAAATCAATAACATATCATTTAAATTTGAACAAGGACATTTGAATAGGTCTTAATCCAATAAAAAAAGTAGAAGTTTAAATAGAGAAGCTCACTAGAAAAGGATCAAGATGAAGAGCTTGAAAAGATCATTGACTAAATTTAGTTATGGATTATTTAAACATGGATGCAATGGCCATAATTTCTTATTTAATAATATATGTACATGTAGATTATAGGACCTCTTGTATCCAAAATCAACAAATATTTGAAATTAAGTATTATGTAAGTGGATTTATAACAAATAAAGCAAGTGTCGAGGCCTGTGAAGTAAATGTTTGATGTAAAAACCCAATTGATAAAAAATCTATCATAAGATGAAAAATAACCAATATATAAAGTATAGATAATCTCTTAAGATTATGGAAGTAGCTCTTATCATAATCATTAACATTTGAGTGGAAGATCTGATTACATTTCCCAATGCAATATCCTACAACGAGTATTATGGCTTATATCAAGTATGTAAATAAATAAATGTTAATAGATATAATATTATTGAAAAATAAAATCAAAATTATGTAGTCAATATAATATAAAAAAAAACAATTATTGTTTACTAGTTTTTATTTAATAGTAAGCATTACTACAATTGCAAAATCAATCATCTTGATTGCATTGGACTTTGGTAGCCTAGAGTCTTGTCTTTCTTATAAGGACACATTTAGTACTCAAAATAATAACTATGATATGTTAACTCTTTAAAATAATTACAACACCATCAAACACCTATTTATATGAATCACATGTAATCTAATCATATCTAGCACATGTGAAAAATGTAGACTATTATGATAAAGAATATTCTAGTGTTTACTAGTTTATATATAAAAAACTAAGAATCAACATATAAACATGGCTTGCAAAGAATTCCAAAAAATGATCCTTAAAAGCATGCAATTGTAGAAACTTAGAAATGAAATTTCATCAAAACTAATACATAGAATAAAAACATGTGCAACAAAAAGAACAATATTTGATTCAAAAGATAAATAAGATTACAAAGAAGTATTAGCAATTATATGACATTATAGATAATAGTTTTCTTTAATTTTTTAGTATATCAACATACCTATGTAAAAAAAAGGTGTCATGCAATATGTCATTATACACTATTGTAGTGATCATACATAAAGCTAGTGACATCAACATCAAATAAGTCAATAGTAATGTTGTAAATAATAGTCACGAAAAGTGATTGTAATAAGTGTCAGGATTGTAAAACAATCATTATGTTTATTTTTGAAAGCACCAAAGCACCCTAAAATCAGACAAGAGAAGAATAAATCAGTAATATGATCTATTATCAGAAATAGTAAATAGTTTTTTGAAATCTAAAAACATGTAAATAGAAGACAAATATAACAAACTTACTAATTTGTATTTATGGTTCTTTTATGTATGATTGTGGAAACTATGCCATCCTTTACAATTTTAAATGTGTTAGTTGGATTTTTTTCAATGTAAAAACTATTGGGGAAATGTCATGTTTATACTATTCAAATGATGTTATTAATATTGGCAGCAAAATTTGGAGCATATACTTCTATAATATGTATTCAATCTTTCTATCTCTTGTATGCATGTTACATGTTAGTGCATGAATAAAAGTATGCCCTAAGTTTGGTAGGAATCTTGGGCAATGCAAAAAATCATTGCATTCAAGCTCCATTCATAGAATTGGAAGTTTGTAGGAATTACTTATAGCTGAAAGGGGACTACATAAATGTTTTTCAGCGTCAGTATTCCCATGACTTATATATTGTATTATTGGTCAATTGTTTTAATTTTATGAATACTAAAATCATAATTTAAAATTGTTCTCAACTAGTAAGATGATAATAATAATAATAATAATAATAATAATAATAATAATAATAATAATAATAATAATAATAATAATAATAATAATAATAATAATAATAATAATAATAATAATAATAAAGACTTGTCTAAATGTTGGTTGCAATTATTATTTGTGTCTTTTGGTGGATTCATCACCTAATGGTTCAATAAATAATGCAAAGTTCAAATGAAATGTTTAAAAACCTTTTGGTCCTTTATGTATCATGTTTTTGAAAATGTATATTGGTTGTTCGCCAGACATGAGTTTGTCCTGTATTGCATGGCATATCTATTGATATTTCTCATTAAGTTGAATCTAGAAAAAATAGTTAAAAATAATTTATAAAGATATAAGAGCACATTATAAAAGAAATTAATATTAAAATGACTAAATTCTTATAATTATAGTGTTATGTTATGTCTCACCATCCTTAACATGCAGGGTAAACTACAAGCTTGTTTTTTGGAAGCTAGTTATCAAAGATCTAAAAGAGCCTATTTCAAATGAATCATAAAATGCTATGATATTGATTATTTTTCAATCAGAATTGTGTTTACATTTATTGAAAACTAGAAGGATTTTTTGCATAGTTGACTTTGAATTCAATAGAATATAGACACTAGCATCCACTCTTTCATATTTTATATTTTCCTTGATCATGAAATCAAAAATATAACTACTTTTGATTAGAGCCACATACGATTCAAATTTTTGAATTAATCTATTACTAATGTTAGTTGTTATTTTCATCTATCCATGGACATCGACCAAATCAATGTGCAATATTTTTACCTTGATCGAAGAAGCTAGATTTGTGACATAGGCAGGACCATAAATTGTTAGAATATCTCCTTCAAATAGGTGCAAGCTTTTCCAATGCAAACATATAATATTGTGCATGACAAATATATTTCTGTTCAACTGTTAAAATAAAAAAGAAAAGTAATTCTATGGTTTAGAAGATAACAAAAAGAGTATGATTAAAATGTCATGCTTTCCATTTTTTTCTCTTTTTCTATCTCTTTCTTTGTCTCTCTTCATAGAAGTAGTATCAATGAAGCAATAATGAAAAAAAGATAAATGATTTAATATCTACCAATTTTTTTAATTATTATTATGTGGATTCTATTTGAATACTCACAAGTAAAGTTATTTCTTTTTGTTGAAGAGATTCTTTGCTGACAAGACTATCTACTATTGAATTCATGTTTTGTCTTTTATTCTTGTCCTGAGCTAAAATGGATTTTTTTAGTTGATTCAATGCAAAAAATTTGTAAACAGATATGCTATCAATAGTGCATATATTATTTTCAAGTTGTGAGGCAATGAAACATATGGAATAATATGATTCTTTCTCAATCTAATTTATAGATAAATGCAATAAACATAAAGTATAAATTTATATGAATGGAAAAGATTCTGAATAGCAAATCACATAATGCTTAAGTTTTAAACTAATGAGATACATATTAACTTAGTTTATGTTGAATTCATATGATCAAGTAACATTATATATGCCCCAAAAAATGGAATTATGATTAATTTAATATGTTTCTACTATTACTATCTTATTATGTTTTATTGTTGTGTTTATCAAAACATGGTCTATGATTCTGCTTCTAGTGTGCTTATATCTACGTGACACAAAATACATGTTAAAAGTAGACATATGATTTTTAAGTAATCTTGTTGACTTATATGACAAATACATGTCAATGTTATATTCCCCTAATATGTATATTTGTTTACACATACCTAAATTTAACAATACTCTTTCAATAACATTGATAATATCTAGGATAGAAGTAGATGGGGATGCATATATGTTAATAATTGTATATTCATGTCCATGTATTTTATGTTTATTACTAATTATTCAAACTCATTTGTAATGTGTTACATAGGGTTTGAAGTGATGACATGACTTTTCACACATATCATGATACCATGGGCATTATGTAACAAGTTACAAGTCGATAAATTTTGGATATTGTTAAACAAATTACTAGATGCAACATATGTTTCATTTAAGCATAACACATCACATCACATCTAGTCATAGTCATTTATAATGCCTTATACATGAGGAAAAAAGCTATGAGTATTCAAGGAACATATAATAATAGAATAAGATGATATATATGATTGAAGACCGTGTTCTAATATCCATTTTGACTCTAATTCTAATCTTGACATCTCCATAGAAATTTTTGAGTTGACTGCAAAGTTTGTATCTATAAGTGGAGTTAGAAAATATTTACATGAGAAAGTTTTATATGATAATCCATGTCTTTTCATGCCAAGTGGTATAAATTTAACACCATGCAGAGTGAGGCCTTCAGACATGTGCATTGTGCATACACATGCTAGTTGTATTTGGAACTGGATTCAAAAATTTAGGTGTTTTTGGTAAATGGGCATGGGAGTTCACCTAGAGATTTGAAATATAGTTGTCCAATTCATCTCAACATGAATTTTATACAGATGATTATGTCTTTCCTTTATAAATTTCAAGTATCAATATCATTGAATTTAATCTAAACAATGTCATTATTTTATTATTTGTAATACATTTTGAATATGCCATTAGCAACATTAACCAAGACATCTTACATGTCATAATTTATAGCAAATAACTCTACTAGCATATTGGGTTTTAATGTGATTTTTGGTGATAGGCATATAACATTAACATGTACCTATTTTTTATTATATGTATTATCTTGTTTGTCTATTGCATTAATAACAATTGATTTATGTAGGACAATTTCAAGAATTCACTTATTGTGTGATTTAACATTAATATTTAAGTAAAAAAATACAAAAAGAAAGGATCATTTGGTGCCGAACAAAAACATTTATTATTTAGATATGTTATATCATTTATTGTGTGAGAGCATGTATGTATTATTTTCAATATCAACATAAATACTTCCATCATTTTGCCTCATGATTTGTTGCAAATGATAAAATTTTACATATTCTTGTCAAAAAGAATATGGAATTAATTTTCCATCCATTTTCGGATGTTCAAATATCAAGAAATTATTTGTAGGTTGGACTTGATAAAAGTTTCCATAAAATAGATTGTCAACATTACTACAATGCATTGTTGGCAGTCGTATAATGTCACATAATCATTTTTCAATGTAATATAACATTATTGTACCTACAAGTGATATCTCATCAACTAAAATTATACACAATTGGCTATAGTGTTTAGACAATGAATCTAGATGTTCACTATTCAATGGTATAAGCTCTGACTTGTTAAATGGTAATAGGAATGCATGATGTAGTGTCACTCCATTGACATTAAATGTAGCTTTTCCCATGTATGCAAGAATAAGGCCATTTATCTTAGAAGGATAACTATCAATAGAATGGGAGTAGATAAAAATAAGCATTTCATATATACATATTGTTGTAAAAGTCTTGTTTATGCCTACACTTCCAGTCAAAAATAGGTAAATGGCCAGTTTTTGTTTAGACTTTTTTTTAGGCAAAATAATTTACAATTGATTTTTGTTTATTATTCAACATATGTATACATTTATAGTATCCATCATTTTTATAAAAATGGATGGTGGCCAATTTCAAATTGTTTTGGACTTTGCTTATATGGTACAAAGTTTGTGAATGGAAAGTCCATGTGTAGATCATATTCTTCTTGCATAGATTTTGTAATAGTTGAAGTAAATGTAGTATCAGATATGCAAGCAACATCAACTTCAACCTGACAAGAAACATGTTCTATGTTTTCCTAGGTAAGATTTACATCAAAGATGAACTTTAACTTGTTCAACATTACTATGTCATGCTATAAATTATATGCCTGATTTCATGTTTCAAGATTTTGTTTCAAAATTTTTTCATTGTTTTGAAAGGGGACATATATAAAATCAACATTCATGACAATATTTTTAAATATCAAGATATTTGTTATAATTAACAAAACATATAACATGAGGTTTTTTCTTTTCAATGACTTTCCATTTTTTTTATACTAGAAAATAAATTTTGCTAGGCAATTGTGGCCAATTTTAACATGATGCACAATGTAATAGTCTATAAGATATTAGAATATTATTTTTTTAGGCTCATAGGGTTACAATATAAAGAGAATTAAAGGTTTTAAGATAAATGTTTATTTATAGAGACAATATGTGTTTATCAGTATACATTTTATTGAACTCTAATTCAATGGCAATGATAATACCAAATGGATAGCTTATTGTGTAGACATTTATTGGTATTTCTACATTAAATTTACATGCCTATGTAACATGTAGATAGAATCTATGTTTATTTTTGCATGTTAATTTTGTATATGTTTAAAAGCATTCATAGTCTTTGAATTCCCCTTTGTCATATATGAGATACAATATGTTGGTGGAGGATATGCATTCAGTATAAATTATGCATCTAAATTGGCTTTCCATAAATATGGTATGTGTTTTTATAAAACTATTAATCCATGCTTGTGATGGCCTACAAACAAGGAATATGGTAGGATTTTTAAATATACATTGTACTATTATTATGTATTCATACTCAATCATACTTAGATCTTGTAAGAAATGGTAAAAGCCATATAAAGTAGTGCATTATTTTATTCTTAATAATTCATAAATTTTATTCAATGATGCAACTGCAAACTTATTTTTTTTTTCATATGGTTGAATAATCATTATTCATTTCATTGGAAATTATGAAAAGTTTTATCTACAATATGATGGTGTAATCACCTAAATGTGGTAATTGGATGCTAAGAGTGTCACTTGAGTTACCCTATTCCTAGCTTAGCCCAAGACCTATCTTAGAGACTTAGACATACTTTTCCAATCATTATATAGACTAGAGTCACCTATAGTCAATTAAAACATAATCCTAGAACTATTTTCCCATATCCCAACACAAATTATTTAAAAATCTACTAAGTGAACATTAGCACCAAATTTAGGACAATATAGCCACATGGTGTTAACGTCCCCAATTAGGATCTATTGTCCTTAGCCATAACTATTCCTAATGGATATTTTTTCAAATGTGTTACCCTCTTAAGGTTAGACCAAGCACATTTTCTTATCCATATAGACAACAAAACTCTATAAATACAAGTCTAACTGACCTCTATTCACTAGATGGAAAATAGATGTAAAAACACATTCAAACCAAAGAAAAGTTGAACAAAATTAAGGTATTTGATCCCTATTCTTTCCTAATTTTGCATACTACCATCTACAATATCCCCAAGCCCAGTTTTCAAAGATTTTGAGCTCAATCACATTCAAGGCATCCAAGTCCACTCTCATTTTAACATTCACTTACACTTGCATCAATGATCTAGGCAACAATTTGGGTGACTATTTGGGTGACAATTAATTCCTCAAATTTCATATTGTTTTAAATCCTCACCCATTATGTCCTCAAGCACTGTATTATTTTAATTCTGGGAAGTCAAATTTTTAGTGACAGTTATTTCCTCAAGCCACTCAATCTTAAATCATCACCAGTTAATTCCTTGAGCCACTCAATCTCTCGATGTTTTCAAAATATGTATAAATGCATTGTAACCTAAAATGGGAAGGCAGACATCTCTTCCTAGAGATAATCCTATAATTGTATAGCAATTTTTGAGTAATACAACATCTCTTCTAAGAGAATTCATTATTAGTGTGTTATTTCTATGTTGTTGAAATATCTATCAACCAAAACCTCTGAGTTTTGGATCAGTGGTATCAGAGTGATTTGTCTTGAGAATGTATGATCTCAAGGATGAGGTCAGGATATAGGAAACTTAGGTGGGAAGTGACAAAGCTTCCAAACTTTCCACTTGTGCACCCCAAATGACTTCAAATGGTGAATGAAATTGAGACATGTGATCCTTTCAAGGAAATGGTGAATGAAGCCCTCCAACAGCAACAAGCGCAGATGTTACAACAATTTGCTCAAATTCTTCAAACACTTTCAATGGGAAATTCTGGCTCTACAGCTACACATCCTAGCTCCTCATCGAGAGAACTTCCTTTGAGTGCCCCAACACCCTTCAAGGTTTAGGTAAATTTTGATATTCCCACATTTGAAGGCAAAATCAATGTTGATGCAGTGGAAAATTGGTTGGATCAACTATCTTCCTACTTCTTTATAAATAAGTTCACCGATGGAGAAAATATCACTTTTTCTCTTTTGAAATCATCATTGCCCATGAAAAACTAGTGGGAAGTGTACAAAAAGAGGTTCAATATAAACATCATTGGCCTTGGGGTGGAACCTACCTGGGATGATTTTATGGAAGCAATCAAAGAAGAATACTATCCCATCAGAGCGTATGATGATCTATACATACAATGGCAATAACTTTGCCAAGGTAAGGACCAATTTGTTCAATATTACATAGACACTTTTCATTCTTTCTCTTCAATATTGGGCATTCAAGAAAGTGAGAAACATAAAACTCTCAAGTATCATGGTGGAATACAATGGTACATATGGGGGGAAATGGAACTCTTCAATTTGGAAACCCTTGGTGAGGAATATAAATTTGTAGTGAAGATTGAACATAAGCATGGTAAGAAGAATACAAAGATTCAAACCTCAAAATGGAAAAGTGACAAGGAAGGTCAAACATGAGGCCAAAATTGGAGTAGAAGGAGTTTCAAGATAAGAAATCCCAGAAGGGGAAGGCTAGAAAATGGTGTGATTACCACAAAAATGGAACTCACTCTAAAGAAGAATGTTGAGCCATCAAGTCACTTCTCTCTGAGTCACAATACTTGACGTCTACTACTCTACCTCATACACAACCCATAGTTAAAGAGGATGAAGAATAAATTGTAGATGCTGAGCTTGACACCATCGTCACTTCATCACAGACCCATGAGGAAAGATCAGATGACAAAGAAAGATTATTTCATTCCAAATTATGGGTAAAAGGTAAGCCTCTACATTTCATTCTTGATAATGGGAGTCAAAAGAATTTAATCTCTTAGAACATAGTGCTAGAGGGTACCAGAGGTACCACCTCCCACATCTGTCTCCCTGATCAGTGTTAAGCAATGTAAGAGATTGGTGGAGAAGACAAAGCAATTTGTTCTCATGGTGGTCAAACCGCATAAATCCAAGGAGGTTGATGTTGCAGTCCTGACTACACAATCAACACAACAACAAAAGTAGATAGGATAAATCGTAGGAGAATATGATGACTTATTCAAGTCACCCACAAGAGTTCCACTACATTGCTAGGTAAAACATTCTATCAATTTGATCCTAGGATCACCTTTGCCTAATAGTCTTGTGTATCATAGATCAATTTTAGAGAATGATGAGATAAAAAGATAGATTCAAGAATTGATCCAAAGGGGTCACATCAGGCCAAGCTCTTCACCTTGTGGTAGCCCAATTATCTTGGCACCAAAGAAAGATGGAACATGGAGGCTTTACATTGACTACCGAGCCCTGAATAAAATCTCTGTGAGGAATTTCTACCCTCTCCCCATGATCGATGACCTACTGGACCAGCTCCATGGTGAGAAATTTTTCACCAAAATTGATCTTTTTTTGGTTATAACCAAATTCCCATCAATCCCACTAGTGTCTGGAAAACTGCATTCAAATCTAAGGAGGGGCTCTTTGAATGGTTGGTTATGCCTTTTAGCCTAACTAACCCACCTGCAACCTTCATGAGGATGATGGATGACATCCTACGACCCTTCACCAACTCATTCATGGTTGTCTACTTAGATGACATACTCATCTATAACAAAACATGGGAAGAACATTTGCAACATGTTCATAAGGTGCTTCAAACTCTTCAGAAGCACAAGTTATATGCAAATGTTGACAAATGCACATTCAAAATGACAAAAATTTAGTACCTCAGGTACATCATGAATGAGGAAGGGGTCCATGTTGATCTAAAAAAGATTCAGGTTATTCAAGAATGGCCCACACCAAGGACCCTCATAGAGCTTCCTAGCTTTTTAGGTCTTTCAAATTTCTACCACATGTTTGTTCTTGGATTTTCACATGTTGCTTGGTCACTAACCTAAGTGATTAAAGGAGGAGCTAAAGCTACATTTCAGTGGGGTGAAATACAACAAAGGGCATTTGATGATTTGAAGAATAGACTCTACTCAGCCCCTATTCTTGCCTTGACAAATTTGCATCAACCGTTTGAGTTGATGATGGATGCATCTAAATATGCCATGGGAGTTGTCATCATGAAACATGGACATCCTATTGCATACCACAGTGAAACTTTCACTAATATAATCAATAAATATCCAACATATGATAAGGAGCTCTATGCCATTGTGTAATCCTACAAACACTGGAAACACTACATCTTGGGGAAAGAGACGGTCATCCACACTGACCACAGACCATTAGAATTCATCCAAATGAAAATCAAACTATGAAATGAGAGGCACCAAAAGTGGGCCACGTATCTTTAGAAATTCCACCTGATAATCAAACACAAAAAGGGGAGCTCAAATATAGCTGTAGATTGTCTAAGCCGCCCACCAATTACTACACTCACAATAGTTCTTGACCTTTGTAGACATGAGATTGCAACTTGGGTGCTCTGTACAAAGTAAATCCTAAATTTTTTGATACATATCAAGCGCTTCAAAAAGGTGAACATATTTCTGACTTATATTTGCAAGATAATGTCCTCTGCCATATGGGGCACATCTGTGTTCCTATTACAGAGCAACAAAAGATGATATGGGAAGCACACTTAAGTAGGATAGCTGGATAATTTGGTATTAAAAAGACATTGATAGTTCTTCAAAAACACTTCTACTGGCCCCATATGTAGAAAGATGTAGAAAGATATGTCAAATATTGCACCCCATGTGCAATAGCCAAGCTAACAAATAAGAAGCAAGGATTGTACATGCCATTTCTAAAACCAACCAGACCTTGGGAATTCGTCTCAATGGATTTTATCTTAGGTTTTCCCACTTCTAAACATGGCAAGGACTATATTTTTGTGGTAGTTGATATTTTTTTAAAAATGGCTATCATGCTTGCTTGTAAGAAAAATATATCTGATAAGGAAATTGCTCAACTATATTTTAGTCATGTATGGCTCCATTTTCATCTCCCAAGTCCATTGTCACAGATCGATATAGTAGGTTCCTAAGCATCTTCTAGTCCACTCTATGGAAGATGATGGATACTAAGCTGATGAAGTCCATAGCCTTCCATCCACAGACTGATGGTTAGACAGAGGTGGTAAACCACTTGATTGTTCACATGATTCAGATGTATCACTCTAAACATCCACGCACATGAGATGAGGGACTTCCTTTCATACAACATGGATACAATCAGGTGCTGCACAACTCAACCAAACATAGTCCATTCCAAGTATGTTTTGGGTTCCAACCCATGGCACAAATTGATATAGCTATTCCATTTCACACCATGGAATACACACCTCATGGAAGATTTGAGGTAGCGAAATCAACAAAGTTTATTTAACAAATGCAACACATCCAACAACAAGATCATGAGATCCTAGAGAAGATGAATCAGAAGTATAAGTAATGCCATGACAAATATAGGATTACACACCATTTTGATATGGGTGACAAGGTTTGGTTATGGCTTTAGAAGAAACGGCTTGCAGGCCCACACAAAAAGATTTAGCCTCTACGATATGGTCCATACACCATCACCAAAAAAGTTGCAAAAAATGCTTTTGAGTTGAACCTACTAGCCTACCTTGGTCTGCATCCAATATTCAATGTGGAGCTCCTCAAACCATATCACCCACCTTTATTGGACACTTCAATTGTGGCAGAACAACTAGACATTGATGAGCTCAATTCACAAAGTTTTGCTCTAGTAGAATAGGATCATATTGTTGATACTTGGATGAAGACAACAAGAGGACGCTCTATTTTGATGTATCGAATGGTCAAAAGAGGCCAGCTTAGCCACCAAGGTGAGTGTCTCACAGAGAATCAAATCAAGACACAACTACCCCACCTAATGGGGAATATTGATGCAATGGGGACCATTACTTTTCAAGGAGGGAAGAATGATCTAGGAAACAATTTGGGTGATAGTTAATTCCTCAAATTTTGTATTCTTAATAATCCTCACCCATTATGTCCTCGAGCACTATATTGATTTTATTCTAGGAAGTCAAATTATCAGTGACAATTATTTCCTCGAGCCACTCAATCTTAAATCATCACCAGTTAATTCCTCGAGCTACCTAATCTCCTAATGTTTTCAAAATATGTATAAATGCATTGTAACCCAAAATGGGAAGGTAGACATCTCTTCCCAGAGATAAGCCTATAATTGTATTATAGTTTTTGAGTAATACGACATCTCTTCTTAGAGAATTCATTGTTATTGTGTTATTTCTATGCTGTTGAAGTATCTATCAACCAGAACTTCTTAGTTTTGGATCAATCAAACACTAGATGGGAGAAATACATTAGGCTTGATTCCTCTTCGGAGTATTGGTATGCAGACAACTCTCTTCACAATGGGGTGTTGAGTATGTCCATCCTATCTTACTAATGAACACACAAAATTATTGTTCATGCCATACTTGCAAGGAGAATTAGGATTTGCACACTAAATCTAGTTTTTTAGACATACAACAGAGCTTCAGGTTTCATGCATGTAGGAACATGACCTAATAACACAAGTGTAAGTTCTCCCTAAAAATAAGAATAGTCACATAAAGGGGACATTGGTGCCACATTGAGGACACTACATAAGTATGGTGCTACTATCCATATAGGGCACTATTATCCAGTGAATAGAGAGACACCAAAATCCTATTCATGACACTCAAAACTACTTAAAACTCAACTTATAGAACCCAAATCATCTACAAAAATCATTTTATAGATAAGTCTCTATTTATGCCTATTTATTATTATTTTTATAGAGTCAAAGAAGGTCAAATGCTATAACAAATCAGTGTTTAATCATTATAGTTTATTTAACCAATTTAGATATCTTAGCCCTTTAATTTAAACATAGGTTTTACATAGTAAAACCCTAAAAGGTTAAATTAAATAGTTTATGTACAATTTGACATGTCACTTTCTATAGTGTTAGTATCACAAGTTATGTATTTGTCTATGAAATATATAACTATCTAATTTTCATCCTTTCCATATATTGGTGCATCTTTTATTTAGATCAACCAATGATAATGAACATTTACCCTTTGTTGAAATTATGTCACATAAAAATAGTATATGATTTTTTCTAGCAAAAATTCATCATCACATAACAATTATCTCAATGTATTGATGTGATGTCTATAATATCATGTACATGTATATGGATCAATTATTATAAGAAGTGAATCATTATTTTTTTGTTAAGTTTATCCAGTTCATGATTTTTTGTTTCTATTATATTTTAAATGTGGTTATTTCAATGCATGCATGAATGGCTACCAAAAATGTTTGACACTTTAAAAATTCAAAAAAATGTTGGTGGTCCTAGTTGACATATCATGGCAAATGCATTTTTTTAAGACCTTGTAATTAATCAGGTGATATACATATTCTTTTGAAATTTATGTATCTAATTTATGATTCAAATGAATTTTTATAATTTTGATTTATATTTGACATATCTTATCAAAATATTTATTCCCTTTAGTTGTCCCTTCTTGATTCAAACCCACATGGTCTATTCAACTTGATCTATGATAATTTATTACTTTGAAAAACAAATTGGTAAGGTGATATGTGAATTGATGATCAACATGTAATAGTTCCCATTGTGTTATTTTAAAGTATGAAAATATTGATTTAATATTTTCATCATGAGGATTTAAAAATAAAAGTGTTGGAAAATTCATCTCTTACAAGTCTTTGTCTCTAAAAATTCCTAGTGGATGATTGTCTTTGACTGGCACTATTGAAATCACCTTGTCTTCCACTATTGTAATATATATCAAATCTAAAAATCTATGCATCATAATGTTGTTACAATATTCCCCATTCATGTTAGAAGACATGTTCATTTCATTATTTATATTACCTTTAGATTAATTGGAGAAACTACTACTATTCACATTATCCATGACATTGGTACTTATGAATGGTTTCTAATCAATCCTAATTTGCACATTATGAGTAATGTACAATTTTATTATGCATAGTTCTTGTAATGCCTCCATAATAAATTTTGGATGAATAATTCTATGTTGATATGCATTTTTGTATTCTAATTGCCTTTTTAATGTTATAGTGACTATTTTTTCATCTATAAATTTAGGTAATGCATTTTGTTAGTTTGTGGAGCTAAAAGCTTCACTGATGCAAACATAGAGGAGGTTGCTAAGTTACAAAGAAATTGACATCAGCAACACAACCAATGTCGATCATCCTTAGTGTTCACAGTAATTGACGTCAGTTATGGGTCGGCTGACATCGGTTAGACAAGCACCGACGTCGACAGCCTATGTGTGCATGCATTTGCATGCACTTCTAAAATTGGTCTTACTTTAGACAGACAGTTTGTTTTCATGTAAAAAACTAATTTTAGTCTTGAGTCTGCATTTCTAATTATTGTAATTAAAAGGCTAATTATTGTTTGCATGGGATCTATATAATAGACTCATGGGGCTGTATTGTAATCAAGGACAAGGAAGAGATCCTTTCGATTGTAAGATCTAGGTTTGCAGGTGTGCAAAACTAGGTTGATCTATAGGTTGTTTCAAGATCAGGGGAGATCTACATGGTAAGTAAGATCTATTGATTTGTAGGTGTGCAAGATTAGGGAGATCTACTTGGAGTACTTTGAGTACTTGTTGTACTGGCAGTATTGTTACTGACTGGTGGAGGGTACAACTCTATGTTTGAGTTGTGGTTGTAATTGGTTATGTGAGAGAGAAATCTTGAGGGAGAATTACTGGTACACCCAAGAGGTGTGGGAAGTGTGTGATCTCTTCATTGTATTTTCTTCTAGAATGAGTTGAATACAATTGTGTATTGTCTCTCAAATTTTATGTTATTTCTGATTTCTAGTTACTTGTTACATCTAGTTTAATTTCGTGTTTAGTTGCTTATACAAGGTAATCAATTATGCTCCTAGATCCTGAAAAAGTGGTATCATAGCGAGGTTGCAGGTTCATTAGAGCCTAGTTCAGAGCAGGTTTACTAACACCTTGGTTTCAGAGTGTTTTAAGTGTTTGTTGATTATAGGTCACTCTCAGGGGTTTCTGATTGAGTGGGAGTAAAGCAATGGCAAAAGAAAGTAAGCTAAGAATGGAGAAGTTTAACAGCAAGAATTATCAATTATGGAGGATGTAGATAGAAGATTATCTATATCAAAAAGATCTATACTTACCGTTGGGTGGGGTTGCAAGCAAGCCCACAGATATAAAAGATGAAGAATGGAAGGTTCTTGATCGAAAGGCTTTGGGATCTATAAGGTTGAGCCTGGCATCATCTGTGATTTCCAACTTATCACAGGCTAAGACAATGGTAGAGTTAATGGAATCTTTGGCAAATTTATATGAAAAACCCTCAGCTTCGAATAAGGTATTTCTTATGAAGCAATTATTTAATTTGTAAATGTTGGATGGTGGATCGGTACATAGTCATCTTAGTGATTTCCATGGATTAGTAAATCAGTTAATTTTAGTCAATATTGTTTTTGATGATGAAATTAAGGCTCTCTTAATCTTATGCTCATTACCTAAAAGTTGGGATAGTTTGGTAATGGCAGTTAGTAATACTGCGTCTGCTTCAAATATCTTGAAAGTTGATGATGTTGTTAGTGTAATCTTGAATGAAGAAATTTGTAGGAAAAGCACATGTGAATCATCAGGGAATGCTTTAAGTGTTGAAAGCAGGGGAAAACAAAGAGAGAAGATTGAGCAAGGGAAATCAAGGTCAAAGATAGGTAGGAGATCTAGATCCAGGTATGGCAGTATAATCTCTTGGAATTGTGGAAAGGCAGGGCACATAAAGAAAAATTGTAGGTTAGTTCAAGATCAACATGAAGGAAATGAAGAAGCAGATGTTGGAGATATTGTTGCATAGGATGCTCTTGTATGTTCCTTGGATAAAGTGGAATCTTGGGTGTTAGATTCTAGTGCCTCTTTCGATGCAACCCCAAATAGAGAATTTTTCCATGATTATGTCCAGGGAGACTTTGGAGAGATTTATTTAGGGGATGGTAAGCCTTGTCAAATGGTTGGCAAAGGGAAAGTGCAGTTGAAATTGCAGATGGGAAACACATGGGTGTTGAAGGAGGTCATGCATGTCTTAGTCCTGAAGCGAAACTTGATTTCTGTAGGAAAGTTGGGTGATGAGGGATGCACAGTAACTCTCACAGTAGATTCTTGGAAAGTTTCCAAGGGTGTGCTTATTTTAGCAAGAGATAAGAAAGTAGGTACTCTTTATCTATCTACTTGTATTATTGATTCTCTTTCTAGTTTATCTACTTCAAATATAGATTCAAAGATGTGGCTCCATAGGCTTGGTCACATCAATAAGAAGGGGATGCATGTTCTTGAGTCAAAAGGTAAGAGTTCATATCTAAAAAGCATAGATAAAGATTTATGTAAGCAATAAAAGAAAGTGAGGTTTCTTGAAACACATGCTACAAGAAAGGATCAAGTTTATTGCACAAAGAGGAAATCTGATGTTTTTGACAAGAACAAGAAAACCTTGGTTTTCAAGGAGAAGATGATGGACAGAGATTAGCTCAAGGGGCTAAATAATTTTGAGTAGGGCAGTTTGGACAAGGTTATGATTCAAAGTAAGCTCATGGGTAAAAAGTCATCACTCATAGGAAAACACAGTTACCGATGTTGGTCAGGTGGAATCGATGTCAATCAAGCCGATACCAACATCGATCATGTGTAGACCAGAGTCAATAGTGTTGGGCAGGTGGGGACTAACATTGATTAGAGAACCAATGTTGGAAACTAGGTGGACACCGATGTCAGTCAAGGAACTGGCATCGGTGATTAGGTGGGATCGACATCGGTCGGGTGCAGACCAGGGTCGACCAAAAAATGGATTTTGGGCAGATAGCAAGATATCAAGGAGTCTAAAATGCCCATGAGGAGGACTGAAAGGGTAAGTAAGCCTCAAATTTGTTATTCATCTTCTTTAGACTACTTGTTGCTCACTGATGGTCAAGACCCAGGAAGTTTTAAAGAAGCAGAGCAGGTAGAATCTAAGAAATAGTGGGAGCATCGCATGAATGAGGAAGTTAATTACTTGGATGAGAACCAAATGGGAGATTTGGTAGAGTTGCTAGCTATAATGAAAGAACTAAAAGATGAACGGATTCCTAGGTTAAAGAAGAGAGAGAATGGACACATGAGATGGAAGGCCAAGGTATATGGTTTTGAGTAGGCTGCAGGACAATGGAGGTTTGACAAGTGTATGACAAAGCATGGCTTTAGTCAATGTCAATGTAACCATTGTGTTTTCTTTACTAGGTTGGATAATATTAGCTACATTATCATGTTACTTTATGTTGTGTGTATGCTTGTTGTAGGGTCACACATGCAGAGAGTTGCTGAGCTAAAGGTAAAGTTAGTTCAGAGGTTTGCCATAAAGAATTTGGGAGCAACAAAATTCTTTGGCATGAGTATTCCTAGAGATAGGGAAGATCACAGGTTGATGTTGTCTCAGGATGATTGGGTGAATAAGGTAGTGGTGAGGTTCAAGATGTAGGATGCAAAATTGGTAAGCATACCTATAGATGGACAGTTCACAGAACAGTGTCCCAATTCACATGATGAGGTTAAGTACATGTGTACTAGACCTGATATTGCCCAAGCAGTGGGTGTTGTCAATGAGTTCATGGCCAATTTAGGAAAGAAGCACTAGAAAGCAATTCAATGGATTCTCAGGTATCTGAGAGGGACCGACAGTAGGTTAACATGCTATGCAGGGTCAAGGACTTCTTTACATGGGTATGTAGATTCAGATATGGCAGGGGACTTAGATGACAATCGTAGCACCACATGATGTGTGGTGGTTGGTCTTCAAGGTTGAACTTGAAGAGGGATACAAGCCAAGAAACAAAATTAGATGATGTACAAGTACAGGTATAGGTGCAGCTATTTATCTCAAAGTGGGAGATTGTTAGGTTATGGAGCTAAAAGTTTCATTGATGTAAACATGGAGGAGGTTGCTGAGTTATAGAGAAACTAATGTCAGTAGCACAACCAATGTCAGTCATCCTCAATATTCATAGTAATTGACATCGGTTATGGGTCAGCTGACATTGATCAGACAGGCACTGATGTTGACAGCCTGTGTGTGCATGCATTTGCATGTGCTTCTAAAATTGGTTTTATTTTAAATGGATAGTTTATTTGCATGTAAAAGACTAATTTTAGTCTTGAGTTTGCATTTCTAATTATTGTAATTAGAAGTCTAATTATTGTTTTCATGGGATCTATATAATAGACTCATGGGGCTGTATTGTAATCAGGACAAGGAACATATTCTTCTGATTGTAAGATCTAGGTTTGTAGGTGTGCAAAACTAGGTTGATCTGCGGGTTGTTGCAAGATTAGGGGAGATATACATGGTAAGTAAGATCAGTTGATTTGCAAGTGTGCAAGATCAGGGATATCTACTTGGAGTACTTTGAGTACTTGTTGTATTGGCATTATTGTTACTGACTGGTGGAGGGTACAACTCTGTGTTTGAGTTGTGGTTGTAATTGGTTGTGTGAGAGAGAATTCTTGAGGGAGAATTATTGGTACACCCAAGAGGTGTGGGAAGAGTGTGATCTCTTCATTGTATTTCCTTCTGGATTGAGTTGAATACAATTGTGTATTGTCTCTCAAATTCTATGTTGTTTCTGATTTCTAGTCACTTGTTACTTCTAGTTTAATTTCGTGTTTAGTTGCTTATACAAGGTAATCAATTGTGCTCCTAGATCCTGACACATTTTGACTTTTATCAATGTTTGATGGAACATTGATAATTGGACATTTTAGTCCAATTTGAGGTTTTTATATCCAAGATCTCTTATATATATGTAAATGCTAGCCTCAATGCAATAATTATTTCTTCAAGATCCAATAGCAAAAGCACATATTTCAAGTGCTTGTTTTGTCTAATATGTGTAGGTGTTGCACATCTATGAAGCATTCTACTTTTCAATGATTGATTTAAATTTGCACATATTATATTTTTACAAATGAATATTGTTTTCCATTAATTATTGGCACATGCCCTTTTCATCTTGGTGAAAGGGTCTTATATTATGTTTAGAATGTAGTTTTTTACAAGCTACACAAACATGAATAGGCATGCCAATGATTTTTTAAAAGTTTGTATTCCTTTTCTAGGTGAATTGATAACATTTTTCTTAGCCAAACACTTTTTACGTGTAACTTTTAATGTTTATAGCAAATATTACTTTATTTTTTTAGGTGCTTTATCTATACAATTGTTAAAATATTCAACCCACTCATTAGTTTATTTTTTCACTATCAATGCTTCATAGTGTGCATGATTTGTATTTATTTCAAACAAAATTATGTTGAATGTTACACATGATTGAGAGAAATCATTATAAATTATGATGATCTATTGAGTTGTAGATGACCACAACTAAACATTCACATTTAATACATATGAAATCCATTTAAAAATAAACTCATTACCTTCCACCCCACCATCAACATAGATTAAAGACAATTTAACAATGTATGCTTGCCAATTTACAATATTAGACATATTTTTTACAACATCACATGTTAGATTTGTTTCTAAATAAGCATACGCTTTAACTTCTAAGAAAAAAAAGTATTTCAACAATACTGATTTTCATAACATAGTAGAGATCATATGTCAAAAGATTTATTTGTTAAATGGAAAAAACCATTGAATATGCTATTGATATAGTTGGATGTTGCTTCCAACATTTTCCTCAATCCACATGCTTGTATATTCAGAGATTTTTATGACCAATACATAGAAATCATGATACATGTTGTAAACAAATATATTTGTCTATTAAGTATTGATAATTCATTAAATTTTTATAGTATAATGGTTCATAATGTCCACATGCCAAATTCTAATCATGGAAAAGAATGTAATATAGAGCTGATTAAAAGTTATTTTTAAAGTGTAAGTACTATTTTTTTGTTGTCAAAGACCAAACACAAAATAAAATATTTAGCCACCTAGAAAGCTAGTTTATGCAAAAAAAATTTCCCCATAGGCCATGTTCATCATTTTTTATGCATGAAGTAGCTAAAATTTACATATGAGGAAAGTATGTTGAAATTTCATGTATGCCATATAGTTTACGTATCTCTTTGGGATCCAACTCTAGTTTTAATTATTTGAGTGCATTGTGGTCATTTATTTCCAAGTAAATTTGGAAATAGTTTATAACATCGACACGTAGTTCTATTGATGTATATCAAAAATGGATCAAGGCTTAAAATGCATCAAATAAGCAATCACCAACATTATATTTGAAAATAAAAGTTCTTAAAAGGTGTGATTTATGTAGAGAAATATCTATGTCATGCCAAGCAGCCTGTGCCAATGGATTTTAATCTTATATATAAATGAAATGACCACTAGCATAACCATTTGTAATTTTTTGTTTTTTCTTGATGTAATGTCTATTACAATGTCGATGATCGTGGATAGGTTCCTTGTTCATAGTATTTTCATGTGAAATTTTTAATGTTTATAGAAATGATCATTTTTTTGACAATGTCTTTATAGAATCAATAAAACACTTAACTTTAGTTTTTGCTTGTAATATCAATGGTTCATAGTGTGTATGTTTTCTCTTTATTTCAAAATAAATTATGGTATGTATAGGTTTTGATTGAGAAAAATGATTATATATTTTGATAATATGTTGACTTGTTGAAGACCATAGCTGAACCATCTTCTTCAATAAATATTAAATCCATTAAACAACAAAGATGTTACCTTCTATGCATCCATCATTAAATAGTGAACCTAATTTAACAATGTACACTTGTTAATTTGAAATAGTTGGAATTTTTTTGATAATGTTGTTTGTTAAATTGGTTTTCAAATAAGCATATGCTATTACATCACCAAAAATAAAGGCATTGTTAAAATACTGAACTATATAGAGATGCAAAGCCCATATGTCAAAATCCTTTTATGATAAGTGACAAAAATTATTAAATATGCTATTGCCATAACATGACATTTCTTCCATTATTTTTGTCAATCCTTGTAGTCACATCATCACAATATTTGCTTCCTAGTAGGAAGATAACATAGTACATGTTATTGAAAAATGCATTTGCCTTAATGGATATGGATAATTATCTAGTTTATTATGATGCAATGGTTTATAGTGTTCCCAAACTGGGTTTATATCATGAAAAAGAATGAAATACAGAGGAGAAGGCAAGTTTTTATTAAAGTGAAATTATTTATATTTATTATTAAGGACAAAACACAAATGGAAATGTTTAGTCATTTAGAAAGACAATTTATGAAAAAATTGTCACTCCATAGGCTATGTTTACCTTTTCTTATACACGACAATGTTGAGATTTACATTTAATCAAAACATGTTTTAATATCTTTTACATGAGGTAGTATATATATATATATATTTTAAATATATAAATCTAGTTAAATATATCTAAGTTCTTGTAGATAATTCTTATCCAAACAAATTTCGAAATGTTGTATAATTCCAACACAATGTTCATTTGATGTGTATCAAAAATGTAATAAGACTTGAAATGTATCAAACAAATAATCACCAACATTGTATTTGAAAAGACAAGTTATAAAAGGTTCACTCTATTCAAAGCAACATCTATGCCATGTCAAACTATGTATGAAAATGGCTTACTCTCTCCTACAAAAGTAAATTGTTGATTGATACATCCATCCACTATTTTTTAATTTTTTTTGTGCACATAATTTAATAATGTTCAACAAGGCATAGTTACAAGTATTTTAAGAGAAATTTTGGCTTGGAATAACACATATATGATTATGCAAGATTTCTATTTCTTTTTCTAAACAAAAATTTAGTATATGTGGAACAAAACTAGACTAGAAGACATTGTTATCTATGTCTAACGATGTTGATTCAACACCTAGATGTTGTATCTTTTACTCACAAAATCAAAGTAAAGATGTTAGCTAAAATTTTTGACAATTATGGAAGTTCTGATAGATGTTGACAAAGCCTTAACTTGCATAACAAAAAAATAATGGATTAGCTATGGAAAAATATAATTGTAAATGACTAAAAATGAAAACATAACCCTATTTCTGTATGAATCTTTTCAATCAATAACTTCAAATATTAAAACATGTTTCTCTTTAAAGTATCAATAAAAATACATCAGTTACTCCATAATTATTAGATATCTTAATTTTATCTTGCTTTTTTCACATTCTTTTTTTTGTGTTTTGCCTATGATTCTACATTATTTAGCTTTGTCACTATCAATGGCATACTCCCATATATATATCCAATGTTTAAACCTTCATTCATTGTGCCATATAGATTGGGTATTTTAACAATGAACACATTGATTACTGCTCTTTGATCTCATAATGTATGATTCTTGTTCATTGATTTATAAGGTATGTTTATTTATAAAATTTGAAAAATATTTCACCAATCTATTTCTTTAGAAAAAAATGAATTATATGTATGTATTTTTGACAAAGAAATAAAATACCCAAGGAGTATTAAGACATGTTCTTGCAAAATTGAACTAGTTATTGCATCCTAAAAAGTGTCACCAAGAAGAACCATGAAGATTTTAAAATATGCATTATACATACATACATACATACATATTTTAGAGAGAACTCTAGTCATCTATTTGATTTAACTTGGAATTAGTTGACGAGTTGATGGCTAGTGAGATGTCCTCATTCTAGGTGTAAAAAATATGCATGAAATTTTTAGAGGGAAAGGTACAAGGTATTTAATGGGGTGAATAAATAAATATTATTTACTAAATTGTGATTGGAGGAAATATCTGAGATGTTATTGGCATCCTCTCTTTGTTTGATGTAAGTATTCAATGCAACTGGTAGGGTGGGGGATTGCAAGCTATTCAATTTTGTAGACAAGTTAAATATGGATTGATAAATGTGGTTGTAGTCATAAAGGTTGAACATGTTTCTCATCTTAAAAAAGTTAGAAGGGGATTTGAATTTTTTTTTTAATTACTTTGCATTGAGTCTTTGTTTAAGATAATTCTGACATGCACATAGGATTAAGATGAAGGTAATCTATTACAACCATTTTGACCTTGTTGTTTCATTGATGCTTTACAGTTTGTCAATTATTTAACTATTTTATATTTTCATTATGAACAAAGGATCAATAAAGATCCAAGGGTTTTTAGTAGTAATCAGGTTCATATGTGTAACCTACTCTTATTTGTATTTTTATTATATATCAGTTGATTAATATCACTATATTAAGTATTTAATATATTTTATGTTGATAGGTAAAAAAACTAACATACAATATAGTGACTAGGATTATTTCATCTTCTGCTTACAAGTACACCTGGAAAATAAAAAATAAATGGTCATAACTAAGTCTAAAATATTTCCTTTTCTTGCATTTACACTATTCTTAATTTTTATGTTTCCAATTTTAAGCTACAATAAAAATTTAGAAATTCATGCTACAATCTTGCCAATGAATAAATGGAAAAAGGAAGCTTGATTAAACATGCTCAATGCCACTACCGAGATCTTTATCTCAATCCTTATCTAGTGAGATATTCTTTTTAAATTTATGCCTTTTGTTTTTACTTAATAGCTCATCAAATGTTCTAATTCTAATTCTTATGCTATGTTATTTAGGTTGATGCATTTTGTTCTTATGGTTTCCAATGGCTACTTAGATTCAATGCCTTCTTACATGTATGGCCTTTAATATTTTTCTAATGCCAAAACAAACTTAAACAAGTTTATTTGTAAAAATAATATGGAATTATCTACATGGTATATTACACATGTTTTACAAATCATAAAGTGGCCTAATGCCTTCCTAATACAAGTTTTTTTTAGTTTTCTTTGTCCCTTCAATTCAACAATTGCTTCAATAGGTATTCATGATTTAATCCTAGGACATAGCTCTAATAGCTTTATTAGTTCATCTCATGTAGTTT
Organism: Torreya grandis; assembly: GCA_037957365.1. Taxonomy (NCBI): domain Eukaryota; kingdom Viridiplantae; phylum Streptophyta; class Pinopsida; order Cupressales; family Taxaceae; genus Torreya; species Torreya grandis. The sequence continues at coordinate 805,063 of JARHVA010003157.1, read as the reverse complement.
TTCATTAATGTGTTTATGTATTTCCATCAACTACTCTCACTAAGTAAATTGTCATCAATTTATACTAAACTCAAGTATAAATGAATCAATGTCTAATGTGCTATAGGATTTGCATGAATTATTTATATTTTTAAAGATGAGTTTTGCATTCATTTTGTATTTTGTTAATGCAATTATATAATTTACAATTCAAATATATAATTTCATACTTTATTATATAGATGTTACAAATTCACTAAGATGACTTCATAAAGTTTGCATTTTTCTAAGATTTTTACTCAAACCATACTACAAACAAATATAAGACTGAATTCATTGACAAATATTATCTTATTAGCTTTTAGAATAAAGATTTATATATATATCAATATTTATAACAATTATTTCATTTGCATTGAATGTTTATAATCCTCTCTTGAGATACATAATGAATAAGATTAAGTCTTGATCACTAGCTAACAAGCGTAGGATATTTTGTTCCACAACTTCAGTACAAACAATAGATTGATTAGTTCATCAAATATTATAAATTAAATAATCAAGAAATAAAGGCCTATGCTATAGGTAATCATCCTCTCCACTACTTATCTCAATACAAAACATAAAGCCAACATATTTACTTTTCTGATGGGTTTTTGGAAATGCATTCATCATAGTCAATCAAACAATTCACAATTTTAATATGCTTGGTAATGTTTTTCTATAAAATTAAATAAATTGGTTGTTACAATCACAAAATATTGATTTCATGCTTTCTTACTAAGCAAATTCAATGAAATCATAGAGAGAGCTAATAGATTATTGAACAGGTCCAATATCATGATATAAATAATGTTGGAAATTTTTTTATATTTGTATCATTAATATTTTTAGAACAAAGGTAACTACCTATGTGAAATTTGACAATCAAACTTGCATTTGAGACAAAAAACTGATCATGATCTAATATCATTGTTAACATGTTATTCACATTATAGGGCTTTCTAGTAAACTTTAGTATTAATCAGGTGTTATTGTAATGTTTGGTTTTAGTTTTTTTACCACATGATTGGTAACTATTCCTTTTATAAAATATAATGGTTTGAAAAAGATGTAAATGAATCAACACCCATGTAAACCCTAAAACTTAAACCCACTTCGCTCCAACACAAAAAATTGAACTGTTCAGTGAACAAAAGACCTAAAAGCCCTTATTATTTAAATCAATTTGAAAACTAGTATCTAAATATACCCTTTTGTATTACCAAAATATCTATGAAAAAAAACACATGATTACTAATAAAGACCCCAAATTAATTGCCAATACTTTGTCCACAACAAAAATATAAAACAATAAAAGAATCATCGTACTATAAATCTTGAACAATCTACCTTCTATGTGCCCAAAAATAATTACATTAAAATCAATCATAAAAATTGTTATAAACCCTAAATGCCATAGTTGAATCTAAAAACTTCAAACCCCTCACTAAATGACAATGCTAAAATCCCTTATTTACCTTTATGGAGTATGAGTCCAAAATCATCCCACAGTCATTATCATCTGATTTCTTAGATACTCCTAGCAAACAAAACCTGATAATATTAACCAAAATTTTATACATGAGCCAAATTTAAAGAAATAAAAAGACATTAAAATGCACCATAATGAAAAAAAGACCTAAAATCCCTTATAATTAATTTATTTTACTTATAAATCCAGTATTCAATTCCATCCTCATCACATTAATAATAACTCTGTGCAAAAAAAACAAAGAAGCATGTTAAAATTCATACCAAGTATAGGACCAACAATGATCTTGCCAAAGTTTAAGTAGTGAATCATAAATAATAATAATAATATTTTCTAAATTGAATGATGTCTAGATTTAAGGTCAAGTTAAACACAAGCTATTAAACTTGATTAGTGCCAGGATGGGAAAACATGGTTTGTGATATTGCCAAATTTAGTAGGATAATTATAAATCAGTTAAAGTACTTGGATTTGAGTGTTCATATCCATAACTTGTTTTTTTATTTTAAATTTAACTTATGTGTGACATATGGGTAATATTAATAGGTTTTATATGCTCATAGACTATGTCTACTCTTTCATTGGGTAAGAATTTTACCATGCTATACATACATACATATATAAATTATTCATCCTACCAAAGACTCCATATAATGACATTCAAGGTAATTAACATTATATATTTGTAGATTATGAACATTGAATCTAATTCATAATAGTGTATATATCAATTAAGGAATACATATGTAATGTAGGGCATGTGAGTGTCACACACACACACACACAACGCACGCACGCACGCACGCACGCACACACACACACACACACACACACACACAGAGAGAGAGAGAGAGAGAGAGAGAGAGAGAGAGAGAGAGAGAGAGAGAGAGAGAGAGAGAGAGAGAGAGAGAGAGAGAGAGAGAGGAGAGAGAGAGAGAGAGAGAGAGAGAGAGAGAGAGAGAGAGAGAGAGAGAGAGGAGAGAGAGAGAGAGAGAGAGAGAGAGAGAGAGAGAGAGAGAGAGAGAGAGAGAGAGAGAGAGAGAGACACACACACACACACACATCAATGAAGTACATAGTATAAGTGTAACTGAATAAGACTATATAGTAAACATCTAAGTATTCAAAAAATACAAGTTGTAACAAAAATACTTAGTAACAAGCATTTATCTCTTTGCATGTGTAGTCATTACCATGAAAATGCTCTTAGTAAATTAAATATTTCTTTTGTAAGTAAGATAAATTATAACAAGAGGATTTTTAGGTATCTTATTCCCTAAAGGGCTTAACTTATTTTTCTTGCCGAATCAAAATAGGTTGTCGAGGGTTTTGAGGCAATTACTACCATCCATTTTAATTTAATTACTTTTGGACATGCAAAGCATAGAATTATGTGTTATCCAGTTTTGAAAGTGATATAGATTAGTAGAGATCCTAAACTTCATGAATACAATTTTTCATTCAATATATAAAGTTTTTTTTATTTTTTCAATCATTTGTAATCACATTTGTCCAAAGCCGATCTATGTATATTTTTCTAGGCTTTTTTCTATCAACAAGATTCTAAAAGACTATTTTTTACCAATAAAAATTACTTGATTCAAGGCTTTGTCTATAGCTTAGCCTATCAAAATACATTATAAAGTTATAAGGCATAGCCTAAAATCTTTAAAATGCCTTATCTCAAAAGCAAAGCCAATCTACACAAACTACAATAACTAACACCTAATATCATAAGCACCTAGTAAGTAAGAATTGGGCCCTAGTAATCTTTTCTCCGCATACACAAAAATAATGGAATTAAAATTAATGATACTAATTGCCTCAAAGCCTATATAGCCTAATTTAATCCAACTAATAAATTAAACCCTTCATTGAACAAGAACCCTTAAAAACCTTGTTATTATTTGCTTTACTCATAAAACTAGTAGTCTACTCTACCCTTTTTTATATTAACAATATCTCTGTGTAAAAAAATAAAACAACACGATAAACTTCTTATATAGTAAAAATGCCAGACCTAGTCTACAAACATATAAAACTCAATAATAGTACCCATATGTTAAACATAATCTAGATAGAAAGAAAATCAAGTCATGCATATGAACCCAATACAGTAACATAATCAGGGCCCAATAGTTTTCTCTCTACATACCTAAAAATAATGAAATTAAAATCAATGACTCTAATCACCTCAAACCCTAAATAACCTACTTCACTCCAACCAAAAAATTAAATCCTTCACTAAACAAGAACCTTAAAATCCTTTGTTACTATTTACCTTACTAAACAAGTAGTCAACTCGACCCTTTTTTTGTACTACCAATACCTCTACTAAAAAAATGAAATAAAAAACCTCATGGTAAAATTATTACCTAGTAAAAGAGTCGACCTAGACTACAAGCATATAAAACCTAATAATAGTACCTAGATTTTACACACAAGCTAAATAAAAAGAAAAGTAGGTCATATATATGAATTTGATTACTATGAAAAACCCTAACTTTTTTGCCAATATTTTTCCCACAACATAAATGAAAAATAGTAAAAGAATCAACAAGTTACAAAGCTCCAATAGTCTCTCCTCTGAATGCCTAGAAACAATGAAATTAAAATCAATGTCACTAATTGCTTCCATCTCAATCCTGCATTACGTCAATCCAACATTCAATGCCAAGTACTTTCCCAAGTTTCTAATTCTCTTCCTAACTTTGGAAATATCATAAGCCATGTTTTCCCACCATGCCACCAACCAATTTTAACAACCTACATTTAACTCGTCCTCAAATCTAGACAACATAAAATCTGCAAATTTGACTCATATACACAACTAGACAACTTGAAATCCTCTATCCTATTAGTTGTATTGAATGCTTTCCTCGAACAAAGAGAGGGTGGCCAATAACAACCCAAATGTTTCCTCTGATCATGGTGTAGCAGATAATATTTTTTATTCACCTTGTCAAAGATCTCACACCTTACCCCCCAAAACTTTCATACATATTTTATCTACCTAAAATGAGAATATCTCATTGGCCAACAACCCACCCACTAATTCCAAGTTAAAACAAATCAAATATTATAATTCCCTCCAAAACTAATAACATAAGAGAAAGATTTTATTGAGTAATTTTTGAAAGAGAGATGACATATATTGAACTTCATCAACACTGAGAAGTGCTGCAACATGTAGAGAAGATCAAACCTTTTGAAGCCAAGTTTAAAATTCTATTATTTTTATTTATGGCATAGATATAACAATCAAGAAGGATTTATTTACCACCCCTATCGTAAACGATGTCAAAATGACATGCAATGAAGATGTAACAAGGTTTTGGATTATCATGTCACATTGTGAAGGAAAAAAAAGGTAACATGAAAAAGTTTGTTATTGTGATTGTAATTTAAAATTAATTAGTGGACATTTATTCCTACAAATTTACTTTAGGTCAAAATTTAATCTCATTATTTTAAAATTTATATTTTAATAGATAATTTAATATTTATAATATATTATTATTTTTTGTAAGATTTTTTATTAATTGTTTAATTTTTAAAAATAAAATAAAAAATATATATGGTAATTTAAAACAAACAATTATAAATAAAAATAAAACTTCTCAAAAAAAATTATATATATAATTATGGATGGACATATTTCAAATTATCTAAAGTTCATCATTGCTATAATCATCTATAAAGAATCAAATCTATAGAAAAATTGAAACATAGAAATCCAACAATTTTATATAGATTTTATCCCTATAAATCTCATTTATTTTCATTTAAATTACACTATTGAGAAAATTAAGATTAACATCTTGAAGATTTGAATTACTATTTTAAATTGGACAAACTCATTGGCGATCAATGGGGGGTGACCTTTCCCATCTTTTTCATGTCGAGGTGGCGGTGGTGCCACCTCATCTATTATAATTGATGGTAAATCATAAACTCTGAAGAGGAATAGATTCATCGTGTAACGCCTACTCATCATCACAAACATAATCATGACATTGCATTTTTTTCAATCCTTAGGAGTCCGTGCCACTCTCCCCCTCTATATATAGATCTATCCCTATCTAAACATTGGCATTGGGTCTAGATTCAGTTTAGGATATAGGATGGGGGGCATTGGCAGAGGGGGGTATCAGAGCATAACTATAGAGAGGAGAGTGGGAGCCTACCAACCCCATCCATCTAGATGCCCATCCTAGATACCCATCCCCCATCTATATGTAGATAGAGATAGGGGGCCCTTGACCCCCCTTCAAAACTTCCTCAAGGATTTTGTTTAGCAAAATATCTTTAAAAAAACTATTCTTAAAAAAATCAAATTTGTCATTATTTGGTTCTTCTTTCAATGGCCAAATAGCATGGGATAATTGAATCATTTTGGAAATGGCCAAATAGCATGGGAATTTATGGTCTAAACTACAAAAACCTTTTCCTAAAAGTTAGGAAATGTGTCGAGTATTTGTCTAATTTAATATTTCAATTAAGCACTTTGCAAGGAGGCCTGGTCTTTGTAAAATGTTTAGATGTTATTAGTTATTTTACATGTAAAAAAGGATCCATTTGATAAAATATAATAACATTTTTAGATCGATGTTAGGGTAATTTAAGACTCTACATCATAAAAATAAATTTTAAAATAAAAAAAAAATATTGGTTTAATGGTTTCACCTTCAAGGTATCTAGTCAATTTATTACTAAAAAAATTCAACTTTTTAATCAAAATTTATTCAAATTGAATACTCGTAATTACTTATCTCATTTTTCCTTAGTTCTACACAAAAAAATCTAACAATTATGGATAGAGAGCTCAGAATAAGATGAACTTTTTCCTACTTCTAACCATCTTCCATTCCTCATCCTTATCCAATTTATCTGCATCCAAATTTAACACACCACTATCTGTGTTGGGTTTGCCCTTTAATATTTCACTCTTATTTACAATATTACCACAAAAACCAATCAACTCAACATTTTGAGATGGTCTTGCTAATGTTACTATTTTATCCAAATTATTTTCCTAAATATTCTCTAAAACTACTTCTAGTAAATGATTTAGATCTCTAAGTGCAAAAATAACAAGATACTCCTCCTTAGCCTCCTTTCCCCGACAAGATTCAAGTCTCTGTGTAGATTTCTAGTAGGAAGTAGAAAGATGACCAATTTTAAAAAAATTATTACATCTAAAAGGGATTCCCTTAGAATCAAGGGTTTGAGACCAACACCTGTCTTGCACTTTCAGCTCAATCCTATGAGGAAGAGCCTAAGAGATATCTAAACACCAAAATCTTGGAAAATATAGTCTAGAAAAAATTCAATGAAGAGGCATCAACTTCCAACAAATCACCCAACATAGAGCCAATAACAAAAAGACCAGTTTTAGACCAAAATTGAAGCCAAAAATAGGTAACCTCACTTGGATGGACCTACAAAGAAATATTTTTTATCAAAAGGGTTAAAATCAGGAGTAGAAGGTGATTTTCAAAACTCCATTTTTTAGTCTAAAAAATATTATCACAATTAGCCAGATAATCAAAAGTCACAATAAATTTTTTTTTTAGCACAATGATATATCTCTAAAGTGTCTTCCAACAAGGGTCTCCAAGAATTCGAAAGCCACTAGTGAAGAATGGAAAAAGATGACCAAAACCTATCAAAAACAGTAGACCAAACCTCTCTGCAAACCATTCTTCTCCTTCCAAAATCTCCTCGAGAGATTTATTTTTAAAATTGATAATAACAACTTTATTTGATAAAATCCATGATTATATAGTATGTTCATCAGATATCCTTGTTGTTTTGAGGTGAGGCAGTTACCTACCTCTCAAACTACCCTACCGAACTCCTAAACTTGTGATCTCTTTATCAATCTTAGGTGACTCCTACACCCTCTAGAACTTCCTATATTGATGACTCTATCAACTGCCCCTATCGATCTTATTAACCTAGATATTGACAATTTTCCTATTGCCAAATGTGGCTCAGACTTGATCACCACCACTGTTGATGCCCTAGTTGACACCATTTTCTGTCAAAGGTGTGTGAGCTCAAAAAAATTCTAACTAGCTTTTTTACTTGCCTTACCTATGGTTGCCACTATTTTTACCTCAAAATTTAATCTACTTCTGAAGCTTAATAGGGATGGGCCTAGGTTCATAATATCCATTGAATGATCTATAGCTAAATCCCCTCATTGTGATCCATGTGGAATACATAGAGAAGTTTGACCCCTACTTCAAGGTGTCCCCATGGATACTTTAGAATGTAGGTGATGTGCATCTGCCCCTAAGCCTTAATGCCTCACAAGGTACTCAACAAAAATTGAACTTGAGACCTAGGTGACCGAAGTCATTGATCCTATCCACTCGATCTAACCATTGGGTCTAAAATATAATAATTATTATTGATAGGTTAAAATATTAATTAAATGTTAAATAAAATTAATTTATATTTTTAATTTCATAAATTGAATAAAAATATATTATTAAAATTATATTATAATGTTGACTTGTTTGGAGTTTTTATTTGTGTGTATTTAATTTATCTTAAGATAATTTTTAAGAGTCATGAAATGGTTAGTCCTTGTCAAATTTTAGTAAGTTTGGTTGTTAAAGAAATACAAAAGATATTAGTCAAGTGAAATATAGAAGAATAGTTTTGACAAGTTATTATTGTGAGTGTTGAAATAAGCATGAGTTTATGATCTCAAGTGACTTGAAGTCTTTATCCTCAGTATAAAAATGGTAGCAAAATCTATAAATAAAATATTTACATGTGTTGTCATTACTTTGAAAGTGCAATTGCTACAATCCAATATTCATTGTCATTATGTTGCTGATATTCTTTTTGATAGTGAATGGAGAGATCAAAATATCAATGTGTTATACTTTTAAAATTGAATATATTGTGTATTTTATATAACTATAAATGAACATACTATTATAATCATGGGAAGAAATAAAGTTGTTGTGTCTTTATATATATATATATATATATATATATACACACACACACATATATATATATATATATACATATATATATATATATATATATATATATATATATACATATATATATATATACACATATATATATACATATATATATATATATACATATATATATATATATATGTATATATATATATATATATATATATATATATATATATATACATACACACACACACACACACACACACACACACACACACACACACACACACACACACACACACACATATATATTATGAATTAACTATATGCCAAATAATATTTTGGAAATAAAATATTGAACATGTATCATCATAGTCTCATTAGGGTCATATTTAGGAATTATAGATGATGTTTTAAATGACATTGAGACTGCCAATTCTCTATATGTTTTAGTTCATAATTTTTTTTGTTAAATGTTAAATAATTTAAAAGTACATTGAGAAATCATGCATCATAAAATCATTAGGAGGAACATTTTACTCTTCATCATTATCCTTAAAAGTATGAGGATTAGAAATTGAGTGTTTCAAAATTTAAAATAAATAAATAAATAATCCTCTTCAAAAGTAAAATAATACTACTATAATCACCTAAAAATGACACTTGAATGTTAAGAGTGCTACATTAGACCACCTATCCCTAGTTTAGCCCTAGACCTATCCTAGAGCATATTTTTAAACTTATCAAGCCTTTGTGTGGGCCACAAGAATCCCTAGTTATATCTAAAGTAGTCCCAAAGCTTCATTCTTACATCATAGCCCTTCATGCCTAGTGTTTAGCCATTTGGACACTAGCGCTATAATAGGAATAATAACACAACATGGCACTAGTGTCCCATTAATGGTGTTATTTTCCTTTCCCTCCTCTTTTCACAAATGGATATATTTTAAAATATTAAACCAATCCACCTCTTTTAACACTCATACATGTGAATCTATGAATTTGAAATCAAAATACCGATGTGTTATACTTTTAAAATTGAATATATTGTGTATTTTATATAATTATAAATGAACATACTATTATAATCATGGGAAGAAATAAAGTTGTTGTGTCTTTATATATATATATATATATTATGAATTAACTATATGCCAAATAATATTCTGGAAATAAAATATTGAACATGTATCATCATAGTCTCATTAGGGTCATATTTAGGAATTATAGATGATGTTTTAAATGACATTGTGACTGCCAATTCTCTATATGTTTTAGTTCATAATTTTTTTTGTTAAATGTTAAATAATTTAAAAGTACATTGAGAAATCATGCATCATAAAATCATTAGGGGGAACATTTTACTCTTCATCATTATCCTTAAAAGTATGAGGATTAAAAATTGAGTGTTTCAAAATTTAAAATAAATAAATAAATAATCCTCTTCAAAAGTAAAATAATACTATTATAATCACCTAAAAATGACACTTGAATGTTAAGAGTGCTACATTAGACCACCTATCCCTAGTTTAGCCCTAGACCTATCCCAGAGCATATTTTTAAACTTATCAAGCCTTTGTGTGGGCCACAAGAATCCCTAGTTATATCTAAAGTAGTCCCAAAGCTTCATTCTTACATCATAGCCCTTCATGCCTAGTGTTTATCCATTTGGACACTAGCGCTATAATAGGAATAATAACACAACATGGCACTAGTGTCCCATTAATGGTGTTATTTTCCTTTCCCTCCTCTTTTCACAAATAGATATATTTTAAAATATTAAACCAATCCACCTCTTTTAACACTCATACATGTGAATCTATGAATTTGAATTAAGAGAGGATGGTTAGTATGGTGTTAGTTCTAAAATGAAAACAAAATGAAAGAAACACACTAATAACATAACATCTCTAGGCCTAAACACTAGGGAGAGCTTAGTTAACGAAAAACAAATGACAAACACAACTAAAAAGTAATGAATAAAACACATGAATTCCTTCACCTTCCTTGGATTCTCCAAATGACTTTGTAGTAGTGGCTTGCTCGATTTTGTGCTCATGAAGTCCTTGGCAATGGAAGCTTGGCTACCTCCATCTCTCCTTAGCACATTTAGCTTGTGGCTTGGCTTGGATTCGAATCAATTTGGTATGGTAACACTAATTTCAATGGATTTTTGAAGATTTTTTTGCATTATAACTTTGCACTAAAAATAGCTTAAAAATGATATTTATGGCCTCTCTATTTATAGATTTTTATAAATGTCTAGAATCAACCTGAACCGTTCATCCCAAGATTGAGATGTGTGGTTGAGGATTAATTCAATTTTTAGAATTAAGTTTATAATTATCCTCATCATGACATTGGAAAAAGGGGCAATTAATAGGCATGGAGGGCATCATGGAAGACATTGATGAGGCATGGAGGGAATGAATCCTTATATTTGTGACATTTATGGCCTAGGGATGTATTCCTAAGAAATGAGGTCACATGATGATGTAGATATTCAATATTTATTTCCAAAAATATTTTTTCAATAATTTTCCACGTAATTATTAATTATGCCTTGATTTGGGTTAATTAGTTCTTAAGCATGTTTAAGCACTTTGTGCATATATTACTCAAATTGATTAGAATGCCTTGTTATTGGTCCAAAATTTAACTGGATTAGAATTAGAAGGTGATGTTAGATGCATTGGAATTGTATTCCCATTTATGATGTTATCAACAACAAATAAAAAAGGCACATATCTTGTGCAAGAGATTTGATAGGAAAGAGCAATCCAGAGTACCCAAGTGCAAATTTGGCATTTTGACTCAGAATGATCTGATCAAAGTTAGCTGGCCCATAAATTGCATTGCCCCATCTAGGGATATCCTAGCCAAAATTGGCACTTGAATATGTCTTTTTCACATCATTTATCACGTTTTAGTGTTTTTAGGCCAAATTATGCATTTTGAGTGGAAGTTAGTTAAAACCCTGATTGGAGGTTATTGGTGGCTAGTTTAAGGTTTGTACAGTTTTTCCCTATTTGAGAAGGCATTACAAGCTATAATCATAGTAACATATTCTTAAATAATGAAATTGTCCTATGTGCCTACAACTATAATGATGATAAACTAACTATATGATGCCCCCTTGAGGGAATGGTTGGCACAAGTAGGTCGACAAACGGTCCCTTGAAAAGAAAGAAGTGAAATGAGGGGACCAAAGAAAGGAAAGATGATGGGGTGAAAACATAATGATACTAATAATGTAGTAAAAATTATTGAGAATGCAAATGGGATGGTGTAAAATGGTTTACCCAAAGGTGGTTATAAACATTGTACCCTGATAGTGTCAACATGGTATGATAACACAATAATTTTTTAAAAGATGGTTATAATCATTGGGAAGATGGAGCTACCCTAGTTAAGATAGATAAACAAGATAATAGCATGCCCATATATAGGCAAAAAAAATTATTTACACAATGATTTACCCAAAGCTGGTTATAATCATTGAGAAATGTAGGTGGGATGATGTGTAATGATTTGCCCATAGGTAGTTATAATCATTAGACCTCAATTATGCAAAACATGATAAACTTGGATGAGGAAGATGATAACTTAATATAGAGGGTAATGATGAATTGGAACAACCTACTAGTAGGGAGATGCTCGTCTAAACTAATAAAGATTAAAATTCTTTCATGTTTAATTACATTGTTTGGGATATGATTGGGATTAAATCATGATGTCAGTGTTAAAGAGATGCCACCATTATTGAATAGACTTCTTAAAGTTGAGGTTTGTTTTAACATGTGTCAATAAGCATCATTGTATAACATCATGAGGACTTGGCCAAAATATTCATGAGAACTAACTTTCGTAATCCAATACTCAATAGAAAATAATGAACTAACGATAGAAACCATGATGACAATGTAAAGATATGAATATGGATGGATTCAAGTATAAGTGTGGGCAAGAAATCACCTAATGAACACACATAAATTGAATCAAGGCAATAGTGTTGCAAGAAAACAAACAAATAAAATAAGTAGAAACAAACAAATAAACAATGCAATAGAAATCCTATGAACATTGCCTCTAAAAAATTAGTGAAATCTTAAAAAATGAACAAAATGGGGAAATATAAGAAAAATAAGGGGGTGGATGAGTTATCTCCATATGCACCAGGTAAATGGACCCTGCATACATAGATCCATGGATGTAATATCCAATAAAAAACTTTAGGTTAAATGTAGTTCTCCTAGGGAATGGGAAGAATGTGACAACTAAACAAAACAAATAGAATGGATGTGAGAAAAGAAGAGGCATGGTCTTGAAAAATGGCAAGTGCATGAGAGAAGAAGGCCAAAAAGGATGGGGAAAATAAATGACAAGTGATTTGCTTGTAACTTAGTAAGGGTTCCTATAATCCTTAAGGCAAAGAAGTGGTCAATGTTTTTGTTCTTTTCTAATGATTTTTCAAATGTTTATGGATTTTTTTTAAGTATCTCAACTTGATCAAGAATGACAAGACACTTAAATGGTTCAAGCTCATAAAATAGTGAGAGCATTGCTTAGGTTACTCATAAAATGGTGAGAGCGTGGCTTAGGTTATTCATAAAATATCAAAAGCGTGGCTTAGGTTGCTCAAAAAATGACGAGTGTGGCTTAGGTTACTCATAAAATAGTGAGAGCATGGCTTAGGTTAATCATAAAATGATGAGAATGTGGCTTCAATTTCTCACAAAATGATGAGAGTGTGTCTTAGGTTACTCACAAAATGGTGAGAGCATGGCTTAGGTTAATCATAAAATGATGAGAATGTGGCTTCAGTTGCTCACAAAATGATGAGAGTGTGTCTTAGGTTACTCACAAAATGGTGAGAGCACGGCTTAGGTTAATCATAAAATGATGAGAATGTGGCTTCAGTTGCTCACAAAATGATGAGAGTGTGTCTTAGGTTACTCACAAAATGGTGAGAGCATGGCTTAGGTTGCTTGCAAAATGGTGAGAGCATGGATTATGTTACTCATAAAAGAATGAGAGCATAGCTTAGGTTGCTCAAAAAATGGTGAGAACGTGGCTTAGGTTTCTCATAAAATGGTGAGAGTGTGGCTTAGGTTACTTACAAAATAGTGAAATTGTGGCTCAGGTTACTCACAAATTGGTGAGAGTGTGGCTTAAGTTGCTTGAAAAATGGTGAGAGCATGGTTTAGGGTGATTGAGTTGACCTCAAAAATTAGTGAGCACTACCTACATAGCCCCAGATTAGGACCTCAATTCATTGTAGTTTCACCCTTATAGTGGAGGAATTTGACTAATGTAGAAGTCAATTCAAGCAAAAAAAGCATAGTTAGTAAAAATACATAGTATGACATAGGAAGTGATGAGTTGGTAAGTTAAGGATTAATGTTACCCCTATTTTAACCATAGGTAGTTATAACCAAGACACAATGATAGATCAATTTTAATAATTTAACCAAAGGTGGTTATAATTAGTAGCAAAATTAATGGTAAGAAAGGAATAACAAATGAAGGATGTAACTACCAAAACTTCTGCACACTATTCAAAAATATGATCTCTATTTGAAGTACTTAAACTAACTGATGAAACTAATTAGATACCTTGATTCTAAAAATGCATAACAAATGGAAAAAACCAAGCTTAAATGGTCTAGGCTTTAGAACACACTAGGATGATAGGTCAGAAGTGAAAAGTGAATACGATGAAGAAAATGGATAAGGATGGTATTTGTATAAATAAAAATAGTGATAAAATGGCATAATTTAACATTCCTTATAGACAATACACCTTAGTGCTCAATCATAGTACCACTTGAGATGAATAATATTCATTAGATCATGAAGTTCATCACTATTTGGTATGGCAAGCCTGTATGCTCCTAATCTATAATCTGTAGTAATGATGAAAGGCCCTATCTAGTTTGGTTTGAATTTTTGTTTATGCTTTTTCTTAGTTGTGGTATTCTTTTGGTTTTCTTTAAGATTAAGATCACCAAGTTTAAATCTTCTATACTTAACACATTGATTATAGTGGTCTTTGAGTCAGCTCTGATATGCTTGAAGATTATTGAGCATGGCTGTACATTTCTCATTAAGTAGGTCTAACTCTTGTAGGTGGGTTACTTGATAGTCATGATCATCTAGGACATGCTTAAAAGAGATGCATAGTGAAGGTAACTTAACCTCAACATGAAGGATGAATTTAGTACAATAAACAAGTATGGAGTGGCTCTTGTGGGGGTATGATGATTGGTATGGTATACCTAAAGGGCAAGTAATATATGCAAGTGCCAATCATGACTGACATCATTGAAAATATTTTTGAGAATATTGATAATGGTTTTATTGGATGCTTCGACTCAGCCATTACCTTGAGGGTAATATGCTATAGAAAGATGTTGTGTGATGTTGTATTCACTACATAATTAGTCTACATCCTTGTTCTTGAATGATCCCCCATTATCAGATATAATGTCAAAGGGGATACCGTAGTGGCAAATGAGATGATTGAAAATGAATTTGGAAATTTGCTTTCTAGTCGCATAAGTGAGAGGTATAACTTCAACCCCCTTAGTGAAATATTTAGTGGTGATAAGGATATATTTATGGCCATCAAATGAAGTGGGGTTGATATTTTCAATGAGGTCAAGTCCCCATATATAAAATGGCCATGGTGTCAACATCAGTTTTAGATTTTTTACTAGGGCATGAATTAGATTAGCATGCCATTGACATTTATCACACTTTTTTACATATGCAATGCCCTGTGCATCTATTATGGGCCAATGATAACTAGTATATAAGATATTTTTGGATAAGACTACCTCGTTAAAATGAGATTCACATACTCCTTCATGACCTTCTCTTAACACTATTGTAGATTTTGTTGAAGTTAAACAACAAAGTAGAGTTTCATCAAAACTACAGTGATAAAGGGTGGATCCTAGTAGAGTATAATGAGTGGAATGATGAATGAAGGCTTTGGTTTGTTTTTGAGATAGGTTAGGTAGAATAACTTGGTCATGAAGGTAGTTGTAAATGTCTAAATACTAGATAGAATTAGGACCAACAATATCATAAATCATGGCAACAGTTGAAGGTTCATAAGCTAGTGCTAACAGATTCTTGATGAGAAACTAATACTCTCTAGCTTTATCTATTTGTCAAATCAGAGAGCCAATAGTAGCCATGTCATCTTTAGTTATGTTACTAGCCCTTGGTATGTGTTTAAACTAAATGTTGGTAAAATTTTAGCTTAAGAGTGTTGACCATGGATTTATATGAAACCAACTTGTCATCTTTGGTCTAAAAATGATTTGTTACCTGAGTGATGATTAACTAAGAATCACCACAAACTTGAAGATGAGATATGTTCCAATGCACTAATTGTCAAAGTTTTACAATAAGTGCTTCATATGTGGCCATGTTGTTTGTATAAGAAAAATTGATTTTAAATGATTTATGGATTAGATCCCCCTATGGTGTAATAAACAATAGGCCTACCCATGATCTATGTGCAATAAATGAACCATCAAAATATAGTTTCTAAGGTTGCTCCTCAAGGGGTGTGTCAATGATGGTCATTATGGATTCATCAAGAAATTGAAACATGAGTGGTTGTGTGTCTATGAGAGGTATTTCAGCAAGTTGATCTACAACAACTTGTCCCTTGATTGCCTTTTGATTGACATAATCTATGTCAAACTCACTGAAAATCATGATCCATTAAGCCATTATACCTTGAAAATATATTTTAGATAGTATATACTTGAGTAGATCTAATTTTGGAATGACCATGGTCTGATTATTCAACATGTAATGACACATTTTCTAAGCTGTGAAGACCATGGCTAGACAAGCTTTTTTAATAGGGGCATAGTTATGTTCATATGTAACTAAGGTATAGCTTAGGTAGTATACAACATGATCTTTTCCATTGTCATTATGTTGAGCCAAGAGTGCCCCTAAATCATGGTTGGTAGCTGATAGGTATAACAATAATGGCTTTCTTAGCATAAGAGCTAATAGAATAGGTAGATTGACAACATAGTCTTTGAATTATTGAAAATATGTTTGGTAGTGATCATCATAGTGAAATGCAACTCCCTTATTTAAAAGGTGTGTAAATGGATGACACTTATTTGCTAATTGAGAGATGAAGCATCAAATTGACTAGATCTTACCTTGCAAACTATGGAGTTGTTTTAAATTGGTTAGTGGCAACATCTCAGTTATAGCATGGACTTTAGTTGTGTCAACTTCAATAACTCTATGAGACATTATGAAACCAAGTAATTTTACTGAAGTTACATTGAACACATATTTATTTGGATTGAGTTTGACTTTGTACTCCTATAATCTTTCAAATATCTTACACAACACTGCTAGATGGTCGGCCCTGGTTTTGGATTTTCCTAATATGTTATCAATATAGTCTTAAAAAATATCATGCATCATATCATGAAATATGATAATCATGACCATTTGGTATATATCTCTAGCATTATTAAGGCCAAATGACATTACCTAATAACAAAATGTTCCCCATAGAGTGGTGAATGTTATTTTATGTTGGTCTTCTGGTGCTATTTTGATTTGATTGTATCCTGAAAAGCTATCCATGAGTGAAACATTTCATAACCTACCATGGATTTAATGATCATGTTGATATCAGGAAAGGGAAAATCATCTTTAGGGTAAGATTTGTTGATGTCTCAAAAATTAGTACAAAATTTGATCCCTTTAGGCTTTTTTCTAATAGGTACCACATTAGAGATCCATTCTAAGTAGTCAATGGATCAGATACATCCTACATCTAAGAATTTTTACAACTCTTTCTTTACCAATACAAAAATGCAAGGATGCATCTCGCGTAATTTTTGTTTTACTAGTTTAGCATCAAGATTAACCACAAGGTGGTGCAGAACTAAGGTAGGGTCTATACATGGCATGTCAGAATAGGCCCATGCAAAGATATCTATAAATCCTCTCAATAGAGATGTAAAGACGTCACATTCATCCTTAGTGAGGTATATTCCTAATTTTATCCATTTTAGGTCTAATGGAGTCCTGATATTTACCTCTATTATATCTTCAACTAGAAGGGTCAAACCATCTTCTAGGATAGTAAGCAATGACTTGAACTATTGAATTATATCAGGGTCGTCCATTAGGACTTACTCTTCAACTTCTCCTAGGCATGATGAATCTGAGTCCCCTAATGGGAGATCTTTCCATGTGACAAAAATAGTTATAAATTCTTGAAGAATTTTATCAAATAATTGTTTTTGATCAGAGCTAAACTCAGATCTATAGGCAAGTTCATCATTGGTGGTCTCATAGTCTAAATTTGAAGAAGAATGAACACCCCCATCTAATGGTGCCTAAAATAGGTTTTCATCACTAGACTGGCCTTTATCTTTACTTTTTCCTTGGTCAAAAAGTTCCTTAAAGAGGTTTTCACTTTGAGACATCAATGTTTTACTTATTTATTTTTAGCTAAGGGTGTTCACTTGCTCTTCAAAATAAGCTATAGGATCTAATGTGATTTAGAATCCTAATTTGTGATCTCCCAATTAAATGTTGTCTCTAAGGCTTAAAAAGTCACAGAATGCCTCATCATTCTTGGACTAGTCAATTGATAGACTAGATTATTATTGGTCCCAATCTATCAATTGGGGATAATATAATGGAAATGGATTGTGATGGATGGCCAATGTAAGGCTAGGCCATCAAAGGTGAGGCTATGATTAGACTCTACTTCATTGTCAGCATCATCATCACTAGTCACTGGTGATAGAGTTTGAATAAGATATATGGGGTCACCCCTAGGTGGTTTATTATCAAAGAAGTTAGTTTCAGCTAGGCCATCAAAGGTGAGGCTATGATTATACTCTACTTCATTGTCAGCATCATCATCACTAGTCACTGGTGATAGAGTTTGAATAAGATATATGGGGTCACCCCTAGGTGGTTTAAATCTAAGTCCATAAGGTCTTTCATACTTAGTCATGGAAATTGGCTCAATGGTTTCTTGCTGATTTAGTCTGAGGCCTCTTCCTTCATAATTGTGATGCTCCATGATCCTATTAGAAATAGGATACTTTACATTTTTATAACAATTAGCTTGGTTATCATTTTATAATCATGATTCATCCCCTTCAAGAGGGTTAGGTCCTAGGCTAGATGTTGGTACAAATGTGATAGGTCCCTTATCTTTATTTTTTTGTTGCCAATGTATATGTGGGGTGACTTTAGGGCACCCAAAGGTTTTTGGATTCTGAGGAAGATTGGTAATATGAAATGTATCATGGGTTAAATACTCTCCTTATCCATTATCTGAAATGGTGAAATGATTAGAAGCTTTAGAAGGTGTCATATGGGAAAGGGAATCTAAGGTATTATGATCTATGCAATTGTCTAGTGAAGGATCAATAAGTATAACCTTTTCTTTATCCTTCTTGGAACTTGGATTCATGTCGTACTGATAATTATAGCTTTGAAAATTGGCCTCAAGATGTTTGCAGTGTTCATATGGGTGTAAATATCTTAGAATATTCACTTCCATCCCTAAATGGGAAAACTTGATAGATTAGTGCAACATTAACAGGATTTCATGAATCTCATGTAACCAAGGCCTGCCTAGAAGCATATTGTATGATAACTCAAGATCAAGCACATGGAAAAGTGTATCATGGGTCAAAGGCCTAATGATAACTAGAAAACTAATGGTGCCTTATGATTCTCTTTTTTGATTATCATATGCTTTGATAGTTATTATTCCTAGCTGGAGATCTACCATTGTGTACCCAAGAAGCTTGATGAGCTTGAGAGACACTTGTTGAGGCTAGATACATTATATATAAGGACACATTTCACTTTATGCTAATTTATATAAACTTTTATGTATAATGGATTATTAAAGAGTGGGCCAAGAGAAGACATATCACTTTGGTTAAAGATTGACTTGTTGGACTGAAGCTAGGTGTCCAACCAAAGCTTGAAATTTATCAGAGGATATGTCACTATCAATATTTGATTGGGTCAAAAACTCATTCAATATGTTCTTGTGGATTATTGACATTCAAAAAAAATCTAAAATATAAATTTGTGTTTGTGTCTTCTATAATTGTTCCACAATATCAAATTTCTTATCTTGGTCAGTAGTGAATGGTTTATTCTAAGGATGAATAGTTGGTTAGATGATAGGCAAAGTGGTAGATGGCTATGGGCCTAGGATAGTAATCTTCAACCTCTAAGTTGTGATTACATAGTCAAGATTAAATACTAAACCATTATTTCTAACCAATATTGGGAATGGTGTGGGACTAGATAGGACAAGTCTCAGTTGTCAGTGCACTTGCATATGGTCACATGGTAAGGATGAGTTATTGATATAAGGTCCAAAAGGGGAATTCATAGTTTTTTAGTTTGCTTGTATACATTCCCAAGTCAAAGAAGGATTATCTATGTAATTTGGTTGAATTTTGTTGTTTAGCAATGGTCTAGGTTGATTAGTGCTTAGTCTAAGATTAATGGAGATGATATTAACGCTATCCCATGAAATATGACCTATAAACCTATTGTATTCATGTGCAAATACATGGTAGGTTTGATGGTTGTTATTACCATTATAACCTTGGTTTTTTCAATTATTCTATTATTGTGGGTTCTACTATTGATTTTGTTGATTCTACTAGTTTGGCCTTTGATTTTGATACTGTTGATTTTACTGCTACACTAGTCATTGTTGTTGCTGATTATTTTGCTGTAGCTAATTATTATGTTAGGGAAAGGGGTTTTGATAAATCCTAATATTTTTATTAGAAGTGGAATAACATTTATCCAATGTCATCTCCCCATTCTCAAAGATATTCTTAATTAAATGCTTGATTTGGACACATCTTCATATATTATGCCCATTGACTTGATGATAGTCATAGAATTCATTTTCACAGTACCAATCAAGATAAAGAATTCCTTGAAAATAATGCTTTGGTATAGGCCAAATAGTTATATTAGTGATAAAAATATTACAAAATATAAACTCAATAGGTTCTCCTAGGTCACTGAAGACATGACGTGCAAGCATGGTTCTCCTAAGAGGAGGGGTATGCAATAATAATGGTTGTTGTATTTATTATGTAGGTCTTAGTTGGAGAGGTTTTGGGTAGGAGTAAGCTAAAAATGTGATTCATATGATGTCTATACCATTTTTACATGATGGGATTTGATTAGTCTATTTCCCACAACATCCTTATTGTGATCGAATTATTTTGGTCTTTCTTGGTTATTGGCCTGTGTCGATTGTGATGCTAGTCCTTGAATGGGATGTTGGTCATTTTATTAATTGGTACCTTGATTATGATTAGTTAAATTTATCTTGATAACTCCTTTATTGATGATCACTCACTCAATCAACAAGCCTTTGTTGATGATTTCCTTGAAAGTATGTGCACATTGTAGTTCCAAATGATAAGCTATCTCACTGTGAAAATTTTTGGTAAACACAGTGACTAATTATTTATTTGATAAATTATGGGTGAAACAACTTGAAAGAGATCTCCATAACTATCAATAACTTACAAAACACTCACCATCTTTTTTCTTTCCTTGCATTAAGTTTACTAATGAAATTTCATGCTCGAGATTATAGGAAAAGTGTTGTACAAATTTATCAGAAAGATCATCAAACTCTGTCACTAGAATTTTGGTTAACTTTAAAAACCACTATGAGGCTTGTCCAACCAAGCTCCTTAGAAACAAAAGTAAAAGTTAAATATTTCTATATGCCACTAGTTGACATGCAATAAAGAATTTGGTCAAATGAGTCTTAGGGTAACCTTTCCCTTTGTATTTGTCAAATTTTGGTGGTTCATATTCTAGAGGAAATGGTATCTACAAATATTTCATGTTAAATGGGTAGGAACACATGTCATACAATTTGATATTTTTAATCTATTTCCCAGCTTGAATGGTAGCAATTACATCCTTCATCTATTGTAATTCTTGGGATAAGAAATTAGAAGGAACATTGGTTTGAGGGAGAATATTGGTTTAAAGGTCACAAGTGGGACACTTTGACCAAGGTATGACAGAGATACCTATTGGGGTATATTGGTTTGGGTAGGGAATGGACCAAGAATATGCATATGTAGATTAAGATGTACCTAAAATTTCACACTTGGTTGTGAAATATTCTACTTTGGGTTGGAAATAAAGGTTTGACTTAGAGGATTTTGTGGTTGAGATGGAAGGATATAACTATACCATGCCTATTGTGGTTGAAAAAGGACATGTTGTTGACTAATCGAACCTTATTGTTGAGTGAATATTTATGATTTAAGACCCTGTCTCTAAATTTATGGCACATTTTGAACCAATATTTGTCTAGTAGGTAATTGAAAAACATGGGAACCTCCTTGTTGCATGAATCCTTGTGAGGAAGTGAAAGTAAGTTATATATTTGGCATCTATTACTGACCAATATTTGCATGTTGTTGACTAGTCATTACTTGGTTTTATTTTGGCATATTAGTCTATTATTTAAGAGGTATGTTCATCATTACCTAGTGAGGTGGAACATTAGCTACCCCTGATTGAGGTGACAATGTATTTGTCCTTTATTGCATTGATACACTAGATTGTGCCTGTTGTTTTGGAATACTACTCGTTACTTGTTGAGTAGTAGTAGGATTCATCACATTTTGTCATTGAGGTGTGATATTTTCCATTATTTGATTACATAATCTTTTAGGTTATACACTTGAGGTAGTAACTGGTTGAGGTTGGGGTGTAGAAACTCCAATTCCCTAGTATGACAATCTACACATGGAATTAACTATAGGTACATGTTGTTGGCTAGTTGTTTATGAGTTAGTGCCACTTTGATCTAGATTGGATGTTGTTTACACATTATCCACTACATTCAGCTCATCATTATGTGTAAAGACCAAAGACACTTCTTCAATAACAGGCATATGCATCAATTTATCGATCAAAACATTTTGTATGAATGGGTCATAATTCAAATTCTCTTGTCTAGTTAACTATATTAACCCTCCTATTAAAGGAACTAGGTCAATGAGAGGCTTACTCACAATGTTTATCTGATTGAAATCATGTGCTAGATTTAGGTAGGTTTGATATGCTATATGCATTTGGTTAAAGTGATCTTTCATGATATTTTTGCCTTGATTATATATATTAGGATCTTGATATATTATTTAGACTAGAGCCATATGGTTGCTAGATGAAACCTGTTGATCATAAATTATATTATGGGGAACTCTTACTAGACTTGGTAAATTTTCATGGGGAAAGTCTACTAGAAACTTGGCCCCTAACTCTATGGCTCTAACTAAAATATCATATTTATTCTCTAAAAAATGTCACTCAAACAAAAATGGATCATACATGGAAGCTGTATTAGTAGAATGACTGTTGAAGAACTGGCTCATCCACTATGGGTATTGTAGTTAGGTATAGTGTGATTTATTCTTGGTCTTGTTCTGAATAAGGTGGTGTGATAACCACATTGTTAGCTAATGGATCTTGTCTTTGTGCCCCTGATTGAGTATTATAAGAGGGATAATAATTCATATCATAAGCAATATTATTTGCATAGGGGTCTTGCACCATTTCTTCTTGTGCCACCACATTACTAGTCACTAGAATGTACATGAGTCCATTATGAGTGTAGGAATATATGTTGCGATCCATAGTCAATACTTTGTGATAAAAGATTAAAGATTTATACAAACTCTAAAAAGGATAGAATTTAAAACAAATGATGTTCCAACTTGGTCTAGATTTATCAAAAGGATCAAAAGGTTTATGCAAAGATTTATGGGGAAAAAAGCTAGCATGAAGTATCTAAAATTTTAGTATTCACACAAATATAAGTATGTAAATGGATCAAAAATAAAAATGCCAAACTCTAAGGTTGAAGTGTTTCAAATCAATCTAATCTATAAATTTAAAAGTTGCTAGGTTTTTTGGACAAATGCAACATCAAAATCTAGGTTAAAACAAGGCATGCACTAAGACTCTTGGCCAAATGGAATCAAAAGATAGACTTTAAAATAGATGAAAGTTTTAATCTATTGGATTTGAAACACTTATAACAAACAATAGGCATTTGATTCTTGGACATGAACTTGATCAACTAGGTATAAGGTATGAAACAAAAGGCACTTTATAAATAGTTTATTTTCTCACAAAAAATGGTATAAAACATGGTTCTTTTGATAAACAAGCTAGACAAAAGTGAATAGTATAAAATTTCTAGACAAAAGATCATAAAAGTACACTTGGATTGGTCTAAAAATGTAGGAAAAAATTTGGAACTCTATGCAAGAGGGTCTATGGAACAATATTCAAAATGTTTTGTGCAATATATCGATGCTATACTACCCAAAAGGTCTGACAAAAAGGTTTGTTTCAAAAACTCTCTAAGGAAAAGATGTTTTCATACAATTTTGACAACATAACACTAATTTTCTTGACTCAAAATGTTTTGGTGCATAGACTCAAAGTGTAAGTGTTTAACACAAAATGACTTAAGTCTATCAAGTGATGATAATGATTATGAGTCTTAAATGACCTTTAACCCAAATTGGAAATTAAACCTAAGTTCCCTCAAGTTTAGTGTAAATGGTGAACCCACTTAACACATAAATCCTATGAGCTTATCAAGGTGCAATTATGAATTTATATTATAATTGAAGGACTTCTACAGAACTTTGGTAAAGGTCTAGACTCAATTGGGTAGCATAACTATGCTAAAATGGATGATATGACTCTCAAGCTTTTGATGAAATTTGAACAAGGAAAATTGATGATCTCACATGAGCAACGTAATGCCTTTTTATTTAAAGGAAAATTTAGACTATGTGTTTGGTTTGGATTTTTTGTTTACACCAAGTTTTGACTTCAAACAAGACTTTAATCTAGGACAATACCAACCAATTAATCAATTTTAGATCCTAAAATAAAAAGGTTACTTGGTATTGTTGGAATCCATCAATATACATCATTTGAGAGGATTTTAGGTATTCATATGAAAGTAAATGAACATTATATATTAGGGTTTTTACACCCCGCTTCTCTCAAATGATAGTACTATGACATGGACCTTCAGGTACACCTTACACCAATAATGCTTCTGTGGCAAGTGGGGATTTATCTAATATCTAACAAGTTTCTAAATGATCTAGGGGAATCAATTAAATAATGACTTTCATGCCAAACAATGTGAAATAAAATCATGGATTTTGGGTTTGTATCACTTGGCTTGTTGCAAAAAAGTCTAGTCCTTTTTGCAACTGCTACATCCTACTATTCGCTCAGTGTAGTGTGATGTCCAAAGTGCCACTACGTCCCATGTGTAAATAAAATTATGATCTAAATGAAGTCAATGCCAAGAGGTGAAACCCTGGGTTAAAGCTTCACTAAAGAACTCATAGGAGGTGATGAAGTCCCCCTGACAAACCAAGTTTGCTTAAAAATAAAGAAAGCATGAAAGTAGAAAGACTTTAGGGTCATTTTCAAGGTCACCCAAACTTTGATGAATTTATGGGGAGTGATTTAGATGAATTTATTATTAAGCCTTGGAATAGGCTACTTGTAATAGGAATGGTGCTTTTGATTCCAAGGGTTCCTTAAAGGGGACAAATGGAAGAGCATACCCACAAAATTCCTCTTTTTTCCAAACAACATATTAATCTAAACAACCAAGTAAATATAAAAATCTTTGAAAAGATGAATTTATTTTTAAGCCCAAAGGGAAAGTGAGGTGGTGTTCATTTTAATCCTTGGTCTTAGTTGCAAAATTTTAAAATATTCACCATAAACATCAAAAAATCTTTTGTCAAACACCAAAAAAAGGTTCCTAATTGATTTTTAAGCATGCAAAAGGTGGTCTAAACATGTTTTTATAAAATGTCAGTCTTGGGCCTACTATAAAAATGTCAACATGTCCTTTAGCTTTGAATATCTTTTGGGTTTGAAATAATAAACTTTAGAAAAAGAGCTCTCAAGTATGTGTTTTAAGAAAAACATAGTGACTGACGTCAATTTATATAACCAACGACAGTTACATTTTCTAATTGATGTCATTTAACTAACCAACATTAGTTATACCAATGTGACTGATGATAGGTATACAATTGATGTCAATTTTTATAACCAGCATCGGTTAAGATATATAATTGATGTCAGTCTTCTTGCCAACATCGGTTACTATGTAAAACTATGGCAAACAAAAATGGTGAAACAAAGTTAGAAAATCATTTTACAAGAGTTTTAAGGGTCCAAATGAATATTTTAAAGTTGAAAAATGATATTTTTTAGGTGTGAGATGTGTCTATTCCCACTGAGCATGACATATGTGAATCTAGGAATTTGACTTAAGAGAGGATGGTTAGTATGGTGTTAGCTCTAAAATGTAAACAAAATGAAAGAAACACACTAATAGCATAACATCTCTAGGCCTAGACACTAGGGAAAGCTTAGTTAACATAAAAAAAAGACAAACACAACTAACAAGTAAAGAATAAAACACAATAATTCTTTCACCTTCCTTAGATGCTCCAAATGCCTTTTTAGTAGTGGCTTGCTCAATTTTGTGCTCATGAAGGCCTTGGCAATGGAAGCTTGGATACCTCTATCTCTCCTTGGCACCTTTGGCTTGTGGCTTGGCTTGGAATCAATTTGGCATGGTAACACTTATTTCAATGGCTTATTGAAGATATTTATGCATTATAAATTTTCACCAAAAATAGCTTAGAAATGATGTTCATGGCCTATCTATTTATAGTTTTTTACAAATGTTTAGAATCAACTTGAACCATCCATCCCAAGAATGAGATGTGTGGTTGAGGATTAATTCAATTTTTGGAATAAAGTTTATAATTATCCTCATCATGACATTGGAAAAAGGGACAATAAAGAGGAATGAAGGACATCATGAAAGGCATTGATGAGGCATGGATGGTGTGAATCCTGATATTTGTGGCATTTATAGCCTAGGGATGTCTTCTTAATAAACTAGGTCACTTGATGATGTAGATATTTAATATTCATTTCCAAAAATAAGTTTTCAACAAGTTTCCATGGAATTCTTAATTATGTCTTGATTTGGGTTAATTATCTCTTAAGCATGTTTAAGCACTTTGTGAATAAATTACTGAAATTAATCAGAATGCCTTGTTATTGGTCTAAAATTTGACTAGATTAGAATTGGAAGGCGATGTCAGATGCATTGGAACCATATTAACATTTAGGATGTTACCAATAATAAATAACAAATACACGTCTTGTTGAAGAGATTTGATAGGAAAGAGCAATCCAGAGTACCTAGGTGCAAATTTGACATTTTGACTCAAAATGATCTGATCAAAGTTAGCTAGCCCATAAATTACATTGCCCCATTTAGGGATACCTTGGCCAAAATTAGAACTTGAATATGTCAATTTCACATCATTTAACATGTTTTAGTGTTTTTAGGTCAAATTATGCATTTTGGATGGAAATTGGCCAAAATCTTGATTAGATGTTATTGGTGGCCTATTTTAGTTATCTACAACATAAACACTAGAAAAATATATATACATGACTTTTATCCCTCTAACCACTAGATGGAAATCAGATGTAAACTATGTATGCAAAATCAAAACAAGTCATATATAATTAAGGTTATATATCCCTATTCTGCTCAACATTTACATACTACCATCTATATCATTCCTAAGTTCAGATTACCTAAATTTCTAGTCTCAAGCACATTTAATGAACTCAAGTGAACTATCATACTAGATTCACTTGCACATGCACCGAAACTTAGGTGGGGAGAACTACATAGGGCTTGATCCCTCTTTGAAGTATTGGTATGTAGGCAACTCTCATCATAGTGGGGTATTGAGGATGTCTAGCTTACCCCACTAAGAAACACACTTTTCATCTTGTATCAACTGGATGCCCTAACAACATAGAAGATTAGGGTTTATTCATAAAATTAGTCAAAATAGACAAACTATAGGGTTTCAAAACTTATGCACATAAGAACACACCTTACAGATCTAGATACAGGTGCACCTAGAAGCTTGAGATAGTCCTATACAAAGAAAACTATCATCAAAATAGGGACACTAGCACCACATGACATTACTATCCAATTATAACACTACTATCCAAGAGGGGATTTAACACCTAGATCTTGTTTGTGACACTCAAACTAGTCTTTGCCTCAGTTTTTTGCCTCTAAATCATCCATCTCAGTCATTTTATAGCTAAGTTCTTATTTTTATTATTTATTACTATTTTAGCAAGATCAAATTAGTCAATTTTATAAAAAATTAATGGTTGTATTTATTGCATATTTCTACTCTAATTTACTACTCTCATCTTTTTAACAAACATAGGATTTACATACACACTATCTTTAAAGGTTAAAACATATGGTGAACCCAACATACTTCAAATACTATTCAAACCCTAACCCTATATGTTCTCAGGGTTTATATCATTTTTATTTCTATGATCATATATTAGTTCTAAAATCTCATATTTGTTTTAATATATGATTTTTACAATCTTTGCTAGATTAAATTTCTTTAAAGATTTAAAATATACAACAATTTGTTTTTTTCTACTCCTCAAACTACAATGGTAGAATTCAACAACTAATTTGATGAAACTAATAAGAGATAATTTTAATATTTTGTTTCCAAACATTTAAATGTGTAAGATGACCTTATCAATATTATCTATGAAAAAATTCAAAAATTAAATAATGGTTAATCTTTTACTCCCCCATATAATAACATTGTTATACCTACATTGCGGTCAACTTAGATAACACAATAAATAATTATAACTCACTAAATTTTATTGATATATACACATAATATGGCTTATTCCTCCACTCCAATTTTACAATCCCTTATGCAGTAGGCTCATATTCTGTAGGCTAAGGTGTTACATCTTGATCAAAGAGTCACTAGACCATCACATGCCTGAGTTTCTCTTTTTCTTTTACATACACCTTTGGAAAATCACATAACATTAAATCATTTTCCATCCATATTTGTGGCACCTAAGCTTAAATTTTATAATGGTAAAGGTGACCCAAAGCACTATCTTTAAAATTTACACATAGCATGTTTTGACTACGTGTCCAATGATTGGCACCTCACTAGGTTATTTCCATGTAGTCTAAAGGATTATGCCTTACAGTGGTTTTATGATCTACCAAATCAATCTATCAGCACATTCAATCCATTTTCAAATATATTTTTATAACACTTCTCAATAAGCATCAGTGATAGGATCTCATATACTCAAGTTGCACAATTGAAACAAAAATCAAATGAGACTATTGTAAAATACATCTTGTGATATAAGACTATATTTGTCAAATTAACTAATACCATGGTAGATAAAGTGCTCCAGGACATATTTAAATAGATACTAATACCAATATTAATGAAACTACATTGTTTAAGAAGTATTCAACCTTCACAAATTTATGCCACATAGTGAAAGAAAGAGAAGCCAAGCTTCTCTCTATGGGCAAACTAAAATATAAAAGTGGATTAGAATCAAATAAGAAGAGTTATAGTAATCCTCAATATAAGGTAAGGTCCACTAAAAATATGAGTGATTAAAATTCCATAGTTAATGTAGCTTTAGATCCATCTCCTCGCCTAGTTTTGTTAGCTTCCCCATGTAGAGTTTTTGCCAACCTTCCAGAATAACCAACACATGTTTTACAACATTTATTAGATTGTAATGTCATACAACATAAATTGTTCCAAATAATTATGATTTTAATGCATTCTGTTAATATCACATAGCACTAGGCCATACAACAAATATATGCATTAGCTTGAAACACAAGATAAAAGATTTGATAGAGGCTAACATTATTGTTGTGGGCATTCCCATAGAGGCACCCAAAGTTTAAAAAATAGAAGCTAAGGCATTAAAAATATTCTTAGATATTTTTTCAAAGCATTCAATAAATGAGCCAAGGGCACTTTAGGTGTTCAATACACATATCAAGCACATCCTCCACCAAAATCATGTCACAATGCTATAGAGGAAGCACACCTAGTACACAATGTTATTAGTGTGTATCATACTATAGATATAGCTAGATCAATCATCACCTTATTAGAGAATGATATTGTTGATGATGATTCATATTTATATGAACTCTTTGTACAAGCCTACATAGATCATCATCCTATTCAGAGTGTTATGGTGGACAATGGGTCAAGTACTAATAAGTTGACTATCACACTTCTATAACATTTGGAGTATTTAGAGCATGATATATCTCATACAAACATATTTATCAATGGTTTTAGTGGCCATGTTCAAATCTTCATTAGGGATATTTTACTTCAACTATAGGTTGGACTAGCACATGTGGCCACTAGATTCTTAGTTTTACCTAGTGTATGCATATTTAACATGTTACTAGGTAGGCCGTTGATACAACATTTCAAAGACATCCCATCCATCATAAACAAATGCCTCAAATATATATATGAAAATAAACTGATCACATTTGAGGGTCTTTCATATGATTATCCTCTACCTATCCCACATGCAACTACAACACAATTGCTAGTTACAAAACAGTTACCTATTACAACATAATTACTAATTATAGCTGAATTACTAGTTACAACATAGTTACAAGTTATATCTTAATTACCAGTTATAACTTAGTTACTATTTATATCTTTAAGCATAATTTCTATTATTACACCATAGAGTTTAGTGAAACTGCCAGTTTACCTGAGGCCTACTCCTATAGTGTTTCCATGTATGCATAATCTTACATAGAGACCATTGCTAGAGAGACCCCTACATCAGAGATATATTGTAGATTCTATAGGACTTCCCTCGAATCACTCTCTTCTAATATTAATATCATTGAGTTCTCAGGGTTATCAACATAGAGCACCTATGTTAGCTAAAACATCTTTTACCAATGGGTCCCTAAGACCCATATAATTCATAGACACCATAGTGAGTTTCATGGATTACTAGCACTACTTCATAGGCAGGGCCAAATATATATCACTTAGTACAATATATTATGGGATAAAATTTACCCTTTCATATAATATGCATGATCACTATTCCTTTATTTGACATAGGCCACATTGATAGTGAGTCTCTTATGAGACTCATTGGTTAGTATTGTTCCTCCTTTCCTATACATACTTTCCTTCTCTCTTGATCCTTGTATATATTTTAATTTTCATGTTTCTTATAGATAAATTATATCCAAAAAATATAAAAGACAATATAATATTTAAAAAAAAAAATTAAGCATTTACTCAGAAAACATAAAATTTTTATTTATATGCATTGCCATGTTTACAATTCTTATATTTTCCAGACACTACATATGATAGCTATCTTATTATTAGTTATTTTTATCATATGTACATCAGTTGTTCTTGTTGAGTACTTACAGATTAACCATAGGACTCAAGTCCACTATACTGATCTAGTTTTGTTATTATCTACCCATCAGGGGAATTTAATCTAAAACATATGTTCTTCATTTCACACATTCACCCATTTAGGGTTGTTTTAATCAAATTTTTATTTTTATCTATTTATAGAAGAAAGGTAAAACTAAAAGAGGGTAGAGGTTATTATAACTTTGACATGGTGTGTGTTCTATAATTCAGATGATTGTAGATACTCTTCTTTGGGTTGGGAAGATGACCTACAATAAGATAGAACTAGAAAATGGTTGCTTAGTTAGGTAGATATGTGGATTGGCTAGCAAGATAAATCCAAGAAATGTGAGCTATCTAGGAGGTTGTCAATCTACCTTTTGATACAATTTAATGTTGAAAAGAAAAGGTTGCATAACATAAAAGTACTAGATCTAAATAAATAAATACTTTTAAAATGAATGCTAGTGTTCTTAAAAAAATAACATTTAGGTGAGTGCTAAATCATTAAATAAATGTTTAGGTTAGGTCAGGTTGTTTTTGGTTTGTGAGGTGACAAGGGATAAGAAAATAGGGTTTTGGTTGAGGTTGGTGTTTGGTTGATAGGTCATTGGTTTTCATCAAAATATTTCACATAGGGAATGTCAATGGTTGAGGTGAACATTGGTGGTTTAGGTGATCATCGACAGTTAAGCTAACCATCAATGGTTATCATTGACATGCTTGGTTTAGGTTAAAGGTTTGTTCGTGGGTTAGAGGTCTGAGGGTATTACACATTAGGTTGTTGGGGTTTAGTTAATGGGTCAAGAGGTTAGAGGTAGTGGGTTAGAAGTGGTCTAGTTCTAGTAGAGGTATCAAAATGAAATGACGTAAATGAATACATAAAAACATATACTTAGTTTTTGTTGTTGAAGTTGGTTGAAGATGATAATAAATCTTAGAGGAATTTTAGAAGAATAATGGTACTTGTGGTTGAAAGCAATTTTGGTAGAGTGTTAGGTCTCTTTTCTGCTAGTTGGTTGGTTGGAAGGAATACCTACAAAATAAAATCATGATGAAAAAGTCTAAGATCATTGATTATCCCTCCTTCTTCACCTCCTACTCCCCTCCTTTTATAGGCAAAGAGAGATGGAGAATAGAATGTTCCCTAAGAGGTTTTAGTTGATGATTTAAAGGCCTATGATGAATTAATAAATGGAGAAGATGGACATATAGAGAAGATTATGCCATGTTATCTTTCACATCATGAGTTATCTTTTTTTAGGTGGTTAAAACCTGACCATCGATAGTCAACCTAACCATCGGTGGTCACCATGACCATCAATGGTCCACATAGCCATCGATGGTTGAGTGTTCAAAGGTGAAGGGTAAAAAAAATGTTATATTAGGTTGAGGGTCAAAGGTGAATGGTCAAGGTTAAAGGTGGGTTAGAAATGTGGGTTTAGGTAGGTTGGGTATGTAGGGGTATTTCAACATTCAGAACCATTATGCGCAGATTTATAGTGTCTACATTTACCCATTTTGTTATGTGTCTTAAATAAATAAGCTATAAAAAAATAGATTATGGGCAAAGGTTCAGTTGCCTCAAGTATTAGGAGGTGATGATCCCCCTCAAACTGGGAGTTGATGAGGTGAAACATAATTAGGTTCAAGTTTGATAAGTAGGTTACAAGGATTATAGGTAAATATGGGCATTAAGACACAAGCATGCACAAAAAATGAGACTAAGTGTGATAGTCAAGATCATCTATAGACTAAGTTTCCAATTTTGGTTAAAATAAGTTTGACTCTAAAAGGATAAGTGATAGGGTAACTAGACCCCAACATTAGCCATATATGATTAGGTTACTCTATAACTCTCTTAGACAAGGTCAATATCTCATAGGTATGTAAGGTAGAAAGTGTTCCTGAGAAGATACACAATAGCTGATTATGCATGAGATGTTATGAATTCAAATGGTCAACATGAAAATATTGGTTGGTGAAGTCAAAAGGACCAAGGCAAGTTCATCATAAGATGTGTGAATAGTTTGGGATAAAAATAGCCAACGTCAAGGTGGACATGGTTGAATGGTTGGTTGGTTGGTTGGAGAGGGTATTCTCTAATGATTTATGATTGGTTTATGGAGAATAGGTGATTTCTAAAGGTTGGTTAGTGGTTCTTCAAATGGGTTACCCAATTTTGATGTACCCCTTGGTTTGGTTGGGTAAAATTTTTAGTAGAGAAGGGTAATCTCCAATGGTTAGGGTTGATAGAGAAGGTGCTCTCTAATGATTCATGGTTAAGGTAAGGGTAGGTTGGAGAAGGGTAATATCCAAAGGTTGAGTTTGGTTTTATAGAGAAGGTGTTCTTTAGGGTTTGATGGTTTGGTTAATTATTTGGTGGAGAATGTGACTCCCAAATAGGTTAATTTATTATTTAGTTTGATGGGTTGGTTTCAATGATTCAAAAGGGGGAAGAGACGTCTTCATAAGTGGTCATGAAAGTATAAGAAGGAATCTAAATGATTTGATTGAAAAAGATCATGATGGAAAGATGGGTGGGCTTACAAATATAATCCCCTATCATTATTTTTCTTTATTGTTACTTTTATGGTTAAAAAAGGGTAGCTTGATCACATGGTGTCAAGTAAGCTAAAAAATCCCTTAACTTGTGAAGGAAAAAAGGGGAGATGGAGGATATGTAGTGGTTGATAGGTAGGGTAACCTTATTATGGGGGTGAATTTCCCCTTCTATAGGTGACCTAAGAACCATGATAGACAAGTCCATGTCATATTCTATGTGTAGATTGAATGATGCAAGAAGTATATTGATGTTATTGTGAAAGCTAATTACAGATTTCTTGAGATAGTTTATTTTGATTTTGATATAGGGTATGCTATTTGTTAGTTTGATATGTTTGGGAAGTTTGTCAATGTGGGAAGATTTAAATGATTATTTTTGACAAAGTTGAATTAGCCATACTTCAAGGGAATGGTCTAAGTTTGGATTTATTCATGTTTGATATCTATCCTTTAAGGGAGAAATCAACATGC
The DNA here is from genome assembly GCA_037957365.1 of Torreya grandis. Lineage (NCBI taxonomy): Eukaryota > Viridiplantae > Streptophyta > Pinopsida > Cupressales > Taxaceae > Torreya > Torreya grandis. The sequence goes on along the minus strand of JARHVA010003157.1, from coordinate 771,062 downwards.
TAGAATTGACCCAAGTGACATTTTGTTATTCCAAATTATTTATATTCTAGTTTAGACATGGACTATCTATATAGGCCTAAGGTTTTCCTTTATAGAGGTAAATCCATAGCACAAGGAGGTTGATGATGGGTAAAAGAGGTGGTTTAAGTGACAAAAAACATGGGAATCCATCCTAAAATGTTGGAGAGTAACATGAAGATCATGTCATGGGTAGAGCTATGGTGTCCATGCTTAGGATTAGGCTAAATTTGTGATGGATAATCACATGATCTTATTTTTAATTGATTATCCTTAAAGATAAGGAGATGAAGGTGATTAAAAATAAGGGATGAGCTTAAGTTAGACATAAGATGATAAGGAACTTGATTTAACCAAATAATAGGTACATAAATACAAAAGCATTTGAAGAGGTTGAGGTTCTGATATGCCCCAAATTCATGCTTGTGTAAATGGTTGATGTTAGTTATAAGAGTAGATGTTTCCCAATTACTTTTTTACACTTGATTACATGTGGAAAATATTTGGGATGACAAAAAGGTGAGGTTGGTTAGGTGATAGTTTGATGGAGAAGGGAAATCTCCAATGGTTAGGGGAGAAGGTGATTCCAAAATAGGTTGGGTGGTGACAAAATGGGTTGGTAGAGAAGGGTAATCTCAAATGGTTAGGGGATAAGGTGACTCCCAAATAGGTTGGGTGTTTTCCAAATGGGTTTGTGGAGAAGGGTAGTATCTAATGGTTTAGGGAGAAGGTGACTCCCAAATGGTTGGTGATTGCAAAAAATGTAACATAGGTGGCCAAAAATGAATAAGGCTAAAGTCATTTGGCCAGTTGTTTATTTGATGTATAAGGGAAATCTACAATGGTTTCATTGTTAAGTTAAGGTGGTTGGTTGGTGATTTCTTAGGTATCGAAGGTAAGATGTGATCTTGAGAAAGCACAAATGGTTAGTATGGTGGAGAAGGGTAATCTCCAAAGGTTAGGTAGGTTGTTGAAGAAGGTGACTCCACTAGGTAGGGGGAGAAGGCAACTCCACAATAAGTTTTGTTGGATGAAGGAGAAAAGTAATATCTAACAATTTAGGGTTGGTTGGCTAATAGGTTTGGTGGATAGGTTAAGGTAGAAGTACCAAGGGTTAGTTTAGTTAATTGTTAAGGTATGGCTTGGGTTTTATAAATGGTCAAAGCCTTATGAAAGGAAAGTTTCCCCTCATTTTATCTTTCTATGGATGGTTGAATATGGGAAAGTGATCCCAAAGTGAGGTGTTGGTTAATAAGAAGGTTTAGGAGGGGTGAAGATGACTTCATCCATCTATAAAAAGGGGTTGTTAGTTGTTAGTTATTATTAGTTAGTAGGTGGTGGTTCAAGTGGGATTTCCTTTATTGTACCAATTCTAGGAAAATGTTTTTGGGATTTATTTTGGTATTTTAGGGTAGGTTTGACAAAATTATCCCAAAATAAAGGTAGTTTAGATAATAGTGTTTGATTATCCCAAGGAGGGAGCTTGGGTGAGATAAGGGTAGGTTGGAAAGGTTTATTTGTTTTGAGGGGTTGGTTTTTATTTAGGTTGATAGTTGGTAAGGTTGAGTTGATGATGGGTAAGGTTGGGTTGATGATAGGTAAGGTAGGGTTTATGATAGGTAAGGTAGGGTTAATAGTAGGTTCCACAAAATTGGTAAGTGGAAGAGATAGGTTGGTTGGTTCTGCATGGGCAAGTGGAAAAGGTTAGTTGGTTAGTTCCACATGGGTGAGTGGAAAAGGTTGGTAGGTTGGTTATACATGGGTGAGTGGAAAAGGTTGGTTGGTTTCCTTAATTGTGATTTCAAAGGAAAGTTGAGAAGGTTCCACTTGGTTAACAAGTGGTTTGGCTAAGGGTTGGATTATGGTTTCTTTAGCTATAGGCTAAATAAGAACCAAATATAATGGATGGGCCTCATTATGTTGAGGGACTTGGTTATTTGTGTGCATAATAATGGGTAAAAAAAGAGGTTAAATGATGGATTTATCTTGAGTTTGTGAGCTAATCAATTTGTTTGATGAGGTTAGTTGGTTTGATAGGTTTGGTTGAGTTGATAGGTTGCATGGGTTTGATAGATTGGTTTGATAGTTGTTGGTTGGATGGTAAAAAGGATAGACTAAATCTAAATGTTGAGATAAAGAGGGTTGGCTCAAAGTAGGTTGGGGTAGGTGACCCACCATTTGATGAGGTTAGATAGGTTGAAGCTAAGGTTGGTTATGATAATTGTTAAGTTGGTGTTGATGGGTTATTGGTTGAGTATGATGATGGTTAAATGGTAGTTGATATGTTATTGGTTAGTTGTAGTTGAGGTTTAATTGGTTGTAAGTGGGGTTTTATTAATCATGGATACTAGAAATAGATGAATCTAACTTGATCATTTGATCCATTAACATTGTAACTAGTTCAGGTGTTAGTTGACAGTTTGTTGGTTAGTTGTAGTTAAGGTTTGATAAGTGATAGGTAAGGTTTGATTGATTATGGGTGAGGTTAGGCTGGTTGTTGATGAGGTTAAGTTGGTGGTAGGTAAGGTTTGGAGCATAAGTGACTTGTGATGCAAGGTATCACTCTAAGAAAATATGGTTGTTTTCCAAGATCCTAGCAAAGTTAGGATCTCCAAGAGAGAATATAGCCTAGTTCCCCATTGGACAAGGCAATGGAGGTAAGATGGGGGAAGGTAGGTTTTTCACAACTCAAAGCAAAGAGAAGACAAGAAAAATTCAAAAAGACAAAGCACACACTAAATTACATTACCTCCTAGGGTTCTTTTTAGTATCTATTTTGTCTTATGCCTTAAGCTATGTGATAGAAGCTGGCTTGCAGATCAGCTACTATAGAAACAATCTATGACTAGTTTTAGGTTCATTTAGGTGCTCAGGAGAGATTTGTACTGAAAAATTAATATGTGGCTTGGTATTGGATCCTATCCCCTTAGTTCACACATCATAATGATATGGGTGTCGGGTGCTTAGCCAATATATACTAATTTATCAAAGTTTATACTCAACCAGAGAGATGAGTTGGTTCTCCCCTTCGTAATGACCTCCAAGTGGAATTTTCAAGAAAGGGTAAGGTGATCTACTAGGTGATGAAATCTCAGTTGGGACTTGTATCAAGTTATTTTGATGTTTTTATTAATTTAAGTGGTTTGGTAGAGTGTGTGACAATAAAAGGTGAAGCTACAATTGATTAATTTACTTTTAATTTAATTAAATGAGCTAAACATATAAGCAATCAATCTATGTAGTTAATTTTATACCCAAAATATTTTTTCAATTTCATTATATGAGTATAGAATAAAGAGTAAAAGGGAACTAGATGTAACTAGGTCCCATTGGGCATGCCAAAATGTTTTACTCAATTTTTTCTTTTTTTATCTATTTATAGAAGAAAGGTAAAATTGAAAGAGGGGTAGAGGTTAGTATAACTTGGATATGGTGTGTGCTCCATAATCAATACAATTATACATACTCTTCTTTGGCTTGGGAAGATGATCTACAATATGATAAAACTAGAAAAGGGTTGGTTAGGTAGATATGTGGATTGCCTAACAAGATAGATTCAAGAAGCATGAGCTATCTAAGATGCTATCAATCCACCTTTTGATACAAGTTAATGTTAAAAATAAAAGGTTGCATAACATAAAAGTACTAGATATAAGAAAATAAATACTTTTAAAATTAATGCTAGTGTTATAACAAAATAATATTTAGGTGAATGCTAAATCATTAAATAAATGTTCAAGTTAGGTCATGTTATTATTTCTGGTCTATGAGGTGATAAGGGCCAAGAAATTAGGTATTTGGTTGAGGTTGGTAGTTGGTTGATAGGTTACTATTTTTGGTTAAAAAATTTCACACAGTGATTGTCGATAGTTGAGGTGACCTTCGACAGTTGAGGTGACCATCGAGGGTTAAGGTGACCATAAATAGTTATCATTAATAGGCCTAGTTCAGGTTGAAGGTTGGTTTGTAGGTTAGAGGTCTGAAGGCATTAGACATTAGGTTTTAGGGGTTTATTTAATGGGTTGAGAGGTCAAAGTTAGTGGGTTAGAAGTAGTTTAGTTCAGGTAGAGGTATCAAAATGAAATGAAGTAAAATAATACATGAAAATAAATACTTCACTTTTGTTTTTGAAGTTAGATAAAGATGCTATTGAAGCCTATAAGAATTTTGGCAGAATAACAGTGCCTATGGTTACAAAGAAATTTTGATAGAGTGTTAGATCTCTTTTCTAATGGTTTATTGGATATAAGGAAGACCTATAAAAGAAAATCCTGATGAAGAAGTCTAAGATCATTTATTATCCCTCCCTCTTCACCTCATGCTCCCCTCCTTTTATAGGCAAAGAGAGATGGAGGATAAAAGGTTCCATAGGAGGTTTTGGTTGATGATTTCAAGGATTATGATGCATTATAAAATAGATAAGGTAGACATATAGATAATAATGTGCCATGCTATCTTACACATCATGATTTATATTTGTTTAGGTGGTTAAGACCTAACCATCGATGGTCATGGTGATCATTGACGGTCAAGTGTTCAGAGGTGAAGGGTAAAAAAAGGTTAGGTTGGGTTAAAAGTTAAAGGTGAATGGTTGAGGTTAAAGGTGGGTTATAAACGTGGGTTTAAGTAGGTTGGGAATTTAGGGGTATTTCAATATTTATAATCATTATGTGTAGATTTTTGGTGTCTACAAGGGGCACCTTATACACACTTTTGATTACTAGGTTACATCTTTCTATACTTTATCTCATAAATTTAGCATTATTATATCTTGATATTGATCATGATACACTTATATTTTTTATAGTTACTAATACTTTAGACTTAGTTTATGTATGTCTTTTCTCTTACACAAAATTATATTACATGTTCCTTCATACTTTCATTTTTAGCTCACCTAATTTAGACTTGATTGTATCTTTATGCTTCTTCTATTTGAGGACATTTGAATATATCATTTATCTTTTTCTCTATGCCACATTTACACTAATACATGGGTTCTTTATTTGACACATTCACGTATTTAGGGGCACCCTATACATAGTTTTGATTACCAGGTTACATCTTTATATACTCTATCTCACAAATTTAACATTGTTATATCTTGATATTGATCATGCTACACTTATAGTTTTTGTTAGTTACTACTATTTTAGACTCAATATATGTACATATTTTCTCTTGAAGAAATTTATATTACATGTTACTTCATACTTTCATTTTTATCTTACCTAATTTAGACTTGATTTTATCTCTATGCTTGATCTATTTGAAGGTATTTGAATATACCATTGCTCTTTTTCTCTATGCCACTTATTTTCATAGTATGTATGCTTTGGACATGTGCCCATGTCCTTATGTGTGTCTTCTTGATTGTGTATGTGGACATTTGAACATTTTCTATGTGCATATAAGCTAATTTATTTATTGTTTATGGATGTAGACTTTTGAGCATGTCCTTATATTTCTTACTTTCTCAAATTTAGTGATAAGTGACCATGTCTCTTATATTATGGCCCCTTGTCCTACTTTGTGTGCCTCATGTGTGTTGTATGTCTGCATCATTGCTAAGTCACTTGTATCTTTCTTGTTACACACTCTAGTTTTAGATGCCATAAGGGAGCTCATGCATCTCCCCTTCTTACTTGGGTGTTATGGTGGACATCATGCCCCATACCCTAGGTAGCTATTTAATTATTACTTACATTTATTTTTACATACATTTTTATATCCATCTTGACACCCTTGTGAATGTTAGCCATGATGTACATCACACATCACAAATTTATGCTCAAATTATCTTACATTTTGATGTTATGTACGCACATTATATTGGATTATTACATAGATATAATTTATACTCCAGGTAACACACATATTACAAAGATTTTTATTTTAAGGATAACTATTTTAAAACTTCAACAATTATCCTCAAAAGAGGGGGCATTCACAGGGGTTTTTCATAAATATTAGGCTACCAAAATGCACTCACAATAAATTTTTCAACACATAGGCTCAGTTTACAAAAATCAGACTTAGGCAAACGTAGTGGGAAAATAGTGACACAAAGATCAATACGATTTAACAAAAATAAAATAAATAGGATATTATCACCCAAATTGGGACACTAACACCACATGGTGATACTATCTAAGATATGGTACTACTATTCAATAGCCCCAATTTTATTAAAATCTAGATTGGCCATAAAAGTACAATAGGTATAGTTCAAGTTTACATATGTTTAGTTATAAATTTACTAGTTTTGGTCAGATTAATACTAGTTTATCTCATATTCATACCAATTTTATTAGATCAGGGGCATCATGCATGACATGACCATTCCCATTTATAGTTTAGATACTCAGATATAGATTATTACAACACAATCCAAAATCCATATGCTCAAATATCAAATTTGGGGATATGTACATCACACATTATTTCCATATACTCACTTACACATTGGTTGATCAGATGGAATGAAACATTACATGCCATTCTCTACATTATATACATCTAACATCATATCCAAGGTTACAAACTAGTTTCATGCTTTACTCCATCTGTAGTGGTTAGCATTCCCAAGTGGTCGAGAGCCACCTAATATACCTGAGTGGCTGTAGAGATGACATTTGTAGTTAGATATTTCTAGTTACATCACGTAGTTTTAGTTTTAGATGCATTTGATACACATGGGTAGGCAATGATGGAGTCATAGTCTACTTGAGTTCTTGATCCACCTACATGATAGGTTTGGACACACCATCAATCTAATCTAAGTTATTCACAAGTCATGATCCACCAAGAAAGAGTGGAAAATTATGGAGTCAAAACTAGATTGAGTTCTTGAGCTACCTACACATGGGGATTGAGCAAGCCATCAAATTAGTTCAAGATATTCACTAATTAATCACTTTATACATATATATACATAGGTTTTCACTAGGTTTATGCGTTGTGTCATGTACCCAGTGAGGTGCATTTTTTCCTTTCCTCTTTCTTATCCCTTTACTTAATTTTACTTCTTTACTTAGTTTTGTCTTTGATTTTGATATCTCTTAAGTAAGGATTGATTTATGCACATTTCAATTATAGGACACACATTGGAGCATGCTTCACATACTCAAATCCAACATCACAAGATTCACCTCTTAAGTAAGTCTATGTACACTTCTTTTTCCTTTATCTTATTTATTTTTCTTTACTTCATTTTTAGAATAAAGCGGGGGGAGGAAATGTAATCATCTAAAATTGAAAATTGAGTGCTATTTGAGACTACCTATTCCTAACTTAGTCCTATACCTATGTTAGAGTTTATTTTCACACTTTTATAGCCTTCATGTGGGCTACATGAATACCTAGTCATCCCTAAAGTAGTCCTAGACTTTCATTCTTTCATCCTAGCCCTTCATATCTAGTGTTCTACCACTTGGACACTAACACCATAATAGGGATAGTAGCACGACATAGTGCTAGTGTCCCAATAATGGTGTTAATGTCCTTTCCATACTCTTTTCACAAACATATATGTTTTCAAATCTTAGACCTCTTAGGGTTGGACTAGACCTCTTTTAGCACCCATACAAGCACCAAAATAATATATAATTGAATTTTAGCCCTGTAACCACTAGATGCAAAATCAAAATAATTTGTTCATAATTAAGGTTATCAATCCATATTATAACTCAATTCTACATAATACCATGTAAAACATTCCTAAGCTCAGAATATCTCGATTTCTAATCTCAAGCACATTCAAAACACTCAAGTCAACTATCATACTAGCTTCACTTATACTTGTACCAATACTTAGGTTGGGAGAAATACATTGAGTTTGATCCCTCTTCGGAGGATGAGTATGTAGGTAACTCTCATCATAATGGGGTGTTGAGCATGTCCAACCTACCTAACTAACAAACACACTTTTTAGCTTATATCAACAAGATGCCCTAATAACATGGATGACTAGGGTTTGCTCATAAAATCAATAAAACTAGGAAAATTATAGGGTTTTATAACTCATGCATATAGGAATAAACCTTATAGATCTAGACATAGGTGTATCTTGAATCTTGGGATAGTCTTCCACAAAGGACATTATCACCAAAATAGGGACACTAGTACCACATAGTGCTACTATATAATTAAGGTGATACTATCTAGGAGGCATTTTAACACCTAGATCTTGTTTGTGACACTCAGACTAGTCTCTCCCTTAGTTTTCATCCTCTAAATCATCAATCTCAATTGGTTTATATCTAAGTTCTTATTATTACTACTTCTAGATAGGTCAAATTAGTCAATTTTTCAATAAATTAGTGATCGTATTTATTTTATATTTTTACCTTGATTTTATATACTCAACTCTTTAAAAAACATAAGATTTACATACAATAAGTATTAAAAGTTTAAAACAACTATTATAAGTTTTTATCCAATAATAAGTTTAATTACATGTCCATTTTCTTTATGAGGATTAGCATTTACTTTAGGTAGTAGGAATTTAAAGATGAACAATCATATTAGGTAACCATGCTAACTTTGTATAATGGGCTATCAAAGTGATTGCTTCTAATCAAAATATTCATTAGTTTTTGTTGTTATAAGGACATTTAGAATATTTTGTTAACTTGAAATTCAATGCTAGAAAGTAAAATTTGTATACAAAAATATAAGTCTAGTCTACCTATGATAAAGACACTAGAAACACTAAAAGTTAATCCTTGTGATTTCATTATTATGTGTCATGAAAGTAACCCCAAGGTCTATAAATTATAAAATAAAGGTGTGAATAACTATAATTTTATAATATTTCATGACTTTTCTATGTCAATGATTTAATTAAAAACTTTTTGAGATATTTTTCTATCTTCATGAATCTAGACAAGACTTATAACTTATTGAATTGCTATGCAGAAAAAATAAAAATAATTTTAGATTATTTTATAAGTGTAAATAATTTTGTTGGTTAAAGTTAATGAGTGAATTTTACAAACTAATATTCATGACCTATTTGGAGAACTTCAAATTACTCTAAAATGTCGATTATTTCTACTCAAAATGATTTCAAACACATGTGAGAGAGTACAAATAAAAAAAGCATTGCAAAGATGAATATGCTTGATCAATTATTAAAAAAATATAATAACTGGTACAAAAGGATTTTTAGAGTTCTAAATTTAGATTTGATTCATTGCAAGAGGACATTTGGTACTAAATATATCACATCGAAAAGGTCATTAAACAAAGTCAAAATAAAGTGCATAAGATAAGTTATTGCTTTTTATATAAAAAAATTAGTGGATAGGTAAAACCAGTAATTTGGAGAATAAATTAGCCCTAGAGAATTATATACAACATAAGAATAAATAAATAAATAATTAATTATATCATAGGTATTTCAAATCATACCCCAAACATTTCAAACTAATAATTTGGCCTTCAATCACTATATAATACAACAATAGTTAAAATAAGATTTTTTTGATAGAAATAAATGTACAAGGATAATAAAAAAGTATAAATATAAAATGCACATGTCCATAATAATAGATAACAAGATGTAAGAATACCATGTTTGGTTTATAAATATAAATTCAATTATTAAATTCATACAAATTTTAAATTTAATTTACGAATCCAAAAAATAGTCAATATATAACCTTGATTGCAAGCACAACTTTATAATAATCAACCACCAAAAAAAGAGAAAAGTTATAATATAAGGGCATAATTCTGAGAATATAAGATTGAAATGCCTAAAATATCTCCATATAATTCTTGTTTCTAATTTGGTTAAGGACACCTAATGTATCATTTGACATGTTACATATTTGAAGCTAAAAAAAATATGAGAAGCAACTGTCATATAATTTGAAACCAAATTTGTAGAGAAACTAACATAAAGTTTTATACAAACTTATAGGTCAATTTTCATACTTGAGATAAATTGTGTTTGTTCTAACTCTTCATTTCACATGAGCTGAATATATCATCCTAAGGATATAATTCATTCCAAATTGAGTACATTCAAGTATCTAGGAATTCTTTAAATAAATTTTATAAAATATTTCAAGTTTAAATCATTTGCATTTTCAAATTATTCCCAAAAATGTATTATGTTGGAAAAGTTACTACTTTTGAATCCAATCTTAATATTATAGTGAACACCACCAACTTAGTAAATAATGCATAACTATATTCATTGTACCATATTTGGTGGGCTTACCTAACTATTTTCCATTGAAAAAATAAATAAATGCATGGCCTATAGATTATATAAAAAAAATTAAGAAGCCTCCATTATTTATGAGTGGCTCATGTTTATCAATTTGTACTCTACATTATACAAGATTAAATTAGTCTTTTTTAATATATTAAACTACTAATGCATGTCTGACAAAAGGAAATTATTATTCAATTAATGTCTATTACATATTGATTTATCCTTAGCAAACAACACTTGTTTAAATAAACATTAAGACTCTTAATTTATTAGTTTATGATTTGTGAAATTACACACAGACACAGACAGACACAGACACAGACACAAACACACACACACACACACACACACACACACACACACACACACACACACACACACACACACACACACACACACACACACACACACACACACACACACACACCCCACACCCCCCCTTAGCTAAACTATTGTATTTTCCAATTTACATCTTTATTATCAATATTATTGTATCAACTAAAAATATATGACTATGATTTTTTATTTATTATGATATGATTGATACAATGGTATTTATATCAGTTACTATTTGTTATTTTTCAAAGTTACATTGATAATAATGGACTAACTACCTTTTTATTGTTTAAGGTTGATGTAGGACTATCTCACCTTTATTAAGTAGTACAGAGGAATATAATCATAAGGGAGAGGGTGGCTTATCATGAAAACTAGAGCTAGATAAAAAAACCTAGAATAATCACACACTCACTTGATTATTTGAATACTAGTGGTTTTATAGTATTTTTTCATTTACCTATGATTTTTTGATTCTCATAATAATATACTATGTGGTTACTTTTGATGGTCTTCCCATTATGATTATAATTACATGTTTAGATTTTGTTTTCTTGTTGGTACTAACCTTGAACTAATATAAATTCATATTAAAAGTCGAGTATGCTCTCATGTCACTTAAAAACCATTTTTTATTAATATTGTTAATTATGTATTGATTTCATAATTCTATTAGTCTTTCCTACGAAGTGTATCATTATGTTGATTGCTTATTTGCCAAATTTGTTGAGTCATATTTTTGAACTAATTATTTAACTGTATCTCAAAATAAAAGGATCATAATATAAAAATTTAGTATATAATTAAAATAAAAAGGGCCTTGTTGAGAGAGTAACTTAGTGGTGAATAAAATCCTATTTGGGTGACAATAGAAACCCATGGAAACATTAGATCTCCATAGTTAAAAAAAATGACCTATAAATGTTTTAGGGACATGGATTAATGAGTTGATAGGTAATAAAGTTTTTTTAACAAAAGTTCATTATTGTTTTTAGGGTCTCTTAGGATTTGAGTAAAAACACAAGGATGCGAATATGATGAGGTGTTTTGAATTTTTATTGATGGAAAAAATGCATGATGATTTAGGGAGAAACTTGTATGGTGTTATAATCCATTTGGGTTAAAGGACTCAAATTTAATTAAAGTTACAGTAAAGGCAAACCATAATGGTGTAAAATGGTAGAGAGTAAACTATAATATTTTCAAATATAATGTAGAACCATGAAAAACATGGTCTTAGATAAATTAAGGGGAAATGAAAATAAGTAGGGGAGAATGGAGAAACAAAATGCACAATAATTAAGAGAAGGAGAAGCAATAAGACGTTAGCCTTAGAAAATATTGTGGAAAAAGATTGACTACCATTTTATACATATCCATGCATGTAAAATCTCAAATAATTTCTTTTCTGTATATTTGGGGTATAATATTTATTTAAAATAATAGAAGAGTTTAGTTTTTTTACTATTATCTTTGCCTGGAGTTTCATCAAACTGGTTAATTTTTTTTAAAGAAATCCTTTATTTATTTAAAATGCAATTTTTTGGGGGTTGTAGAAAATAGTAGTTTTGTACCCCTTTTCCTTATGGATGTGGTTTTCCATTTTGAAGTCAAGGTCATATTATTGTTGGGTGGTGCTTTTATTTTAGATCTATAATTTTATGGTTAAAAAAATAATGGATATATTCATACGTGAAGCTCTCACCCATAGATCCATAAATATGAATAAAAACTAGGGTTAATACCCATAATATGTTGTATTGGTTTAATAAATTGTCTAATAGTTTCTACTTAAAGTTATTCTTTGTTTTGAATAACTATGACATAAATTCTTGAAACCCATTTGAATAGATAAGTAATGGTATGAATACTATTGTGATTTAGAAATTATAATTTATATATGTGGAATATAAATAATTTATGGTATTTTGGAAGTGTAAACACTAAAACTAAATATTTATAGCATCTTAGTCTTTTACATTTGACAAATATCAATTAGATCACTACCCTTCAGTTCTAAACCTCCCTACTATCTAAAGGTTTGCACTCATCATCTCACTATGCCTAAATGCCTATCTCTTAGTCCAACCCATATCATTATGATGAACCATGTATCTTATAATTAAAAAAATCCTAAAACTAAATAAACATACTTCATTGGTATTTTTAGATCCATACATTTTTTAATCCTTATAGACATTACTGATCATAAAGGGACACTACTACTAATGGTAATGTCTAGAGCCTTATCTAGTGTCTAATGAAAAACAATCATCCAAATTTCAAATGTCTTGAAATTTATGGGTTGGCCTATTTTTATCATTAAACCCTACCATGAAATATTTTTAGAAGATGTGGTATAAATACAAGTATAAGCCTTATCATTGATAATCTATCAAATACCAAGAAAATAATTACTAAAACTAAATCAATCAACTGCACAACCAAGATATTATACCCTATTAATCTCTATCTTCATTTAAATTATAGGAAAAATTGTATTATAGGTCTGAATCATTTACAAGTTAGATCACTACATGCATCATCATATAGTATATTTCACCCTTGTGCACACACTTTCCCACACATAGGGGACAATAACATAGTTTTGAGGCCCTCATTTGAGTCTTGGATATGTAGGGAATGACCATTGATAGAGGGGTATTTGGGGTCAGATCAACACCATGATCCCACCAAACAATTTTTAGTGAATTTATTCTAAGGGTAAAGAAGAGTGAAGAAATAGGTTTTGATCAATAAACAAAGAGTGAAAACCTATATCCCAAATCCAAATACATTAGTATAAAGGCGATAAAAAACCTAGAATAATGAAGTTGGTTTCATCTAGATCTGGTGATTATTCCATATTAGACACTTATGTCACAATAAAAAACTAGCATCAATGATAGTGTCCAAATCCAATGGTAGTGTATGTGGTCATAAAATTATAATTTCTAGAATTTATTGATTGATCTATAATGGTTATCCTCATACTTTACACCTATTTCTAGTCTATAACTTCCTGTGCATAGTAAAACAACTAAGTGCCATTGTTTCTTATTTATTGTAATATATTTCAATAACTTCACTTTACTATTTTTAGAAATCTTAGTTGTATAACATTAAAATATTTTTTATCTATGTTTTATATTAATTAGATTGCTATTTGTTATTGTATCACCCTTATGCTTTAGTTATTTCTATATTCTTAACCCTATGCCACACATAGCCATTAAAATTTTAGGGTCAAAAAATAATAGATTTGAGGACTCTTATATGATGTGAATGGACTCTTCCTAATGTGTTATAAATTCATATTTGGTTATAGATTTAATATAACTATAAGATAATACAAAATGAGAAGGGATTTCTTGATTTAAAATCTATATCATACAACTACGGAAATATACTTTTCAACTGATCGATAGTAATTAACATATCGTTATGGCTTTCTCTTGTTATTTCAAATTTATTGAGGCACCTAAACCATATTTTAGGATGGGTACACAGTGACGGAAATGTATATATAGGAATTTTATTAAATTTAATAAATAAATAAAAATATAAACCTAATGGTTATGATTGGGATCATAAGGCAAAAAGTAGGTTGGGGATTGATTGAGAAGTTATCTGGAGATAGATAAAATATTAATACTTCTAATGTAATATTTTATTAGAAAGCATAACCTCTTAAAATAAATGAATGTATAATTTAAATATTATATTTATAAAATTATATTATTTAAATAACATTATTTCTTAGGATGAGAAATATTAAACTAAATATGGGCAGCAGAATTATTAGTTTTTAGTTACCTAACTTTTAGGAAATTTTATGCATAAGTGATGCATAAGCACTATAACTTATTGGTATTATTTACAAATATACATCTTACGTAGAACAAGTAACTCTTGGAATAAATGACTAGTTGGTGTTATGAAATTAAATATACTAAGCTTCAAAGTTAACCCTGACTGTGAACCATTAAAACATATTGAAAAAGGTTATTCAAATGAGGATGGAGCTATGATTGGATTTACTTGATTTTGTATTATGACTTGATAATGTTAATAATTTATTATGATATCTTGAATTCTTGATGAATGATAAAGAAATGAATAAAATATGCGATACGATTAATTGCTATATTTTTAACCCTTTTTATAAATAAAGATTAATAATGAAAGAATAGCCTAATAAAATAAGGAGTAAGCTACTCTAAAAATCAACAATTAGCGAATTTAAATTTTAATGATATTTTGATAATAAATACTGAATCTAAGCATATGAAAATATAGAAAGTAAAAAATTCAATATTATGATAATATGAATATGAATTATAAATTGTAATTAGCTTATACACTAATGTGTAAGCAAATCTGAGTAATGCAGGTGTAAAAACACATTGTATGATGATTCTGATCTAGTCATCAAATTATAAAAATTAGCTTTATATTAACACAAATACTTGCATCACTCTATAGACACTTACATCAATACTACTATTTATGCTTTAATGTATATGTCATCTATGAAGTATTGACTATTGATTAAAACTTCCACCTAGGTCTTTCTAGGTTTTTTTTCACCTTTTAAATTATGTATTCAGATCACACACATAGACTTTTGATATTAGAATATAATTTAAAGCCTATATCCTCTTCTTAAGTATTGTCACCTTTCCATAAATAGGGCTCATAAAGTTGAGCTAACCTAAAGAACCCCACTATCAATAAGTGTTTTTAACATAGCCAATAATCTAAAGAGGGCCTTAGACATATGTAGTTCTCCTCTTTTAGCTTGTGTGTGAACAATGGTGTAGAATGCTATATCCAAGTTCATGTAGTGATATAGATTGTAACTTGACAAATGTTATTGTTGACTAATTGTACCCCTAGGTAAAATTAGGTCAAACCCAATTTCATATTCAAATTTGTCATAAGGTCTCCTAGGTTTGAAATGTTCACCACGGTGAATATTAATGAGGTCATATAATGTGTTCTAATCATTTGTCATTTTGTCTAGTTGGTTTCAAGTCATTTTATGCGACCTTTTGGGTCATTTTTATTAAATGTATAATTTTATGTGAAAGGAAAAGTGTGTCAATAGGTTATCTAATATACCACATGTTAGATAGGTGTCATATGGTAGTTGTGAAACTAAAAAATGTAGGTTCAACATCTAATAAAGGTGACCAACTACAAACATGGTAGTTTTAGTTAGTTTACAGTCTACATAACCCATATGGCATGTGTGAAGGCTTATATAAGGTATGTTGAGATCCATATAGGTATTTACTAGGATAAATAGGCTTTTATAGATATAAATTTGAGCAAACATAGTTTCTCTCTCCTATTGCTCTCTTAGGTAGGTCAACAAGGTCAAATGGTTTTCCTTCTAAACATAAAATAAAAGCAAAGTTGGAGTGAATACATATGGTTGATAAAATTAGTCCTTATGACCTTACATTTAATTTTCATGGTATTCATATTGGTGGTATATATGGTATGAATAATCACTAAGGATATCAACACCTCTAAATTGCTTGCATAACCCCAATGGCTTTAATTTTTGCATCTATTTGCCTTGGTCTATGTGAACCAAGTAGTGTGTTAAGACTTGTAGAGGATATCCAACCATTTAATGTGGAATTAAATAGGTATGGAATATGTAAAAATGGTGGAATAGGCATGAGTATCTCTCTTGTGCTAGGAGTGAACACCAAGTGAGGTTGGAGGTAGTGTTTTCACAATTACAGAGTTTGTCCTCTTGTAAGTGGCTTCAGATCAAAGGTAATGTAGTTGTTTTACCTCCTCTAAGGAAATGGTGATGGTATAAATATATTTTAATGGACCAATGGATATTAAATCTCAAAAAAATTGTGAACCAAGTGGATTTGAAGATTGAACTTGCATACATAGTCAGAACTTCTTATGATTGTTATCTACAACCAATTGAAAATAAGCTTTGAGAAATCATCTTGGTGGAGAAATAAAGTTTTGAGGTTTTGAAGAGATCCAAAAGATGATAAAAATAGGATTATACCATTTAAGGAGGTAGGAATTCTTTTATGATAATCATCTTCAAGAACAACTCAATCAAGTAACCCTAAAAGAGTCACCAATAGGGCTGTGTAGAAGTGCTTAGATAGTGATTGATGAGAGATTTGGTTTTCATGTTATATCTATGAAAAGTTTGAGACTAAATTTAAGGTCTAAAATAATTAACAAAGTTAAAAATTCACTTAGTCCATTTATTGATACTTACATAGGTTCAGAGCTAGAAAAGTTGAAAAGTGGGATGACTTACCTTAATCTCTTTGAAAGAGGATTCTTCCTTACACAGTAGCATCTTGTGGTGATTTTTTAGGAGGTTTATTCAAGAATAATAGTTTAAATCTTATTACATATACCTAGATGTCACACCATGCCAATTCAATAAGAAGTTATCGAGTTTATAAATAAGAGAATAGAGTGGTTTCCAACTCGAACAAGTTTTACTAAAGATGCTCAAAGAACTAGAGTGCTATTAAGACCAAAAAAACCTATAACTTGTAAATGGCACATAGTGCATTAGTGAATAGAGAATTATATATGGTATCAAGGCAAGAGATAATATCATATATATTTGATATTTTTATATTAACCTACAAAAAACTAAGGCATGGGAAACATAGTAGTCAAGCACATATAACCATCTATAGGAATATATCATATTCCCTAAATAACATATATAGTTTAGTTCATAGTTTAGACCTATAGTATCATTGATGGTGATAAATGACCTAGTGATCTCATAGGAATTAAAGGTGTGGATCACAATACTGAAAACATGAATCAACACCTATAGGAAGGCTTCCCTAATATGCACATCTATGATTTACACAATCATAGAGCAGTCTAGACCAATGGAAGGTGTAATATTGGTGATAAGCAGAGGTGTAACATTAAGTGAGAATGGATATATCACTCTAAGTTTGATAGTAACATCTTCATAATATTTTTATAGGGAAGGAAATAGATCAGAGGTTGAGCATGTTGGGTTTTTAAACCTCACACTCAGTCATCTAAAACCTTGCACATAGTCATACCTCTAAAAGCTAGTCTTAAGAGTTTGAGATCTTAAGGCCTCTATTAACATAACCAAAGATTGAAATTTATTAACAAAGGTAATCATGACCTAACCTAAGATAACATAGTTTCATTTTGGCTAAGCAAATAGGGGAAGTTCCCTCTATTTTGTCACAGACATAAGGCACTTCATAATCAATATGTACATATAGACCATGATAAATTGATAAGAAATAGATGATGGGAGAGACTTGATAAATTGTGGGAAGATATGTTATATTGTATTTAAGGTAAATAATTTCTTATAATTCCCTAAAATCATTATCACTACTCATAAGTGATTACATATATATAAACATAATCAAGCCTGCTAGGCCTTATACTAGGCATAAGCCCTTATGACTTATAAATTCACTGTCATGATCATATGATACTTTAGAGTAGTTTGAGAGACTTAATAGGAGAGTTTAAAATTCATAATAATCATTTTTTTATAGAGAACAACTAAAAAATTGGTCATTTTATCTTTAGTCTATCTTAGGGGTACCCACAATGCCTAGAAGGAGCTTGAGAGACAAATTCTATAATTCATATCTATATGGAAAGTGTGAATGGGACATAAATAATTTATGGATAGTTGAGGAGGGTCCTTAACTTGATATTAGTGTAATTTTTTTGAGATTTAGATTTCTAACTTTTATAAATCATTGTTAACAACCCAAATGACCAAAAACCCTCCTAAAACCCTTATGAGAACCTAATAAATAAAAAATGAATGGAAATGCATACATAAAAGATAAATTTGCATTGAAATTGTTTTGTACCTCTTTATCACCCTCCCAAGATCTCTACCACTTAGTTGTTTCATACTATCACTTGTACAAATAGGTCTAATTATATGTCTTTTATAGGAATTGAGGTATTCTACAAATGTATAAAGGAATGGATAGATGAAAGTCAATGAGGAAGGTGTGTAGGGATTTAATATATCTCCTCAAATTCAATTATCACCTTGGGAATGATTTCAAACCCATATGATAAGTTGGTCACTATGGGGAGTCTTGAACAAGATAGTGAGAAGCAACATGACTCCCTAAATGAAAGATGAGAAATGTTTCTTTGAGTTTCATTGAGGTCTATTTGATAGACCAAAAGAAAAAGAGGTTTTTAATAGGTGTATAAAAACTATAAAATAATCTCCTTAAACACCTACAGGTCATCTTAGTGACAAGTGTGATGGTCTAAGCCCAAAAGTTTAATGAATGACTACATTAAATGAAGGACAAGTGATAAAGGGAGGCTATCAATTGAATGATGTATATGACTATCACAAATAATATATCCAAATTTATAGGTCAAGGTGTATGTGTCACACACTTATATATCAATTTTAGATATTCAAGTGGACTCATCATCAAACAAGGCAGTTTTAATAAGGATAGTGAAGGGTCTCTATGCCAACTTAAGGGAGAATTATGTACTTCAGATGGACACTTGTCTAAGAGGATTTAATGACTTATTTTCCACTTCATTATCTTTCATTGTAATTGGATTTTAAATATTGACACTTGGAATTATGACCCTTCATTTCCACTCCTTTCTCCTCTCCTATGCTCTATATATTCATGGCATTTAGGTATTGTAAAAGGATCCACACCTGGTATGGTGAAGCCATACTAGTTTGAATACTATATTTTCCTTTGAATAAATATTTCAAATATTTTTTTAAGTTCATAACTTCTTGTCTAATTGTGTGAAGTATTGCACAATGGAATGATAAGTGATAACTATTTATCATTGTGTTCTCTTTACTCTTTCATGTTTGGCACAAGTAGTCTTCTCTTTAACAGGTCACATGGAGTGTAACTAGTGTATTTTTCTATCTTTAAGTGTAAGGAATAACATTAGTGTCTAAAAAAGATCCTTTATTTATTCACCTTGAGAAATTCAATACATATCACCTCCATGTTTAAAACACTTATGTTAGATCAATCTAGGATGTTGAAGCTAATTTTGTGAGTCATCTTTCATAGTGCAAGTATATGGTAGTCTAGTGGAGATAAGTATAGTGTATCAACTAATTAAAATATGCTAATTTTATGTTCCTTATATCTCTTTTCATATAATTAAGTAAGTAGTGTAGGTGATAAACTATCAAATACTAATCTAGGGAGCTATCCCTTTAACCTATAGGTTTACCTCTATTATAGTCAACCCACAGGCCTAGAGGTAATCCAATGTTTCACTCAATTTGAAATAAGCTTGAACAACCTCTCTAAAGGTCAAAAATTGAGTGAAAAAAATTACTTACGAGTTATTATTTGAATTATTTAGACCTATAATATGACTGCTTGTATGACTATTATAGAAATAAGGAAGAATAGGTTAGTAGAGCTTAGTTGTGTAATTGATTGAATGATATTGAGTAGGTGTGTGTTCAATATTTTTAAGATGATTAATGAGTTGGATTTAACTTATATTTATACCACTTTATTTTAAAAATTTATTCATGGAATGGTTAATGAAACATAATAAGTTGATGCATACATATCAAAAGATTTTCAAATTTGAGTGTTTTAGAAGGTATAGACACTTGTGCATTGGATAATGGATAATAACATCAAAGCTATTGTCCAAGTATAAATGCAATTATCTAGGAACAAAAAATGTTGTTAGATATATATGTTGGGCCCCTTTTTGGATCAAGTACGTGAACCATGCCAACTAGGCCAATCTCAAATTTTGGTGACCCTTAGAGTGGTTATTCCCTTTTTGTTCATTTTGACACCAGTTGGAGAATTCCTTGTGGATATTACACCAGCTAGTAGGTAGTTGCATAGTGCTAACTTACATAAAGAAATCCTTGTTAAGGCTTGTACATGGTAGCTTAAGAAGCATGGATGTTAGAGAGTGGAGAAAGTGAGATAGTGACCCCTTAGTGATAGATTAGTGTATGATGTGAACTCATCCACCTTGGATAGTGTAGTAGAGCCAATGGACTCATGAAAATTTAGCACTCAACATGCACCCATCTAACCTAGCCTATAAAGGGAGACTCACTTTTGAAGAAAAATGAGATGCAATTAAGTGTAGTGAAGCTCTAGTGAAATAGAGAGTGAACCATTAGTTTTTCTTGGTATGCATATAGTATTTAAAATATTCAAATATATAACCTAAGCTCGTATGTGGGCCATTAGGCATGAATAAAGATAGGAAGAACATATGCTTTGGTTCTTTACATTAAACTCTATTATTAAACTATAAGTTAATAAAGAAATGAAGCATTGATCCTTGTATTATAATTTGAATAATTTTATGTTTGTGAGTTAATTTAATTTAAGTAACTCTGGAGCTATTTAATTGAATATATCATGCAATGGAGGTTCAATCCTAGTTGCTAATGATGTCCTTGTGCCATATAGTGACCTCAAATTACCTATAAGTGACTAAATGTTAGAATAAGAATATACTAAGGTTCCAAGACCCATGCTTAGAGTGATACCCTAAGAATGAGTCCTTAAACCTAATCCATCCCTATGATTTACATAAGAAACCAAATGACCATTAACCTTCTACTCAATGCTTTGCACTTGTAAGATCTCGATCTAGCCAGAGATGGAATTGCACCTCAAGACCTATGATCTCATGAAGGCTTGTGTTTAGTGACCTTCCTTTGAAGCACCTAGTTCTAGATGGCCACCTAAACCCCACTAGCCAATGACTAAGTCCCTTTGAACCTTGAATTTCACCATGATGTAACTAGCCCAATGTGATCCTAATACCTTCATTGTTATGCTTTGGGTGAGCACACGAGGCTTGAGCCTTGTGTGAAATTGATACTAGTAACATATCATGATTAAATGTTTTACATCAGACCTTATTATCCTCACACTTAGCTCCACCAAGTCTA
Source organism: Torreya grandis (assembly GCA_037957365.1). Lineage (NCBI taxonomy): Eukaryota > Viridiplantae > Streptophyta > Pinopsida > Cupressales > Taxaceae > Torreya > Torreya grandis. The sequence continues at coordinate 749,499 of JARHVA010003157.1, read as the reverse complement.
TAATTGACTTAGATTGATAGATAAGTGCATGACCAAGCACAAAAGCTAACCTAGTGGACTTTTCTATAATATTTTGGCTTAATTACTAAGACATGTTGAATTTAGTTGCTATAATGGTAAAAAAAACTGATACTTTGAATATCACTCAAGAATATTTAGTGTTGGCTAGAGCAAGTGAAAGATATTTTAATGCATATGCATCCTACATACAAATGATAGAAGCCATGGAAATGGGTATAAGCCAACTTGTATGATGCTCTATATGAGGTGTTATTTTACTAGCTACTTGAGCATGTGTACCAATGGTTGGTTGCCTACACTACTAATAGAAGGAAAATATATGGATAACACCTCGAGTGGACCATAAAGTATGTAGAAAGGCTTGAGAGTTTGGATGATGTTTGGATGCATGCTGTGGACAAGTGGTAGAGTGGTATATTGAATGACTATGTGTTAGAGTTCATAGTGTCGACCTTCTCATGCCAAAAAAAAGTAGAATATGAGTTTCTTCATGAACCAAGGGGTGCATTCATAATAAGTCTCGATATCAAACTAAAGAAGATACTAGTGGATTATGGTATAGAAAACTTGATAATGGAAGGCTAAAGTCCTTATGCATATGAGAAAGAATAGAAGGTGAGAAGGGGAAGTGTAGGTAAGGTGTAATGGAAGGGGAAAAACAACCTAAAACCTAAGATGTTCAAAGTCTAAACTATAGTAAGTGAATTCATAGAATAATGGAGGATCTAGAACTTAGAAGTGCTGAGAGGAGCCATAATGACTAGAAATGGCATGGGGAAGGACCTCTTGAATTACAATAATGTAAAGAGAGAGAGTAATAATCAAGAGAATAAAATTAGTAGTTAGATGTAGGATACAATGGGTTCCTAAAAGATGTGGCACTTTAGAATACTCTCTAATCACCTACCCTCTTTGAACATGAAGTAAAGGCTCATGCACTAGATTCTTCATTAGAAGATAGAAGAATGGTAATTGAACCTATTATCGACATCAAATTTGATAGGATTCAAGATTTGGATCAAGACTTTGTTATTAAGCAAGTGATTCCCTATGAAGAACTAAGGGAGGATATGAATAATCTAGAAAGTGCCAATCCAATAATCATGAACCCAAGTGCAAGCATTCTCATGTAGAGAATGTCAACTATAACAACTAGGTAACAACTCATAAGAAGTGTCATAGTACCACAAGTAAGTATAACTATGTTGATAAGTTTGACAACGTAATTGATAGTGTCAAGATTAATGCCCCTACCTATAATTAGAGTCATTGGAGGGATACCTCCAATATAGATACAAGGGGGACAAGTGAATGAGAACTTGACGCTACCCAATTAGCAAGTCTACTATGAGATGATAATGTACTTGCATAAGCATCATGGTATAGAGAATGTTGTAGAGCATGTGATAAAGGGTGAGTTAAAATGGTGTGCTTGGGGTATAATTTATCTCAATTATAAGGAAACTCAGGTTGTGACCACCCTACTTGATCATGCCCGCACTTGGTATCAAAAATTTGATCTAAACTAGGCTATGGTTGACTATAATGTGCTAAAATAAGCCTTCTTGAAAGAGTTTGATATCCTTGAGTTTGAGTAGTAGAGAATCACAACACTCAAGGAAATCAACCAAGGGTTATTTTAGAGCATGCACCTATATGATTCATGATTTAAAAATCTTCTCTCTAATCTTCCATATGGCATTCACCCTTACTAGCACATGCAATGGCTTATTAGAGGCCTATTGGTACCTTCAGAAGAGTGTTATCCACGAAGACCTTCATAGACCCCCAAGAAGAAATTGAAGCTATGCTCTAGGTGAAGGTGATATGAAATGTTTATACTAAGATCAATCCATTAATGGATGTGTAGATTGCATCAATGGCCTCTTAGTTATAGAAGTTGACCATTGGTTTGGTGCATGATAGTCATAGTGGATTATGGTACACTGATTGTGAGATGGAAGAGCATAACAAGAATAACTACCCATGAAGAAATATCTATGCCCTACTTCTCAATTATGATGTTTGTTATGGGCCACATGAATCTCAAAATTTTCCTCTATTATAAGATACTAGCCAGCTAAACATCACCATTTGCTACAAAATGTGTGATGCCTATATGCACTCAATAGCAAACTATAGAGTCATCAATGAGATACACCAAAATATGGAAAGAGGTGCGACATAGGTGATAACATCAAGTAGAAGTTAGATAGGTTGAGGCAATGAAGGTTATGACCAGAACAATATGGGCTATGATAACTAGTGAGGTGTGCACAGATGAGGAGGATAATGTGGTGGAGGAAGATTCCCACCATGGTCATGATATAAGTGTGGGTTGATCGAACATTATTAGTGTCACTACCCCACACACTTGATGTGTGGGTATTATTGAACACCACATGTAGTCAAGGAATGCATTGAATTATACAAAAAATTGACTCAATGTTAGCCTAGTGTACACAAAGGTGTGACAATGGTGAGGTAGGAGTTGAAAGAGGAAAGGTTACCCTACATAATAAAAGGATGTCCTAAAACAAGCTATGATCATGATACGTAACTTGTAGGGTTAACTCTAGTTGGCTAAATATTTAGAGGTGAAGGCCATTACTTCATGTAAAAATCAAGATCACCAAGAGGCTAAAGTATATGAATTGACCAAGATCTTATGCCTTTTACAAACTAAAGGAATTCTACCCCTGCTAAAATATTTGTTGATAAAGCATGGAGGGAAGAAACTAGAAGTAAAGGCTATGCCTCAAATTATTGAGGTTGTTATGCCACATATGGATTAGGTGCATGAAGTAAGGAATACTTATAATGTTGAGTATGACTAGGAGTTATTGATAGATGCGACCATCAATGGGTGGTTGGTTTATGAAGTATTAGTTGATACAAGAATTGAGGTCAATATTCTGACTCAAAACACCTAGGAAAAGATGGGGCATTCACCTTTGAGGCCTTCACCTCACATGTTGTTCATTCCTTAAAAAACCTAGGTGCAGCCTAATAAGATATTTAAGGGTGACATTATAGATATCATGGGCACCATATTCCAAGTCGACTTCAAAGTCATCAAGTTGGTAGAACAAGACAACTATCCAACATTCTTGGAAAGGCCATGGTGCTATGCCAACAATTTAGAGATGCACTTTATTAATCATTATATGAATTTTGATAATATAAAGGAAAGGATGGTGATTCCTCTTTCAAGTAACCAAGATCTCTCATATGTAGAAAGTGTTGATCTTGAGGACAAGATCAACCACATCTATAACATCATGATGTAGGGTGTCTAAAAGCTCAACCTTAATGACCAAGGTGTGCTCAAATGGGAGGATGGACAATTAGCCTTTGATACAACTAATGTAAATTATGAGTGATGGGTTAAAGAGGCATATGAGGTCACTAGCCTAAGGTGGTACCTAGTACGCACAACTAGGCCAAGATCATCTAGGATAGGGTTGGTTGGGATTGAGTTCCTTAAGAAGAAATGGGTCCCTCATGCTTGAAAGATGAAGAAAAGGGTACTTCAACTTAGTAAAGGGAATCTTGTAGTGCTTCCAAAGTATAAAGGGAACTATCCCATAGAAAAGTATGTCTAAGATATTGAATCTTGCATCCCAAAGGAGATTGATTGAATGGGTGTACTAGTGCATACCTTGAAGATCACTATTGCTCACTAATGGGTAGTGTAATGACCTAGCTTTCCAACTTGTTAGGATGTGAAGGTAATGATTTGAAATAGGTTTGAAAGAGTAATGAGGATCTATACATACCCACTTATTCCAACAATTTTGACCTAATCATGCATGTGCATCTATGAAAAGAAACCTAGACTGTCTACAGTGAGAATGTACCAAGAGTCTTGTGGGTGCACACATTTTACAAGACCTTGAAAACATGGGTGAGAGCATGGTACATTTTAAATGAGATGCACCATGAGATATAAAAATAAGAGATGCTTAAATAGAGGTTTATTCACACCTTATCCTTTTCTTCATAGAACTTAGAGTTACTAGAGCCATTACAAGTCATCTACAAAGCAATGCTTGAGGACACTGCTATCTTAGAAGAGTGTATGAAGGAGATGTTAAAGGGAAAAGGACTAGTTCTCCTAAAATTATTTAAAGAGATGATGCTCAATAGTAACTCTAATGAAGAAGATGATGAGACCTGGAAAGGGCATAATTGGAAGGCTCTAACAGGTAGACAAAAACTTATGCACCTTATGGATGATAACACCCTAAATGATGAAGATCCAACACATATTCAAATTGAAAAAATAGAGAGGATAAGGCAAGTTAAAGACTCTCATAAAGAGATAAATGAACCCTAATGCATGCCATTTAAGACCACTAAATTGGAAATTATCATCAAAGGTAAGAAAAAGATCACCACTATAGGAGCTTAATGGTTTGAGTCAGAGCTAGCATTAATTATAGACCTCTTAAAAGAATTTTAGAACTCATTCTCATGTAGCTATAAGGACAAGAAAGGAACCCATCCTTCCCTTGGAAAAATGAGCATCAAGATTGTGGATGGCATGAGGCTAGTCAAGAAGCACCCATATTGGATGAATCCTAATATTTATGCCAAGGTAAAGATGGATATTAATAGAATGTTGGTAATTGACATCATCTACCTAGTACAAAAATCTGAATGGGTGAGTGTAATAGTCATCAACATCAATAAATATGGATGAATATGAATTTGTGTTGACTATATGATATTGAACACCACTTGTGTCAATGATAAATTCTTGACCTCATTCACCAATGAGGTCCTAGATGGAGTCATAGGCTGTGAAATCTACACTTTCACTAATGGGTTTTCAAGTTACCATCAAGTATATATTGAGGAAGATAAGCCAAAAATAAATTTTATGACTAAATAGGTTTATTTCACCTATAACATGATGCCCTTTAGAATTAATAATTCACCAATCATATTATCTAGGGTACTGATCACTGCCTTTAAGAACTTTATCCATAGGTTCTTCCAAGTATATCTTGATGACTAGACTATGTATGGTCTTGTAAAATATCGCTATTAAAATATGTGCCTCATGTTTGAAAGGTGTAGGCAACTTTAGATCTATTTAAATATGAATAAGATCAGCTTCATAAATCCATTTGGGACATTACTAGGGCACACAATCTACAAGTATGGTTTACTTCTTGATCAATCAAAGATAGACATAATAATCTAGATCTAGACTCCCTAAATATAGAAAGACATTTGTGCCTTTCTAGTCCATTATGGTTACTATAGGAAGTTCATTATGAGATATGCAAAGATCATGACACCTATAGAGAAGTTCTCGTGCAAGGATGGCCCATTCTACTAGGGCAAGGTTTAAGAGGGGGCCTTTGAGACACTAAAGCTAAAGTTAGCTAGTGCATCAATTCTTCAATTTCTCAACTAGATGACTCCTTTCCATGTCCATGTTGGTGCTTCACTCTCTACCATTGGTACCATATTAGTACAACAAATTGAGGGCAAGATGGACCACCACATCTCCTTTGTAAGTAGAAAATTAACATAGGCAAAGAAGAATTATACCACCACTGAGTGTAAGGCATTGGTAATAGTTTATGCCTTGAAAATTTTTAGGAAATACCTACTGGAAACCCCATCCATCTTCTTTATATATCATGAGGTGCTCAAGTACCTCATGAAAAAACCTATGTTACATGGGCACATATGTAGATAGAGTGCTATCTTCTAGGAATTCTAGTTATTTGTAGTCATCAAACCTAAAAACTAGAATTTAGGGATATACCATTTGTCTTTAATCAAATATAGTGATGTGATACTGTCAATTTAGGATGACATGCTGGATGCCTAGCTATATAGATTTTAATACATTCTTAAAGATCTAGCAGAGATTGCCACTTTCCTAACATCTAGGTTTGTACCCCAGGCCTTGTCCACTAAGGAAAAGAAATAACTTGCAGTCTGTGCCACCCCTTTCTAAATCATTGAAGGGGATCTATAAAAAATGATTAGGGATGGATTCCTGCATCGATGTGTTTTGTAACATGAGTGAGACTCCATTCTAAAATAGGTGCACAAAGGGATCATAGGAGGCCATTATGTTGGAGATGGAATGGCATGTAAGATATTACAGTCATGTTTATGGTGGCCAAGACTATTCCAAGATGCTAAGAAGTATGCTAAGGCATGTGATATATGCTAGTGCATTAAAAATCCCAACCATTAGGATGAGATGCCTCTTATACCCATTCTTGCCTAGGCACCATTCAAAAAATGGGCCATTGACTTTTTTGAGCTAATTAATCCCATAACATGGTGCACAGGTGAAAGATACATTTTAACAACCACTAACTATTTAACCAAATGGGTTGAAGCCACACTAACCAAGGACTACACAATCATGACATCCATGTGCTTCATATGGAGAGCATCATCATCCTGTATGGGTGCCTATTAAGTTTGAATAGAAATAGAGGTACTCATTTCATCAATGATATGATGCACATTATTCTAATTGAATATATGGTGGTGCACTGCAAGACCACCCCATATCATCCCCAAGCCAATAACACAACTAAAGCCTTCAACAAAATTTTGGGAATGTGCCTGACAAAAATATGTGATGTAGGTCATAAAGATTAGGATGATTGTGTTTTAACAATACTTTAGGAATACTAAAAAACCTAAAAATGCTTGAATAAGGCTACACCATTCTAATTTGTGTTTCACACTAAAGTAGTTATGCCCATGAAATTCATGATTCCCTCCTTATGTATTCTATGAATCGATTAGTTAGATAACCAACAATATTTAATTGAAGGGTTGGAATACTTGGAACACTTAGATGAAAAGTGCACCAAAGACAAATGAAGTTAGTAGATTGAGAAGATACACTAGAAGTGTTGGAATGACAAGAATATCAAGCACAAAGAGCTAAATAAAAGAGCATCAGTGATGCTATATGATTCCAAATACTTTAAGCACCTAGGCAAGTTGTAAATCTGGTGGATAGGTCCTTATATCATCCATCACATCTTGGAAGTAGGTGCATGCAAGTTTCACATGTCTTCTAATTAAATTCTCCTTGGTCATTTCAATGGAAACCAACTAAAGCCTTATAGGTATTCGAATGGTGATCACACCATGGAAACACCAACTTCTTAGTCACTAGCTAGTTTGAAGTTGAGAAGGTCAAAATAAAGTTTGGCACAAGACAAACCATTCTTTTATTTTATTTTGTCCCTTGTATAGTTTATAGAGGTAATAAGTGGCATGTACTGGTTGTAAGAAATATCTTGATAGCACTTCATGCATAATTTTAATCGAGTGAGTTGATAACTTTCACCCATAAGTGCATGAGGCTAGACATCTATGTAGTGGGTGCATTAGGATTACCAGGTGTAAGTAATAGTAGCTAGAGAGACATATGTGTAAGATGGAAAGTGTAGGCCCCTTAAATTACTAATAATGAACCAATCTAGCACTACCTTTGCACTAGAATTATAAGAAGGTGCATTGATTGATCCAACAATAGATACCCCAAGAGGCAAGAAGTCAAGATGCCCAACATAGTTGAGCACAAGGTAGATAGTAAAAATGCACTCTAAAAGTGTGTAAGAGATTTAGGAGAAAAAAGTGTTAGAGGGATAATGTAACGGATTTATATGGGGTAGGATATGCCAAGGCAAGATAAAGCATAAAAAATTGACCAAGGAAGAAAAACATGCTTGAAATAGGGGTGCAACTAGAAAATAGTGGAACCGAGGAGGTTGAATCATGTGCATATAAGGTGATACATATAGGTTACCACAAAGAAGGTAAAGGTCATGCTAAAGATACACATATAGAAGGAGAACATCTAAGGCAACTAACATCTACCCAAGAGTAAGTGGGAAGTGACTATTTAAATCACACATCACTTCATTAAAAAAACCATTAAAAACATTCAATGAAGTAGCAGTGGTGGAAAAAAGATATGTATTTAATGCATATAAAGTAAGATATTTTCAAATATTTCATGGTTTTTCACATTTTCTAAGAAGATCAAGGTGTCTATGCCATTACACCTATGTTAATAATGATAGTTGATAAGTGAAGGGTATAAAAAGATAAATGGTGGACTAGCTTAGGTTACCAAGTTTAATCTAACTAAAAATAATTAGTAAAAACCTAATGAGAAACCAAAGAACCAAAGTAAGAACCCTTTCATAGTGAGCATTTGATTAATCTAGGTACCTTAGAGTGAATAGAGAAACATAAAAATAAATTACATTCATATTGAAGACCGATGTAAAGGATTAAAAAGAGAGGTTCATGTAGAGAACCACATTGAACCATGAAGCTATCATCTAGGTTTCCATTAATGACTAGTGAAACTCAGATCTAAGAAAATAGTCATAGACCCAATGACTATTGAATCACTAGTCATCATTCAAGGCTTTAGCAAGTCACACCTCTCGAGGTTTAATATTAGTAGATTCATAATAGTGAAGAAAAGGAAGGAAATAATCTCCATGCTGACATAGGTAGAATCCAAGTAGGTAAAGATTATTGAGGAAGCATTTACTGCCAAGATAAAGTCATAGATAGTTGAGGTAGTCAGCATCATAGTGGTGGATACAAAGGTACTAATAAAGATGTCCTACCTAGTGTTCCCCAAAAATATCTCTCATTTTTGGGACAACATTTGAACTATTTTGGTCCTACAGACCAAAATTATCTCTTCCCTTTTCAAAATTTGTCTTGGACATTCAAATTCCTCATTTTTCAAGCTTCTAAAAAATCTATAGACTCTACAGGCCTAAATTTATGGACTCTACAGGCTTAAATCTACAGACTCTGTAGGCTTAAATCTACAGACTCTTCATGCTTGAATCTACGGACTCAGTAGGAAGAAGACATCTATGGACTTTGCAGGTCAAGTTCAATGGGATTTACAGGTTAAAATCTATGGACTCTTTCAAGGTTAGAGAAAACTATAAACTTGGTTTCTACAGACTCTGTAGGCAGGTTCAATTTTACAGGTTCAAAGGCTTCTACAAGCAGGTTCAACAAAAAGAATCATTTTCTAACACTTGGTCATTTTTCAAGATTGGTTCATCCTTTGTTCATCAGTCAGTTCAAGGCTTTGTTTGAACTATTGAACCAAAACTTGGTTCAATGTCTTTTGGTTCAACGGTTAGTTCATCATTTCAGTTCAATCAAATGAACCATCGGCTTGAACCATTTTGGTTCAACGTATTGGTTCAATGAAGAGGTTCAACATCTTGGTTCAATAAAGAGGTTCAACATCTTGGTTCAATGGAGCATTTCATCAGCTTGGTTCATTCAATTGAATCATCGGCTTGAACCATTTTGGTTTAAAGCTTGGTTCAACTGATTGGTTCAATGAAGAGGTTCAACGATTAGTTCAAATAAAGGGTTCATCAACTTGAACCATTTTGGTTCAACCAAGTGGTTCAATCAAGCGGTTCAATCAAATGGTTCAATAGATGGTTCATCACCTTGGTTCAAAAAATGGCTCAACAACTTGGTTCAAAGGAGCATTTCAAAATGCAAAAGTTTAAAGGGCCTCCAGAAGGACAAGTGCCCTTGCGAAGGGCACTTGGTCAATGAAAATACCCTTTAGAAGGGTCATTTTCAAAAAGACTAAGGCAAGTCTAAGGGATAATTCCTTCAGACTTTTTATCTAAAGGAATTCCTTCAGACAAAAACTCTAAAAGAATTCTAAGAGGTCACGGGTGGAAAAAACCCAAAGGATAATAATCAAGGCAAATGGAATTCTACAAACTTTTTGTCTACGAGAAATTTTTGTGGACTTTTTGTTTGTGGGAATTTGTCTGTAGAGAAAGCTTAAGGAAAGCCCGTGAAGAATATAAAGAAAAAGGCCGCTGAAGGACCCCGAAGGGTAGGTACCCTTGCAGGAGAGTCTCAGCTGCCAATTAGAAGGATACTTCCCCAAAGCTGAAGGGTCACCTTCCCTTTGGGAAGATGTAAAACAAAAAGCTATATAAGGGACTCTCTTCTATTGTAAATCGATCTCTTTTTTGACAATCAAAACAAAACTCTGCCCAAATTGAAAGGCACTTCTGAAACTTTGAGCTCAATTTTTTGATCATATTTTGTTATTGGAATAAAAAAACAAGTGACTTTTCAGACTTTGTGCTATGATATCTTTGCTATTGAGGAAATTGTTCTTATGTCTTTTTCCTTGATATATTTTCTATTCCTTTAATTCAACAAGCAGGATTAGTGAAATTAGTCAGAAAGGTATCCTAAAGAGTCAACTATGGAGAGAATTTGTGCCCCCATAATTGCCTTTCAGTATTTTTTCTTTTCGTTTCTGTGTAAAGGAATTTGAGAAGACTTTGTGCCCTCATTGTCCTTCATATCTTACTCTTGAGAAATTCAAGCGTAGACTTTGTGCTGCATCTTGATTTGCTGGTTATTACATCCTTTGTTACATTTTGATGTTACTACCTGGAGTATTCTTGTGGCTTGCTGAATAGTACTTCTAAAAGAAGAGGAATGCTTTCTATCATTTTCCTTGAGTTTCTCCTATGATTTGCACACATCATCTTTGAAGAAAGAGAGATGGATGATTTGTCCTACCCTTGAGTATTATTTTCTATTAATATATATACATATATATATATACACACACACATACACACACACACACATATATAACATACCTATAGGGAACCTCCCCTTGATGAGAGGAGAGATCAGTGTCCTTTTGATGTGGTAAACCTATACATTTGGATGACTAATCTTCCTACTTTCATTGATCAGACCTATTTTGTTTATCAGTACGCTGATCGACAAAATATTCAACCAACAATTTTTGGAAACTCCACTAGGGAATATAACCCATTATCATTATAACCCTTATCCAGTATAGATTCTGGCAACTCCATTTCACATCTTTCTCATTATCCATATATAGCCTTATCATCTTCTTCCACCTCCGTTATTATATCTAGTCTACAAAACCAGAACTGCTGGAAAAGAATGCACAGTTTAAAGCCTCAAGCTTTAACTAAAGCAAGGTCAATTCTTTTCCATTTTTGTTTCACAATCTAATAGATTCAAGTTATACACAAAGCCAAAGGGCTAAGGGTATGGTTGATCCTATATTCTAGTTGGTACAAAAAAGTGATTTTGATCTATTTCCTTCACCATCTCATCTCCAACAAACTAAGAGTTTTCCTCCTACTAAAGTTAGATCTCCATTGCTAGACAAAGTATCTACTTCTACTGTTGATAAAGCTTTGCTAATAGTTACCACTCTGAGATTTATTATCCCTCCTTTTCATAACCCTACAATGGTAGTTTAAGGCCCTTGGGGTAATGTTTTTGGTCCTCTTAATCTTACTCCACCTCTACATGAACTTCCATGCAGTTTAAGGAAGAACTTCCCCATGTTCTATGGTGATGGGAAAGTTCATCTTGATGAGCACATTATAGCTTTCAGCATAGCTTATGGAGTAATCAGAGTAGAATTTGAAGATGTAGCAGTCAGGCTTTTTGTAGAGACACTATAAGGTGCTGCTATAGATTGGTTTTATCATCTACAAGCTCAGTCAGTGATTGATTGAAATACTCTCAAAGCTAAATTTGAAGCCAAATTCAAATTTGTAGAAGATGCACATACACTTCTGGCTCAACTTACATAGATGAAGAAAGAGCCTCATGAGCCTATGAGAAACTTCATAGCCAAATTTGAAAAATTGAGAAACAGAATCTCTGTAATTGCTAGACCTACAGCTGAGAATCTCAAATGCTTTTTCATTAATTCTTAGCTACCTGAAGTAAGTTTTCTCTTGAGATGTGCTGGTCAAATAGATCTTGCTGTAGCTCAACTTTTGGCCACTAAGGTAGAAGATGATCTCATCTTAGTAGGGAAGATAAGAAGAGATCTAAATAGAAATAGAGCTTCATCATCTTCTGAATATGCATCTATAAGCACCACAGATCCAATGGTGCAAAAATTAGCAAATGAGTTGCTTGCTCTCAAAAAGCAAATGGCTCAAGGAATGTCTTCTACTCCATATAGAAGGACATTCCCAAATCAGTCATATCAGGGCAATGCTACAAGGAATCAAGGGCAATAGAATCACCTTCCTCCCCCACAAGGGAAACTTGCCCTGGAAGCTCGTCCAACCAATTCAACAATGGGATATCTTGAAGCAAAATTACAATTCTCTTTCTAGCCTAAATTAAATCAAAAAAATGACGTTGATCTCTTTAAAGATAATCAAGAAGAATTAGCTAGTGATTCCCACATTGATTTCCTGAACTATTAGGATGAACCTGTAAGCAAAGGAGAAGCTTTTGATGGATCATATGTAGTGTTTACCAGGTCTAAAAACTAATTAGTCTATCAAGCTGGTAAAGAGAAGATAGAAGAGTAATTGCAGCCAATAGTCACGATTGCTAAGCATGGAATCATTCTACCTTTTTAGTCAAAAGATCCAGTAATCACTCAAAAAGAAAATAAATCAATTTTGCCTTCCCCTTCTACTTCAAATTTTCAAACCAGCCCACCTCCTATCCCTCCTAAAACTCAAAAATTTGAAGTACCTTTCTCTATACCTAGCTTGATTTAGCCATTTGACATAATTGATCATGTCAAAAAGACAAAAATATAAATGTCTAAGTTCAAATATTTGCAGTCCAATCCTGATAAATTGAATAAGTTTGTCTAATATGTCAAAAACCAAATCATCCCTACAAAACAAAAGGCTAAAAAGGTAACTCTTGATTCTCCAAAGAACACACCTATTCCAAATACTCTGGTCATTATTCCCCTAGCTGCTCCTAGAAAAATAGAACCTTTCTATGTTTCCCTATTAATTAATGGCCATAAGCTTAGTAACTATATTATAGACTCAGGAGCATCCAATAATGTTATGCCTACTAAAGTAGCTGAATCTCTTGGTCTTACACTAACTAAGACATTTAGGAGATGTTTCTCCATGGAGAACAAGCAAGTACCATTGCTGGGGTAAATCAAAGATGCCCAATTTGCACTTTCAGCCTTTCCAAACAAGAGAATCAAGATGACTGTCTTGGTGGCTAACATCCTAGCTTCCTATGGCATTTTTCTTGGACAAAATTTATGCAAGGACATGGGAGGAAAACTAAGCATAGATCTATTTGAGGTAAGGATCCCTGTCTAAGGTGTAATGAAGAGGTTGCTCCCTGAAAAGGAAGCAAAATATGTGGTCACCCAGACATTAGCCCTTGAAGCTCAAATCTTTTCTGAATCCATAGGGATGGGTAACTATTTTCTATCCACAGATGAAGTGCATGAAACATCTGATATAATTCTTGAAAGGGTTAACTCAAAATTAGTTCAATAAGAACAACAAAAAAACTAGTAGGCTGCAGTATAGACCAAGAAGGATCCTCCATCTCTGATGAAGGAAAGTCTAAAGAAAAATTAGTATCAGATGAGATATGGACTTTGGAATTTGATGGTAGCTATTCCTCTATCGGTTTAGGAGCTAGGATTTTTTTGATATCTCCTCAAGGAGATATGTTTCCTTCATCTTACAAACTACAGTTTAATAACACTAATAATACAGCTGAATACGAATCTCTATTGCTTGGCAGGAAGGCTGCTCAAGACAAAGTCATCAAGTTTCTTCATGCCAAAGGGGATGCTGAATTAGTGGTTTTTCAAGTGAGAAAATTATACCAAACCAAGAATGAAAGATTACACCACTACCGTAACTTGGTTTGGGATCAAATTGAAAGCTTTGATGCTTTCAACATTTCTGCTATACCCAGAGAGTCTAATGACAGAGCTGTTGCAATTGTTGTTTTAGGAACTCTCTTAGTTCCTCATTTAGATTTCAAAGAAGACATATATACCATTGAGCTGGTCTATAGACCAAGTGTTCCTAACAATGCTGATCATTGGAAAGTATTTAATGATGATCATCAAATCATTACCTTCCTGAAATGAAAAGATAATTTTGAACTATTATGTTTTGAAGGTAGTGAATCTCAGAAGAATGAAACTATTTTTGAATCCAATTCAAATATAAATAAATAATTCTTACATCTGAAAGGAAACAAAATTCCCAAAGGCCTGGTTTCTCTTGAAAAACTATTTGACAAACATGATAGATTCATCAAACAATAACAAATAGACTCGAGTTTCTCTCAAGGATTTGATCAAGTGAATCTGACTACTAAAGAAAATCCCAAGATGATCAATATTGGTAAATGTTGCACACTTGAAGAAAGATTCAAGTTCACTTCTTTACTCTGTCAATACATAAATGTCTTAGCATATTCTTATGAAGACTTGAAGTCTCTCAGACAAGATGAAATCTGCCATAACATTTCTCTCAAGGTCGACTCAATGCCCTACAAGCAAAAATCCAGACAATATAATCTAAAAATATTAGGTACTATTCTGTCTGAGATATAAAAGATGTTAAATGCTAGAATCATCTTCCCAATCCATCATTCCACATAGATTGCAAACATAGTGCTTGTAAGGAAGAAGAATGGTGAAATTCACATTTGTGTAGATTTTAGAAATCTGAATCAAGCATCTTTGAAGGATAATTATCCTTTGCCAATTATGGATCAAGTGCTTCAAATAGTGATAGGTGCAGAGATGTTATCAATGCTAGATGGCTTCTCAGGTTATAATCAAGTTGATGTTGGAAAAGTAGACCAACACAAGACTACATTCACCACACCTTGGGGTACATTTACATATAAGAGAATGCCTTTTGGTCTAATAAATGCTGGTGCTACCTTTTAGAGAGCTATGGATCTAGCTTTCAAAGATGAGATTGGTAAATTCATAGTGGTATACCTTAATGACTTGACTATCTTTTCAAAGCATCGATCTGATCATGTATGCCACTTACAACAAGTACTGAAATGCTACCTCCAGAATGGTATTTCTTTAAATCCTAAGAAGTCTATTTTTGGAGTAACAGAGGGGAAACTCCTTGGACACATTGTGTCCAAAGAAGGCATAAAGATTGACTCAGATAGAGTCAAGTCTATTCAAGAACTTAATTTGCCTACAAGAGTGCCTATTCATTCTTTCTTTAGAAAGGTGAATTTCTTATAGAGATTCATCCCTGAATTTGCTGAGAAAACTAGACATATTATGAATATGATGAAAGGGAAGACCGTCTTCAGCTAGACTAAAGAAGGTAAATCAACATTTCAAGATATCAAGACTGCCATTGCTCATGCCCCTACCTTGGTTTGCCCAGATTACAACAATGATTCAATCATATACAGATATGCATATGAACACACTCTTTCAGTAATTCTTGTTCAATAAGACAAGGAAGGTATGGAATCTCCTATTTCTTTCATGATTTGCCCTCTCAAAACCCATGAGATGAAGTATTCAAATATAGAGAAGCATGCTTATACCTTGGTGAAAGCAGTTAAACATTTTCGCTTCTATATTCTAAATTCACACACTACTGCCTTAGTTCCTGACACTACAGTCAAGTCTATATTAACTCAACAAGAGTTTGAAATAAAAATAGGTAATTAGATTGCAAAGATCTAAGAGTTTGGTCTAGACATCAAGTCGACAAAGCTAGTTAGGGGTAAAGGCCTATGCCAATTAATTGCTGACAATAAGCTAGAAGACACACAACATGAAGAAAATAAAGTAAAAGAGACTCTAATAGTCCTTTTTGTTTCCACTACCAATGAGTGGTATTCAGGTATCACTCATTTCCTTACTTATGGTGAATGTCCTACTCATTTGTCTTACAAAGAAAGGAGGACTATCAAGTTGAAAGCTGCCAATTTTGTCCTTTGGGATAATGGCTTGTACAAGAGAAGCATAGATGGAGTAATCCTTCCCTATGTAGACAAAGAGAAACAAACCCAACTTTTAAAATATTTTCACAATCTAGCCTATGGAGGACATTTTTCTACTCTTGTGACTGCTCACAAGATTCTACGAGCCAGGTATTACTGGCCAACTCTTTTCCAAGATGCACATAAGTGTGTAAGAAAATGTGAACTTTGTCAGCAATTTGTTGGAAGACTCAAGTTAGCTGCTATGCCTCTCAAACCAGTGATCATAAAATAAACTTTATAGTAATGGGGACTTGATTTTATTGGGAATATAAACCCATCTTCAAGTGATGGACATGATTATGTCCTTACAACAACTGACTATTTCACCAAGTGGGTAGAAGCAATCCCAACTACACATGCTACTTTAGAAGTTGTATACAACTTCCTCAAAGAGAACATCATTTCCAAGTTTGGAGTTCCAATCAAAATTGTTACTGATAATGTAGCTTGTTTCACCTCTCAAGAGATTACACAATTTTTTTTCCATTATGCAATTACACTCTCTCACTCTTTTGATTTTTTTCCACAAGGGAATGGACAAGCTGAATCCAGCAATAAGAATCTGGTAACTATTATCAAGAAGCTAGCAGATGACAATCAAAGAATATGGCATAAAGCATTGGTTGATGCTCTGTGGATAGACAAAATCACACCAAAGAGGGCAATTGGTATGTCTCCTTTTCAACTCCTTTATGGTATGAATGCTGAGATACCAATCACCTTAGAATTGCCAGCCTTGAAATTGGCAAAGGCAATTGAAGATCAGACATATGAAAGCTCTCTTGATAAAAAAATCATGTGCCTAACTAAGCTAGAGGAATAGAGAACCATGGTGGTAGATAGAATTGCTACTCATCAAAGTCTGGTAAAGAAATTCTTTGACTAGAAGGCTGAAAATCATGATTTCTAGATTGGGGATCAAGTCATGTTGTGGGACAAAAGGAAAGAACCAAAGGGGATGCATGGAAAGTCTGACTCCCTTTGGAGAGGCCCATTTATAATTCATCAACACATTGGTGAAAACAACTTTCTATTGAAATATCAAGATGACACACTCTTTTCTCTGCCCCATAATGGGCAACATCTAAAACATTTCAACTCTTGAAGTGTTAGATCATTCCATCTGTATATATGTACATTTGTATAGTTTTTAATTCTATTTTGTTTTGTTTGTTTCCATTTTTGATGCCTTTCATTTCTCAGTAGCATGACTCCATAACCCAATGGTACACATGAAGACACTAGAGATTCTGGATTCTACTCCTTTCAATTCTTTTTGCAATTGACAGAAGTTCCCTAATTGCAGCCAGCTATTGTTCCCCAAAAATATCACTCATTTTTGGGACAACATTTGAACTATTTTGGTCCTACAGACCAAAATTATATTTTCCCTTCTAAAAATTTGTCTTGGACATTAAAATTCCTTAGTTTTCAAGCTTCTCAAAAATCTATGGACTTTGCAGGCTTAAATCTACAGACTCTGCAGGCTTAAATCTATGGACTCTATAGGCTTAAATCTATAGACTCTTTAGGCTTGAATCTATGGACTCAGTAGGAAGAAGAAATATACAAACTTTATAGGTCAAGTTCAATGGGATTTACATGTTAAAATCTATGGACTCTTTCAAGGTTAGAGAAAACTACAGACTTGGTTTATACAGACTCTGCAGGCAGGTTCAATTCTATAGGTTCAAAGGCTTCTGCAGGTAGGTTCAACAAAAAGAATCAGTTTCTAACACTTGGTCATTTTTCAAGATTGGTTCATCCTTTGGTTTGTTAGTCATTTGAAGGATTTTTTTGAACCATTGAACCATAACTTGGTTCAATGGTTGATTCAACATCTTTTGGTTCAACGGTTAGTTCATCATTTCAGTTCAATGAAATGAGCCATCGGCTTGAACCATTTTGGTTCAACGTCTTGGTTCAACAAAGACATTCAACATCTTGGTTCAATGGAGCATTTCATTGGCTTGGTTCATTCAATTGAACCATTGGCTTGAACCATTTTGGTTCAAAGCTTGGTTCAACTGATTAGTTCAATGAAGAGGTTTAACAGTTAGTTCAAACAAAGGGTTCATCGGCTTGAACCATTCTGGTTCAACCAAGTGGTTCAACATTCGGTTCAATAAAGTGATTCAATCAAATGGTTCAATAGATGGTTCATCGCCTTGGTTCAATAACTGATTCAACAACTTGGTTCAAAGGAGTAGTTCAAAATGCAAAAGTTCAAAGGACCTCCCGAAGGACAAGTGCCCTTGTAAAGGGCACTTGGTCAATGAAAATACCATTCAGAAGGGTTATTTTAAAAAATACTAAGGCAAGTCTGAGGCATAATTCCTTCAAACTTTTTGTCCTAAGGAATTCTTTCAGATAAAAAGTTTGAAAGAATTCTAAGCTGTCGCGGGTGGAAAAAACCCAAAGGATAATAATCAAGGCAAATGGAAATTCCATGGACTTTTTGTCTACAGGGAATTTTCGTAGACTTTTTGTCCATGAGAATTTGTCTATGGAGAAATCTTGAGGAAATCCCACAGAGACTCTAAAGAGAAATGCTACTGAAGGACCCCGAAGGATAGGTACCCTTGTAGGAGACTCTCAGATGCCAACTAGAAGGATACTTCCCTGAAGCTGAAGGGTCACCTTCCCTTCGAGAAGATGTAAAACAAAAAGCCTGAAGGCCATTCAAAGACCGCCCAAAGGGTAGATATCTTGTAGGGATCTCTTATCAAACCTAAATAGGTCATTTCTTAAGGCCCGAAAGGGCAAGTTAAATTTGGGAAAGTGCCAAACAAAAAATCTGAAAGAAGACAAAGGGATGATGTGCCTAAAGATATCAAATTCAAGACAACAAAATAGCTATTCATCCTTTGAACCTATAGACCAGAATGCATTCATAGAATTCAAGGCTAAGACTAGTAGAAAGCAAGGAAGGAACAGAACAAAAAACTGAATCTAGGACCTGATTTAATTAACCAAAAAAAGAGGAATGATGAAGGTAAGATCAGATCGCCATGTGGACATTGAAAGTTGCAAACTTTCAATAATCATGACTTGTTTCCATGCATTGATAAAATCAAATGGGTAAAATTCCCCTAAGTTCTAGCCTATCTTCTTAATAGATTCCAACACAACATGATGTGTTACTGTTCCTGAGTCCTTGAAATGGCTATATAAGGGACTCTCTTCTATTGTAAATGGATCTCTTTTTTGACAATCAAAATGAAACTCTGCCCAAATTGAAAGGCACTTCTGAGACTTTGAGCTCAGTTTGTTGACCATATTTTGTTACTGGAATAAGAAAACAAGTGACTTTTCAGACTTTGTGCTATGATATCTTTGTTGTTGAGGGAACTATTCTTATGTCTTTTTCCTTGATGTATTTTCTATTCCTTTAATTCAACAAGCAAGATTAGTGAAATTAGTCAGAAAGGTATCCTAAAGAGTCAACTGTGGAGATACTTTGTGCCTCCATAATTGCCTTTTAGTGTGTTTTCTTTTCATTTCTATGTAAAGGACTTTGAGAAGAATTTGTGCCCTCATTGTCCTTCATATCTTACTCTTGAGAAATTTAGGTGTAGACTTTGTGCTGCATCTTGATTTGCTAGTTATTACATCCTTTGTTACATTTTGCTGTTACTACCTAGAGTATTCTTGTGGCTTGCTGAATAGTACTTCTAAAAGAAGAGGAGTGCTTTCTATCATTTTCCTTGAGTTTCTCCTGTGATTTACATGCATCATCTTTGAATAAAGAAAGATGGATGATTTGTCCTACCCTTGAGTATTATTTTATGTTAATATATATATTTAGCATACCTACAGGGAACCTCCCCTTGATGAGAGGAGAGATCAGTGTCCTTTTGATGTGGTAAACATATACATTTGGATGACTAATCTTCCTACATTGGCTGATCAGACCTATTTTGCTTATCAGTACGCTGATTGACAAAATATTCAACCAACACTACCAATACATGTATTTTCCATTGGAGGTATTATTAAGAGAATCATGGGGTTCTTTCATGTACATATGCCAATTGAAAGAGTACAGTCATTGGATTTTGAGCCATTTCAAGACTTGGTACAAGATTGAATGGTTGAGACAAACTAAAAGCCTTAGGTGTAACTCATCTTTATGAGTTGCCTTGCTTAAAAAAACTAGAACTCATCCAATTCATTATCTCATGTGTGTATGAGGATCATGTATACTTTAATAGATGATGTATGAATATCTTTGTGTAGATGATAAGATAGATAACTATGATTATAAATATTGGTAGAGACATCCATTAGCTGATGGATGATGATGAAGAGGTGGAGTGCATCATAAAGCTCATAAATTACTTCAAGGGGGGTTATATGTTCCTAATCAACAAGTGTTAGGACCCTAGCATAAGGGTAAAAATGCACCTCATGAGCTTAAAGTTGTGTCCTGGTGGCCATTGGATAGATTTGTCTAAGGCATATCTCTACATGGCCTATCATATGGCATAGGGCATCTAGTTTAATATCACCTTGTATATTTCCAAATAATTGATTGAGAACATGCTAGAATGACACAGTGCCAAAGGGACCTTCAAGTGCAGCTCCATCCTCATCTTGATCCAGATAGAAGAGATCGAGATCCTAGATGAAAGTGAAGACAATTTTTTGGGTGTTCCTAGAAAGCCATGAGTCCCCCACATATAAGTATACAAACTAGACCTGCCCCACCACCTTCAACCCAAAATACAAGACTCACATAATGCACTAGTATGAGCAGTACATCAAAGCCTTTGGACTAGAGTGATGCATCTCCTAGGGGTTTCCTAAGAGAATGATTAAGATGACAAATTTTATCGTGATATAACACTACTACATCATGTACTTGACACTTAAGGATGAGAATAAATCAGGATGGTTGAAACTCCCCTTTTCCTTTTTAATAGAATACTCTTAGGACATGCTACACTAGATCCTAAATGCATAGAGGATTGACATTCCATTTAAGGAACTAGATGTAGAAAGCCAAATAATCAGGTATAGGTTTCCCCACATAGATGAAATTATGACAAAAGATGAAGAAGACACCTTAGATTATTTAGACATTGATCCAGTCAAAGAGGTCACCATCCTTGGATTCATCTATAGGCTCTACTATGGAATGAAGCCAAAGAAGAAGGATTTTAATATCATGTCTAGCACTAAGTGGAAAAGACACCCCCAGTCTAGGTCAAGGATGAAGGAATACTAACACCCCTTGAGAAGAAAAATTCCTCAATGAAAAATAAAGGGGAGACCTTAAAAGAAATTGAGGAGATATTAAAGCTGAATATCACTTCATAAGGGGAGACATATACTTTAGAGTCATTTAAGAAGCACATGTGCTTAGCACTTAAAGCCTCCCCTAAAACTAAGGAGAAAAATAAGGGGAAGGCTCCCTCTTTAATTCCTAAATTTATCATATTTGAGGAAGAGGAAGAGGAGCTAGAAGAAGAAGGTGTGATGGGCACCTATATTGTAACCAAGGATGAGGAGTCCTCATCAAGTGAACAAACCACTTCCCCACCACATTAATTTGATCTAGAATGGAAAATGTGATGGTTGAGAAAGATTGGCTTCAGTGGAGCTAAAGAACAAAGGGCAAAAGATATAAAAGAATGAAAGATGAAATGACTAAGGCAAGGGTACCAAAGGAGGTCATGTAGATGGTGGAGGATAAAGAGCATAGAAAAGAGGAGGAGCATAAAGTATTGATGGTGGCAGGTAGTCAGGAAGGATAAATGGGTAAGGAGCCTAAGGAGGAAATTGATTTAGGCATGTCAATAGAATAATATATAAAATTCTAATGGAAGGACATGGGCCTTGATCAAGGCCATATTGATGCAGTGCTAAAATTACACTATAGGTGCAAAAATATGAAAGCCAAGGGCATGTCCTAGGCTAAAATCAATTGGCTAGAGGATGAAAAAATAAGGGAGAGATAAAAGAAATGTGTCATACAAGCCAAAAAGAGAAGGTCCAAAAAATAAGAGGAAAAAATAAAGGCTGAAATAGAGAAGGCCAATAACAAAGAGAGAGAAGAAAAAGTGGCCCGAGAGGAGAGGGCACACATGTTAGAGGAAAGGGAGAAGAAAAAGTGTCATGCACCAAGGAAGAGAGATTATTAGAGATGGAATTTAGTACCTCCACTATGAAAATAGAGGAAGATACAAAATAGGCATGCCTTAACTCTAAAGGGGTGCCTGAAGATAAAGGAGGTGATACTAACACCTTAGAGAAACAAATAGAGGAAATGAGGCTATGATAGGAAGAAATAGATGAAGGGGAGAAGTCCATATAAGAACCCCTAAAGGAGTAACATAATGAAATGTCTAACACTAGTGAGATAGAAGGAGAAAAAGAAAGGGAAGATGATAAAGAAGAAGGAGAAGATGAGAAGAGAGAAGGAGAAGAAGAAGAAAGGGAAAAAATGAAGACACTAGTTTGGGTACTAGTGCTAGTGAAAAGGAAGAGTTGGGTGAAGATGAAGAATATGAGACCAAAAGAAGGGAAAGGGTATAATAGGAGTTTAACAAGGATGATGAATTTTAGATGATAGAGTGCATGCCTCCAAATACTGGTATGACTTTGATGCATTACTAGATCTCTTAGGTGTTGGAATGTTACATGGATGAGATCAAATTCGAGGTTCTAACCAAAGTAATTCGATACACCAAGAAGATCGAGGAAGGACATGATTACCACCTAATCAATCCTTATGATATGAACCCCTTACACTTGTAAAATGCACTAATCAAGATGGCATCCTCAATGGCATGCAAGAACATCATCAATGTATTCATGTTGGCAACTAGAGAAAGATATCAAAAAACATGAAGAAAAATATTGAGGCAACAAAGCTCAAGATTAAATAGCTAATAAAGTATATAGAAGATGTGGATCCATACCTCCTTGATGGTGTGGTTAAATCTAGGATGAAATAGGTTGATTATGTCTACATGCTCATAGAATAGATGATACCAAGGATGAGGTTGGTGCTCAAGGATTAGGAGGACCCCTATAAGGCCCTAAAGAAGGAGTTGATTAAAAATATGGACATGATTAAATACATCTTTGTCAAACTTGGAGAGGTCATCGATGAAGTTGATGTAATATTCAAAAACTTTGCCAATTAGGTAGTAGTCATCAACACATGCCTCAAAAATGCAAAGGAGGAGAAGGATGCTCTATTCCAACACTCCTTCATGGTGACTAGGACCAAACACATACAATTAATGGAAAATATCAACTCCCTTAGTGATTAATTGAGGACTCAAGAGAAAGACCTAGAGGTAGTCTTCCATGCCTTCCAAACAAAGGCTAGTGAGTAGGGGGAGATATTGAATGATAGGGTAAAACACATGAAAGAAAATATTTAAGCCTTTATAAAGGAGTTAGAAATCATGGATGTGATTTCTCTTGAGGCCACATACACAAAAGTAGATGATTCCATTAAATATATTAGGTGTGCCATCCAGGGATGTGAAAAATTTAAGGAAGACTTAAGACATGGTGCACTCGAGTTTTATGCACCTAAGGCACTTAAACACCAGTTTGGGATAGTCTGGAAATTTTAAATAGGGTAATATTGGGCCCCTTTTTAGAGAAAGTATGTGAACCATGATAACTAGGATAATATTAGCACAAGGTGACCCTTAGAGTGGGTTTTCCCCTCTTTGTACATTTTAGTGCTAGCTAAAGAAGTCCCCATGGATCCCATGCTAATTGGAAGGTAGTTGCATAGTGCTGACTTACATAAAGACATTCTTGCTAAGACTTGTACATGGTGGCTCAAAAAGCATATATATTAGAGAGTGGAGTAGGTGAGATAATGACCCCTTAGTGACAAATCAATGTATGATATGCACTCATCCACCCTAGATAATGTAGTAGAGTTGGCAGACTCATGACAACTCAATGCTCAACATGCACCCATCCGACCTAAAAGAAGACTTCCTTTTAAAGGGAGACTCAGTTTTGAAGAAAAAGAAGAGGTGATTAAATGAAGTGAATATTTGGAAAAATAGAGAGAAAATCATTAGTATTTCTTAGTATACATATAGTAGTTAAAATATTCAAATGTAAAGCCCAAGCTTACATGTGGGCCATTGGGCATGAATAGAGATAGGAAGTGGGTATGTTCTAGTTCTTTGTATTAAACTCTATTACTGAACTATCAGTTAATGAATAAATGAAGTATTGATCCTTGTTTTAATAATTTGTATAGTTTTATGTTTATGAGTTAGTTTCATTTAAGTAATTTTGGAGCTATTTACTTGAATATATCCTAAAATGGAGGTTCACCCTTGGTCACTAATGGCATCCTTGTGTCATATAACAAATTAAACTTACTTATACAATGACTAAGTGTTGTAACCAGAATGTACCAAGGTTCCAAAATTTGTGCATAGAGCACTACCCTAAGAATGAGTCCTTGAACCTAATTCATCCCTATGATTTATAAAAGTAAAAAAATGGCCATTAACCTATTACTCAATGACTTATGCATGTAAGATCTTGGTCTAGCTAGAGATGGAATTTCACCTCAGGACCTATGATCTCACGAAGGCTTGTGCTTAGTGACTTTCCTTTGAAGGACATAGCACTGGATGGCCACCTAAACTCCACTAGCTAATGACTAAGTCCTTTTAAACTTTGAGTTATGCCATGTTGCAACTATCCTAATCTAGGCTTGGTCCCTTTGTTGTTGTGCTTCAGGTAAGCTCACAAAGATTGTGCGTTATGTGAAACTAATTCCAGCACCATAACATGATTAAATGTTGTGCACTAGACCTTACTATCCTTATGCCTACATCCACCAAGTCTATAATTGGCTTGGATTGGTAGCTAAGTACATGAAAAAGTGTAGAAGCCAACATAGTGGACTTTTCTACAATAATTTGTGACTATAAGTTAAGGATATATATCAAAGGTTAAGTAAACTATGAGTTACATGTCATTTTGATAACTAGAATAATAGGGTTAGACTACAAGATCAGCATTTTGGACTAGTGATATCATGAATACAAGCCTATTAGTCATAAGGAAGGTTAAGAACTGAAGGTTAAAACCTTAAGTGATATTTTAAAGTGTCCAAGACTAGTTTAACATATACATATATATTTAATCATTTACATTTACCCTACCTTTAAATTATTAATGGATAAAGATGAAATTACTAGTTTAAAGGAAATAAATGTTTATCATGGTGTGTAAAACACAACTTGATTTGCTTGATCCATGTTTAAATTTAATGTATGCTTAAGAACTACAACCAAGACCATGCTATAGCTTTAATTATTCTATATAATCTAAAAATAAATAACTAAAATTTTCTTGAAATAAAAGAGAGTAAGGAAGGAGTAAACCTATGTGTCAATACAAACATGTTCCCCATTGATAGTTTGATTTAGTAATGATGCATCCTTGATGAAGCAATGGAGAGAGATTCACAACTAAACCTTGGATATGTGAATATGGGAATTGTAGGGTGATTATGCCCCCAATCTAGTATAAGGGTGAGTTGTGCCAAGTCTATCAAGAGCTCAATGTCTCAATCACTCAACTCTAGTGTATCATAATTTAGCCAATATCACCAGAGTCAAATGGTATAACCATATCAGCTCATAATAATATAAAATAGTTCCAAGTTCATCAAGGGTGAAGAACCTTGGCTATATTAATCAAATAATCCAACTATTATATTAGATAAAATCTCAAAAATTACATCTTGGTATGGTTGGTACATGAATACTCATATAATGTGAATATTATATCTATAATTTGGTGCATTTTCATGGCTTATGCATCTAAAATTTATCTCAAGCTGAAGTATCTTTTAAAATTTAACCTTTGATCTGTAAAATATGTATTATAAATATGAAAAATATTATTCTAAGTATGTGCTAAATATATAGAATTATTTTCCATGTGTATATTTGAATCATGTAAATTAAATCAAATTATATCATTTATGTCAACTATATGTATGTGGATTCATTTCTGTGTGACTTACCCCATTGATATTCCCCCATTTTGGGGTGAGGCAAACGAAAAAAATTTACATTCACCTTATCTCAAAAGGATAAGATAATTATGTTGTATCTATGAGAATCATGTAGTAAATAAGCATATGGTAGTATCATGTTGAAGTAGATATATCAATGAATCTCATAGTATGCATATATAATAAGTCCTAATATGTATGATGTGTATCATGGAAATTGATAGAATAAAAAAAGTCAAAAAAAAAAAGTCACACACCCATGAGACAAAGAAGGGTCTAAAAATACCACAAACAAGGGAAATATTCAAATTCTACACACTATAGGGGAGGACATATGAAAATGTCTACACACTGAATAAAAAATAGGATTCAAGGCACTGCCACCAAAAAATAAAGAACATGTTAAAATGTTCCATAATAAAAATAAAGAAGAAAACAAGAAGTACAATCAAGTAATCCATATGAAGAGATGAAGTAAATGAAATAGAAGCAACTAACATAAACATGTTATATTAGTCCCTACATACATATGTTAGAAAAATGTCATATAAAATAACATATCAAATACACTATGTAAGATAACATGAGTATAGGCATTTTTAAATGTCAATATATAATTTCAATGTGATAATGGGAATGATCATAAAACAATAGAACCTATGTTAATCATGATAATATAGAATCAATATGTCACTAAATTAGTATGTCACAAGGAAAAGAAAAAGTCTAACATTTACATGCTCACATTTAATAGATATCATGTATGCTTGTATCACACATAAGTACCCATAAAATATATGTATGTATATAAATAATATGCTATCTACTAACATAAAATAAACAACACATGCAAAAGCTATAAAAATGTAATGCCATTTTTTTTGTATTTTTGCTTTATTTGAATGTTTTTGTATATTTTTGAATATTTGATTATTAGTTTTTTGAATTTTGATTATTTTTTTGGATTTTTTAGGTATGTTTGAAAGGGAGTGCTATTTGATGATCCTATATAAGGGATACTTATATGGTATTCTATACTATACATATGGTATATTAAATTAGTCATGCTACCAAGGATCATGTATATGTGCCAAATCTTAAACTAGAGAATCTGTAATACTCTATGTATGAATTGATGAGACCATAAAATGGCTCATTGTATCCATGAAATAACATCCTTTTTATTGCAAAGAAAGTGGATCTAAATGTAGTTTTCAAACTTATGGTTTATTTAAAATAAAACATCAAGTATATATCATGGTTATCTCTTTCAAATTCATTTTTATCTATTTTTTAGTTATTTCTAATGATTATTCAAAAAAATATGTCAATATATGCATACACAGTTCATACTAAGTTATAATGGTTCAAAGTATGAAGAGTAACGATTCAAGAACAATGTTGGAGTATTGTGAGAGTCTTTTATAGTAGCTTTAGAATTAGTCTATAGCTATAACTAATAGCTATGGATTGAATCAAACTAGCTACAAATTATATCAAACTAACTATAAACTACATCAAACTAGCTATGGGCTACATTAGACTAGTTATAGACTACATTAGACTAGCTATGAACTGCATCAGACTTGTTATAGACTTCATCATATTTGCTATAGACTTCATAATATTTGCTATAAACTTCATCAAATTTACTATGAACTACATCAAGAATACTATAAAATTCAACAAAATCACTATGGACTTGTTTGGAAATTATTTCTAAATGTATTCTAATGATTTCTTAGTCTATTTTGGTTATCATAAAAATTTCTTTCCATTTGGAGTCTTTCTATGTATAGATTTATATATATAGACTTTATATTTAGAGATTGTATCCAAATATAGATTTATGCAATTTCATTCCAATAAATAGCTCTCTCCATATTTTAAGTAGATTGATAATATGTTGTAATAGATTACATTCTTATAATAAATATCTCTCTTCATATTTTGTGGATATTGAGATAGGCTAGAATGTCTAGGTTGTTACTCCTAAATAAGGTGTTGGTTAGAATCATGACATTATAAATGCAAGATCCCACACCCAAATGCAATAAATAATATAATTTTCTTTCCATAATTTTGAGTAATCTATTCTAAAGCTTGTGTTTTGAATAAATCCTCTTTCAAGGAATGAGATGGCCACTCATTTCAAAGAAGATGGATCAATGTATTTTTATTTATTTCTTTGTCATGTAATTATTATTTTGTTGTAAATTACTATTTTATTTATTTGTGTCTATAACTATTTCTCTTTACAATTTGTTGTGAACTTGTAGGTGTTTTATTTTTTTATCATTTCTTTTCAATACAATAATTTACTTTCTTGAAAGTGTGATTTAATTTCATTTATGTGTGATATAATTTCTGTAAGTGTGATTTTCAATTCCTACAAGTGTGGAGTGTGATATAAGGAACCATTTGTCAAACATATTTTTCTCCTATTGCATATATCATTCATACAACAACCCTAGATTTATATTATTGAATTAAGGGGATTGATAACCCTCATCATGACTCATAGGAATCTATGGTCATGAGGTAGTAGCATAAGGTGTAGTGGTTCATGGAATCCATTGTTTAATACTTTGTTATTTTTTTGGTGAAATGTAGGGTCTTTGTACATGTTCTAAAATATGGTGCTCTTTTGTCAATAACTAGTTAGGCTATGGAGGTACAAATTAATATCTTAAAGGGTCCACTATAGATCTCTAATGTAATGGCCTCTCAAGTATTGGTTACCTAGGAAATGGGATTAAATTTTGTTTACCCTTTGACACATGATTAACCTTAGTAGGTTGTATAATTAGATATAAAATAATAATTTTTCCTTATTGTAAAGAATTTTCATATTGAATCTTTGAAACTATAATTACCCTATTGGCATGAATATATTTAATACAACCATACACTATGGAATGTACTACATATAAATTATGAATCCAAAGTCATATAAATAATATATCAAATACTCATGTATGTGGTATAAATTAAAATGTTATGGTTACATGTGATAGACCAACCTATAAACGTAAATCAATCTCACCCAAAACCTATCATGTCTTTTTATTGAAGGATTTTACCATTTTAGTCTAAGGAAATAAATCATCTTATGTGTATCTCAAATGTGTGAGTAATTCCATTCTACATACATTATGAATAGAACCATTATCAACCATAAAACTATGTATAATATGATGATCAATATGTGCCTTAATAAATAAAAAATGTAGATATAAGTCATCATCCACAAACTTATTTTCATTGAATTGAATAAAAGGCCTATAAACCATAGGATGTATCTCATACATAAGTGTAGTAATAATCCCATCTAATGGGTTTCCATAATGTGGTGGATGAGGATGTGCATGATATGCCATTTTCATTTTTGGTATTTAATTATGATGATATTTTAATGGATTGTTGAACATCATTTAATTTTGATGATCATTAGGTTGTGATCCTGATTCCATTAGAGAATCCTCAAAAGTGAGTAGATAACTATCACTAATATCTTATATCTTATTATTTAATTTAAATAATTATTTATAGAATGCCTCACACATTGGTGATATTCAAAATAAGCATTGAAATCATATCTTTTTGGTAGAGGTGAACTAATATCAACCACCATAAGAGGAGGGAGAGATATGATATGACACTCCAAAATATTTAGAATTAGAAAATATGGAGACTTAGGTAACCATGTAAATTATCTCTTAGGTGCATTGGATAATATAAGTCGATTAGCTTATTGTGACATTGTATTAACTGTAGTGGTTATTTCATTTTTAGCCTTAGTAGTTTTGACCTTATAACTTGGTTTGATATGAAAATTGGTATTGGATATAATTTATGTGTTTGCTACATAATTAATCTTGTTAAATTAAATAATTTTTAGTTATCTATCTCAAACAATATGGAATAAGTCATCAAAAGAGTTAAACTTCTTGAAAATAATAAACTCATGTAAGGGAGTAAGAAAACTTTCCCGATTTTTAGTTTTGGTCAACATTTTCTTATACCTCAGGACATATTTATTAATAGGCTCATTGGTTCCTTATTTTATCTTTGAAATTTGTGCATGTGACATCTCTTATGTAATTTTGATTGAAAAATTTACTAAAAAATGAACCATGAAAGCCTTGAATGATCTTACAGATTGTATTGGTAAATTATAGAAACATCTGAAAGCATCATCCTTTAGACTTTTTGGAAATAATTTGGTCAAAACTTTATCATTTGAAGAATAATCAAGGCATGAATATTGAATATACTATTTAGTATCACCCTTTCCATCATAAAATGTGAAATTTAGTGAAACAAAGTTAGTTGGTAAAGGGTGCAAAGATATCTCAGGTGCTAGAGGGTTATGCAATACATCTTGTGAATTAATATAACAAGTTGATTTAAAAACATTTTCTTAATGTTGGTAATCTTAGCTTCCAAATATTTCATAAATTATAAAAGTGTGGGCATAGTAGACCCAATATAATTTTTATTTAAGACTTGATAAGTGACCAAAGGGGATGAAAACACCACTTGTGTTGATATAGGCATTACAATTGGTAATTGAGTTGAAGTATCGATTATTACCATGGAGGATGTAGTAATAATGGTTTGATATTCATGGAACAATGGTTTGAAAACATATATTGTGACCCCACTAGTTATAGTATGCAATGTTATGCTTAAGGGAAGGGATATTGGAATGGATCTATGATAAGCATATCTTATATCCCTAATATTTGTATTAATAGAGAGAAATGGTTGTTCACTAACACCTTTTACCTTTTTATATTCCCATATAGTATTAAGATCTTATAGAGATCTTGAGAATTTTCAAGAATGTGTTCCCAAAATAATGCAATAGATTTAACTTTATGTTGATTTACTTGTTCATGCCCATTATTTCCATTTATTTCATTATTCTAACGATTAGATTCATCTTATATAATTATTTTTTCATTATTTTTCTCATTATCATTACTGACATTCATTATTAATATGATTTGACATGGTATTATCACAAAATATTTTAGGTGGTATAATGGGTAACTCAACATATTCAATAAGAACCCCACCTAATATAGGGCTATGCCTAGGTTGCATGCAAAAGATAGAACAAATATGAGTAAATACAACAAATAGAAACCTTAAAAAGATGAAAACCCTATAGAAATTTAGCAGTTGCATGAGAAGACTTAGAGGTTGGGTTCACCAAAAATTTAACCCTTTTTAGAAATAAGGATTAATAATGAAAGAGAAACTTAATCAAACAAGGAGTAAGCTACTCTAAAAAGCATGACAATTAATGAATTTAGATTTTATTAATATTCTAATAACAAATAATGAATATAAGCATATGCTAAATATGAAATGTACAAAATTAAATATTATGATAATAAAAATATGAAGGAGAAATTTTACTTAGATTATACATTGATGTGTAATAAAATATGATTAGTGTAGGTGTCAAAATAGACTATATGATGATTCTAATCCAGCCATCAAATTCTAAAAATTAGTTTTTATCAGTTAGATCATTTATGTCACCCTTAGACACTTGTGTCGACATTAATATTTGTGATTTAAAGCATATGCCATGTACAAAGTGTTAAATGTTGACTAAAAATTCCACTTGTGCCTTTCTATGTTTTCTATTGCCTTTGAGATTATGTGTTCAGATTATGTACAAAGGATTTCGATATCAAAATATAAATCAAACCTTAGATCCATTTTTTAGGTTTTATAACCTTTCCTAAAATGGGTTAGTGGGATCACAAAGACAAGATAGACTCAATGAACCCTCTTTTAATGAGTGCTACCTAAATATCCAATACTTTGAAGATGGCCTCAAACATATGTAGTTCTCCCCTATGTGTTGGTTTGTGTGTGAAACATGGTGTAGAATGATATATATAAGCATATACTAGATTTTAACTTGGAAAATAATACTCATGGGTTTTTATTTAAATGCTTAAGAACTATAATATTTTAGAGTAAACATTTACTCTACATTACATTCTATTTTTCAGTCACACGTCGTGAAATTTTGCTTTTGCATTCCTTGGTCCAAGATGGTGAAGTCATAAAATAGAACATGGGCTCTATTTTCCTTTTGATTCATTTTTTCCTAAGTGTTGAAGTTGAGTGGAAGTTGACAAGTGTCATTGACCGATGCATCCTGTCTCAAGGAAACTGCCAAGTGTCATCGTCTGAGGCACCTTTCATATTTTCTATGAGTTGGTTGGAATGTGCCACATATCTCACAGTGACTCAGTAGAATGCACCAAGTGCCAACATCCATGATTACATATTAGCACCCACATTTTATCTCTTTGCAGTGGAAGGATTTCAAAAGGCTAAGAATCGAGATCAGGCAGAAAGCACTAAGTGGCAATAACGGAAGGTCTGTGTTGTTTTTCTAAAAGTGATGGAAGCTACCACATAGCCCAGTTGAAGAGAGCGGAAGTCACCACATGTTAGCATCTAAAATATGTTCTGTTAAATTCCTTGGTTTAAAGCCTTGGTTTAATATCCTTGGTTTAATGCCTCGATTCATGTGTAAATGGTGTGTAGCATTGAACCATTGAACCATTTTTGGTTCAATCAGTCGGTTCAATAACTTAGTACAATTGGGTAGTTCAAAGGAGCATCCCCAAAAAATAAAGGGATCAAGTGCCCTTTTAGAAGGTAGTAAGGTGCAACCAAACCATTCAAGTGGAGGCTACCAAGTGTCATCCATTGAGCCCCTTTTCTACTCCATTCTTAGAAGCAGTGGAAGCCACCACGTGTCACCATCCGAAAGATCTTTTTCATTTTTCATTTCTAAATAAAGACTATGGTGGGTCCCAAGTTTTATTTCTAAAAGTCTGTAGAAGCTGCCAAGTGTCACCATCTGTAGGAGCCTAACATGTGTCCCGAACATTTCCATAGTATAGCTAAGGAGCAGTGGAGATTGCCACATGTCCTTTGTTGAAGTAAGTGGAAATTGGCACCTGTCCCTATGCCCTTTTTAAAGTTATTTAGGTAAGAGATGCTGTGGGTCTTATTTTCTTTCAAGCTATTGAGATTTTGAGGAAGCGGATGCTGACAAGTGTCAAAGGTAGAATGATCCAGAGCAAAGACACAAAAGAGTATAAGTTATGCAAAAAATGCCGCATGTCTTCGATAGTTGCTGTGGAACATGACATGTGTCATCCTCTGGTATCTCTTGAAGTATTAAGAGGATTTTTAGGGAATTGACTAAGTGTCCTCTTCTGTTTAATAGAATAGAGTGTCTTGTGTATCTATTTTAGCAAGCGAACTGTAGGGAAATAGAACGTTTTAGAATCTAAAAAATATCTTCTGATAGACACTTCCAGCTCAGTTAGAGTTCAATTTGGGCCGTAAGTTTGGGAATGCATAGACAATCTAGAGGGAATCCAAGGCTAGGATCAAGAGGAGGAAGAGACAAAGAGGGAAATTTAGCAGGAGTTATTTCTAATAGATGGAGCAGTTCATCAGGTAGATATTTGGGGCCTACAAATATTAAAAGCACCGTCTGTTTGTTCCCTATGAGATAAAGGCAGAATAGATAGTTGTGCAGGAAAGTAGGTGATGGAATGAGAGATCTAAGGCTATAAAGAGTAGTGTGGGGATTACCATGGAGGATAAGATATGGAAAGAGAGAATTTCTAAATATAGAATTATTGTAACAAGTTTTAGACTTTCTAGAGCTGTGGCTATGTAATATCATTTACTTTTGTCTCATTTTCTTGAGTTGAAAGGTTTATATGACTGTACATGTTTCTATGCCTTTTGTATGACTAGAAGATTCAAATAAAGAAATTAAACCCTATGCCTTTGTTGATATTATCTATGTCATTCGCAAAAGTAGTCTAGACTATAGATTTTTTAGAACTATGATTAGGAATGTCATTTGCTTTTGTCTCATTTTCTTGAGTTGGAAGGTTTACATAACTTTACATGTTTTTGCATCTCTTATGTGATCAAAAAATTCAATTAAGAAGATTGAACCCTATGCCTTTGTTGACATTTTTATATTTTAGCAAAAGAAGTCTATGTTGTGAGCCTTTGTTTCTATTATTTCAATCTTTTACAGGGATCATGCACTTGTTTGCTCTTAAATGTAAATGAATCCTACATATAGTTTCATTGTGCTCAGGATTAAGGTCGAATTACATTCAAGTGCATCGCCATAGTTATATTTTATTTCTTTGCATTTGTGTTTTTGTTTAAATTCCCATCCCTTTTCCCCCAACACTTGATATAAAGAAGAGACTAGCTTCTTAAAGATCTGGAGGTTGTTTCAAGTCGCATGTCCCACATCTTGAAACTTCCCATTGTTGGTGTCTAAAACAAAGCACAATTTTAAACATCAATAGTTTTTAGCATGCTTGGTGGGACCAATTTTGAAGTTTCTTTCAAGACCATATGAACCAGAGAGCTACGAGGAGTCAGAGCTGTAGACCAATAACCAAATCACAATCTGCTACAAATCTAGGTATTCTTTTTCCACCTTTGGTAACAAGTCCAAGAAGAAGAGCTAACTAGTTTGTACCAATACCAAGAGCAAATATGGGAGCCCCTATACCCCCAAGAAATTATGCAAGTTGGAACATTGGTAGTCCCTTAATCCTCCCAACACCACCAGCCATTTGGGATCCTATCCCAGTGAATGCCCTAGAAGCTCTGCCTAAATTCAGTGGACAAGACTCTAAAACACCTGGGGACATCTTCAAGATGTATCAGATGTCTATGCTATACATGTTGTCACATAGCAAAATGTGGCCATAAGATTATTAAGAGCTTCTTTTAAAGGGAAGGCTCTAGAATGGTATTAGTCTGTGACCCTAAATACCATATCTACATGGGATCAGCTCAGAGATATGTTCTTTGAAAGATTTGCAGAGAAGGGTGATAAGTCTTCTTTGTTACAATAGTTAATTACCATTCAAAGGGGACCACAAGAAGCTATGACTAACTTCAATTCTAGATTTCAAAAGACTTGGGATAGAATCCCTGTTATAGCTAGACCATTACCAGGTATGGCCATAGTGTTTTATCTTAAGGCTTTGAATTCAAATATATCTGTTATGATTCATTCACTTGGAGGACACACTTTGCTAGATGCTTATGAATATATGGTCAGAGCTAAGAATCATTTAATAGATGTTGGAAAGTTACCTCTAAGGCCTCCCATTCCCATGTTCCCAAAAATTTCCTTGCCATTACCTCAATAAGTTCCTAAATCTATAAGCCCACCTGTGTCTATGTACACTTACCCTCAACCATCTGTGAGAGAACCTGTCCCTGCTCAGTCATCTGAGATGGATGATATCAAGAATATCCTAAGGACATTTTCTAATGAGTTGATCAATATAAAAAGACAACAAAATGATTTCTCTAAGCCTCCATATCAAGGCTATCAAGGAAATAGATTTTCATCTCAACCAAACCAATATCAGGGCCTTCCAAGACAAACAAATCATCAGCCAGCAAACCAATTGGTTGCAGTACCCACACCGTCACAGACTATTCCTCCCAATTCAAATAGGGATATTGTTCTAGGATAAAATAACTACATGGATAATACTAATTCCTGGTGTTTCCCTTGCAATAATGCTCATACACCTAGAGATTGTCCTATGGGTAATCTACAACAAAAGGTAGTAGAGCAAAGAAGAATGGATGGTCAGTTCACAAGTTCTAGTAACAATCAAGCCTACTAGTCTCCTGATATGTAGAATTCAATCCTAGTGGCTTATATGCAAGGAATGTCCTCGAAACAAGAGGAAGAAATAGTCCTGAAACATGCCTTGTTCTCATGGGTTGAAGATGAAGAATCAATTTTCTTGAATGAAGAATCTACCTCCCAAAAACTAGTGGTGCCATCTGATTATTACACTAGATCAAGGAGAAGGATGGTGGAATAGCTTGAGATTGTAAATAGTCAAGTCATGGAGAATCCTCCATTTCAAGGACAAAGAAACACTGCTGTTAGACAAGAAGTGCCTCAGTCAGTGCAAAATCAAGGAACTCCAACCCAAATTCAGGAAAAGACAAGATATCCTTATGTTCAAAAAGCTTAGACTCTAGGACTAATAAATGTGGTGGATCAATTAAAGAAGACTCCAACACAAGTATCAATATGGGATATATTGGCTATTCCTAAACATAAGTCACTACTACAACAAGCTTTGCAAGGCCAAGTAGTGCCCAAAGGTACTGTTACCAAAGAAGGACTTGCTAGAAAAGAAAAGCTCAAAAATATAGTCCATCTATAAACAATAGCCCTAGTAAATAATACAGCAGAGGTAAGAAAATCCAAACCAGATCCATTCTATTTAAATTTAATAGTTGGCAAGAAACTACTGCATAATGCAATGATTGATTTAGGGGCTAGTACCACAGTAATGCCCAAGCAGATAGCTGATGCTTTAGGAATTAAGTATGAACCACTCACTAAAGGAGTCATACAACTAGATGGCAAAGCAGTAAAAACCATAGGGAGAATAAAACAACTCCAATTACAACTATATGCTTGTCCAAATATAATTATAAATCAAGATGTAGTAGTGATAGATATACCTCGTATTTTTGGCTTATGTTTGTCAAGAGACTTTATAGCCAAAATAGGGGGATATATGTCCCTTGATTAGTCTCATCTCATTTTAAGAACCCAATACAGTTCAAAGATGAAGATATTTTTTGAACCATTACATAAATATCACATCACTAATGAGCCCACTACAAAGTTAGAGGCAGCCCATGCCATGATGAATAAAGAAGAGAAGGTCTTTGTCGAAGAGGTAGGTGAATGGACTGGGTATAATCAAGAAGAAGAAAATGATCATTTATTAGCTACGATGCAAAGTGACCCATTTGGAAATTATGACTCCATTGGTCTGGGAACTTACATTATACTTGATGAGGATCATAGAATTCCAAATGTTCTGGAGGAAGAAAAGTCAAAAGATACCTCTTCTATTAATCCTTAGGTCTCCTATGAATTTCAGATTCCTAGTGAGAAATCATAGGCATATATTTTGACCCCTGATGAAGAAGAAATAATCTCTAACTTTCTTCTAACTTTGCAAGATGATGAGGAAGAACATGGATAATTCTTGGACCATGATTTAAATGATTTGCTTGAAATCATTGAGTTTGGTTATATGATTTTTCAAGATAGCTGTGAACCGGTTACAGATAAGCAGAATGACATTGAGCCTCAATTACATGCACAAAATCATTACAAACTTTCAAAATTTTTTTTTCAAAATATTGGTAATTTTGAAGTTATTAAGGAGGATGGTCATGCAGTAGAACTAGAGTTTGAAGTAGAAGGAATTAAGTCATTAATTGATTTCCTGTTAAGACATGCCAATATCAAGAGCAGATATTTGATGAGCTTCCAAGAACAAGAAGAGTCTATATATGTCAAAATCATGTTTCACTTAGACTTACTTGAATACAAGAAAATCAATGAGGCATACACCAAAGGCAATTCACCAAAGCCATACCCAATTCGATCACTTCTATGGCAACATAAGCTACCTTGTAGTGAGAGAAAATTTAAAAATTCTACTTTTGATCCAGGAGGGAGATAAAGATGCTTCATTAATGTAGATAGGTAGTTTCCCTTTCCATTTTTTTGTTTTCTTGCTTTGTTTTCCCATTGTTGTTTTCCCACTTTTCTTTTAAATAAGTGTTCTTTGAACACATTGTCGATGGTTCAAAAAGTTTTCAAATTCTTTAAATCCTCGACACATTGAATGTTTCCCCAAATCTTTATAAATCTTGAACATACCTTGTGTTGCCACTTGCATAACATGTTTATCTCACTGTCCCAGGAAGATTGAGTAGGATTTGCTAATGATTATGTGAGTTTAATGCCATTTTGAGACTTGATAGGTCAATAAATATCTCTTAGAAAGAGTTAAAGTTTACAAGTTCTCAAACATTCTTACACCCACATGAAAAATATCTTGCTACTTACATTTTGTGCTTAGCAAATTGCTTCAGTGAAAGCATCTCTATTTTGCAAAGATTCATACAAGTTACCACAGAGAAGATACAAAGATGAAGGGGGCACAATCTTCACAACAAGGAGCTAGGATGTATGAATCCCTTGATAGGTTTCTTGCAAGTAAATCATATGCTTCAGCTACTACACAACCATTGAAGGCCTATCCAAGGACCAAGTTTCCTGAAGCTAGCCCAGCAAGTGATTCAGTGAAGATAAAGGATTATGAGGATGGCATAATGGATCCAATTCTTCAAAAAGCTAGTAGCAAAAATCTTAGAGAGGGGGCACATCAAAGGTGTCTACAAAGGGCCAAATTAGGGAAATTTGAAACATTCACCATGAGGATATGGACCTCACAACTAGCTTAGTTCATTGTCCCAGTTGTGCATTCATACCCTTGTCAGGTACCTAGAACAACAAACATGCTTTGAGACCAGTTGTCGAGGAATCCAAGAATGAACACACTTGTTCTGATCCCACTTGTTAGGATCTTGATCCTCAAATAGAGCATAATATGATTACCAAATACAAGCAATTAAACATGCAAAAATAACTAGAAGCACAAGTAACTAGAATTCACAAATAGCACAGAATATGAGAGATAATACACTATCTTGTATTAATACTTGTACAAAAAAGAATACAATAAAGAGCCACCACACTCTTCCACCTTACAGAGGCTTCCCACACCTCAAGTGTATAGTAATTCTTCTTCAAAACACTCTCCTATCAAAAATGGTCCCAACACACAACTCACAAATAGAATTGGTGTTCACCTCTCCAACCAGTCAGTAATAACCCTGCCAGTACACCAAAACACTCTATAGTACTTCAAGTTGATCTCCCATGAACCTAGAACCTACAATTCAATAGACCATACTCATACATGTAGATCTCCTATGAGCTTGCAATAACCTGCAACTCAATGATCTTACAATGGAAGGAACTCCCTTTCCTTCCTTATTAGCTCATACTTTACAATACATGCCAATGGGTCTATAAATAGATCCCAGACTTAAAAAATAACTTAGACTCTTAATTTAGACAATTATCCATGCAGATCAAGACTCTAACTGGCCTTTACATGTAAACACTCCATTCACTAAACTAACTGTTCGTGCAACAAATAGTTCTGGAACACACAAGCGACTGACGCCGGTCCCTGCTTGCCTAGTGCTGCCAACGTCGGTTGACTTCCTATTATCGCCGATTGCCTTCTACACTGGTCATGACCAACATCGGTCATGATACTGATGCTTCTAGATCTTCAGCAACCATCTATTTCTTCGTCTGCAAAGTTGAAGCTTTTAGCTCCACAACCTAATAATATCCCACTTGGAGATAAATAGCTATAATTGTACTTGTACATGTACTCTGTCTAGTTTGTTCTCTTGGATTTGTATCCCTCCTCAAGATCACTCTTGAAGACCAACCACCACAAAACTTATAGTGCAAAACTTGTCATCCAAATCACCTGCCACATCCACATCTACAAACCATGTAGAAAATAACTTGAACCTGCATAGCATGTGCACCTGCTACTGGTCCCTCTAAGAATCCACTGAACTACCCTCCAATGCTTCTCTCTTGGATTGGCTCCTAACTTGTGACAACTCCCACTACTTGGGAAAATTTAGGTCTAGTACATACCATGCACTTAACCTCATTATGTGAATCAAGAATCTGTTCTGTGAATTGTCCAACCATCAGCATGCTAATCGGTCTCACACAATCATCCTGAAACAAAGTCAACATATGACCTTCCATGTCTCTAGAACACACTCATGCCAAATAATCTTGCTGCTCCTAGATTCCTCATGACACACCTCTGAACTAGCTTTACCTTTAGTTTAGCAATACCCTGTATATGTAACCCTACAACAAGCACATCATACAATAATAAGATAATGTAGCTAATATTATCCAACTTGGTAAAGAGAAACACAATGATCAAACCTCCATTGCCCTGCAGCTTATACAAGACCATATACCCTAGCCTTATGTCTCACGTATCCATTTCCGCTCTTCTTCATCTTGAACATCCATTCGTCTCTCAGTGCTTACTTCCAGCTAGCAACTCCATCCAAAACTCCTATTTGGTTCTCCTCTAAGGAATCACATCCTCATCCATGCCAAACTCCCACTATTTCCTAGATCTACCTATTCTGCTTCTTCAACAACTTCTGGTTCTATGCCATAAGTGAGCAATAAGTAGTGTAAAGAAGGGAAATGACAAATTTGAAGCTTACATACCCTTTAAGTCCTCCATATGGGTGCTTGAGACTCCTTGATAGCTTGCTGTCCACCCAAAATTCATCTCAGTGATCGATGCTGATCACATCTCAGTCTGCACCCAAATGATGTCGGTTCTCTGCGATTGCCTCCTTACAGATGTCGGTTCCCCCTGGCTGATGCCAGTAGTTATCTTCCTTGAGTCACCGATGTTGGGCTACACATAGCTGACATCGGTCCCTATTTGGACACCGATGCTGGTTTTCCTACCATCGTCGGTCTCTATGTTTTTCTAGTGAGAACTGACCTTTTCTCGTGAGCTCCTTTTGGATCAAATCCTTGTCTAAATCACCCTTGCTTTGCTCAGAATTCTTTTGCCCCTTGTGCTAAACTCTATCCATCACCTTCTCCTTGAAAACCAAGGCTTTCCTGTTCTTGTCACTAACATCGGATCTCTCAAGAAATGTTACCTTCTTCTTCTGCATACAAAAATCTTGATCTATGCTCTTCAAATCTTAAAGCATATCCTTTGACTCAAGAACATGCATCTCTTTCTTATTCATGTGACCAAGCCTATTAAGCCACATCTTCAAATCTACAACTAAAGTAGATAACCCAAAAAAAGAATCAATAATACAAGTAGATAGATAAAGTGTACCTACTTTCTTACCTCTTGCTACAACAAGTGCACCCTTGGTAACCTTCCAAGAGTCCACTGTGAGAGTTACTGTGCAACCCTCATCACCCAAACTTCTTACAAAAATCAAATTCTGGTCCAGAACTGGGACATGCATGACCTCCTTTAACACCCATGTGTCACCTGTCTGCAATTTCAGCTTCACTTTCCCTTTGCCAACCATCTGATAAGGCTTACCATCCCCTACACAACTTTATCCAAAGTCTCCCTGGACATACTCATGAAAAAATTCCCTATTTGGGGATGCATGAAAAGAGGCACCAAAATCTAAAACCCAAGATTCTACTTTATCCAAAGAACATACCGGAGCATCCTGTGCAACGAACTCTGCAACATTTGCTTCTTCTTCATGTCCTTCATGCTAATCTTCACCCAATCTGCAATCTCTCTTTAAGTGCCCTTGCTTTCCACATTTCCAGCAGGTTATTCTACCATACCCGGACTTGGATCTCCTGCCTATCTTCGACCTTGATCTCCCACGCTCTATCTTCTCTCTTTGCCTTCCTTTGCCTTCAACACTCAAAACATTCCCTGATGATTCACTTGTGCTTTTCTTGTGTATCTCTTCATTCAAGATCACACTCACAACATCATCCACTTTTAAGACTT
Organism: Torreya grandis; assembly: GCA_037957365.1. Classification (NCBI taxonomy): domain Eukaryota; kingdom Viridiplantae; phylum Streptophyta; class Pinopsida; order Cupressales; family Taxaceae; genus Torreya; species Torreya grandis. The sequence continues at coordinate 708,018 of JARHVA010003157.1, read as the reverse complement.
TTAAAGCAGACACAGTATTAGAAACTGCCATTACCAAACCTTCCCAACTTTTAGGTAATGAACACAAGATTAAGAGAGCTCTAATTTCATCATCAAAAACAATATTGACTGAACTTAACTAGTTTACCAAACCATGGAAATCACTAAGATGACTATGAATAGATCCACCTTCCAACATTTGCAAATTAAATAAATGCTTCATAAGAAATACCTTATTTGAAGCTAAGGGATTTTCATATAAATTTGCCAAAGATTTTATCAACTCCATTGTTGTCTTACACTGTGATAAGCTAGAAATCACAGACGATGGAAGACTCAATCTTATAGATCCTAGAGCCTTCCACTTAAGAACCTCCCATTCTTCATCCTTCATGTCCCGGGGCTTGCAATCAACCCCACCCAATGGTAAGTACAAATCTTTTTGATATAGATAATCCTTAATCTACATCCTCCATAATTGGTAGTTCTTGCCATTAAACTTCTCCATTTGTATCTTATTGTCTTCTACCATTACTCTACTCCCACTCAAATAGAAACCTTATGAGTAACCTGTAATCAAAACACACTAACCAGATCTAATCCAACCTGTTAGTATCCCAACCAAAAGCTCTGATACCACTTGTCAGGTACCTAGAACAACAAACATGCTCTGATACCAGTTGTCGGGGAATCCAAGAATGAACACACTTATTCTGATCCCACTTGTTAGGATCTTTCTCCTCAGATAGAGCAAAATATGATTACCAAATACAAGCAATTAAACATACAAAAATAACCAGAAGCACAAGTAACTAGAATTCACAAATAACACAAAATATGAGAGACAATACACTATCTTGTATTAATACTTGTACAAAAAAGAATACAATAAAGACCTACCACACTCTTCCACCTTACAGAGGCTTCCCACACCTCAAGTGTACAATAATTCTTCTTCAAAACACTCTCCTATCAAAAACGGTCCCAACACACAACTCACAAATAGAATTGGTGTTCACCTCTCCAACCAGTCAGTAATAACCCTGTCAGTACACCAAGCACTCTATAGTACTTCAAGTTGATCTCCCATGAACCTGTAACTTGCAATTCAACTGACCATACTCATACATGTAGATCTCCTATGAGCTTGCAACAACCTGAAACTCAATGATCTTACAATGGAAGGAACTCCCTTGCCTTCCTTATCAGCTCATACTTTACAATACATGCCAATGGGTCTATAAATAGATCCCAAACTTAAACAATAACTTAGACTCTTAATTTAGACAATTATCCACATAGGTCAAGACTCTAACTGGCCTTTACATGTAAACACTCCATTCACTAAACTAATTGTTTGTGCAATGATTAGTTTTGGAACGCACAGGCAATCGATGCCAGTCCTATCTTGCCTGGTCTTGCCGATGTTGGCCGACTTCCTGCCATCGCCGGTTGCCTTCTGCACTGGTCATGACCGACGTCGGTCATGATGTTGATGCTGGTGCTTTTGGATCTTTAGCAACCATCTATTTATTCATCTGTAAAGTTCAAGCTTTTAGCTCCATAACCTAACAACCTTGACCTAGTCAAATTATGTGTAGACTAGTTCCATGCACCTTAAGGCACCATTCAAAGAGGCCCATTCATAGTGCAAATCACACCACAAGCTATTAGGGATATGTTAGCCCTACATCATGATAGTATAGCCACATTTCCCACTGTGGCTAAGATGTAAAGGATGTGGGCCAATATCAACACTCAGATAAGGTTATTGAGATTTGAGTTATAAATGGGTGATGATAATACTACGGTACCCACACTCCCTACACTAAGAGCTCAATTCACACAGGCTAGCCAAGACACATTGTCTATGATGGATCTCATCTTTGGCATGAAATATGATATGGTAGTGTATGTAGAACAAATGTCTATCCTTTTTAGGCTAAAGACTGTTGACAAAACCCAGGAGTATCGACTCAAATTCTCGAAACAAATTGCATTCTCGATGGTAGAACAATTGGCTCATTTTAGATCAAAAGGAGTGTTCAGGTATTATTCCTATTTGTTCCACCTCATGTTTTTCCATAACTCTAATCTCTTTGCCCAACATATGCATCTTAACATGTATGACCCAGATATTGATCTCCAAAGGACCATTCCTGTGTCTGCATGGACACACATTTTGTCAAAGACTAGTGACCCATATGAGTTTTGGGAATTATTTATCACTCCTACCTTTTGTCATCTTAGTCTTGAACCAATTATGAATAGATTATTCCTTAGTGTTTCAAATCTTTTGGTTAGTTGCCCAATCCCTTGTGATTTCTATTTTGGATCACACCATACCATTATAAGAGTCCATGGTTTTTGTGGAGAACCAATATTGCTATCAAAGGTTTTGACTCTTAGGATAGCATTCCTTGAGGTCACTAGACAAGTATCCATAGTTGATAATGAATTTGGTTCTAGGAAGAGAAAAATAAAAATATATGATCTTTTGTGGATGACAACAAGCATGGTTTTGGAAACCAGAGACGCAAAAGTTGTGTTGCTCAGAAAGCTAGCCTTTCTGGGTTTCCTTCTAGTAGAAGATAAATGGGTTTATGACCCAAATGTTTTCATAGCCTCTTGGGTAATGACTCACAGGGTTGCAACTAGAATTGCACATGAAGGTCACCCTTTTTGGGAAACCAGGAAAAATCCTAGGGAAGACAATCCTAGATTTTATGTTGAGTTAACAGACTTGCCACTTCCACATAATAGGCCATGGGAGACATTCTATGTATACATAGAGAGTATGATCCTAAATTTAGAATAAATTTTGGCTTAAGGAGAGCATTAAATAATAAATATTGGGATACTGAGAAGATAGAGGCCTATTGGAAGTATAGGCAAGAAATTTGTCAAACAACCCATTCTTTCAAGAATGTAGACATAGATGAAAGATGGGAAGAACTATGGGATGAGTGTCATCTCTCCCCTACATTTAGCCTAGAGATAGGTAATTTTCCTATACCAGGTGAAGGATAGGAAGCTAGGGCTGGGTCAAGCCAGGAGTCACAAGCCTCATTGAAAGGAGCAAAAACATAGCAAGAAGAAGAGACACTTAAGAAATGGAAGAGGGTGCAGTTTCAATTATCTTCAGAGGAAGAGATGGACACCTCACAATGATAATTATAGGGTACTGTAATTACTCCTCAAGTAAGTACTACTCCTCCCTCTCCTTCTTAGCCTATTTCTTCCCCTATCACTTCTACCTCTCCCATTTCTCACTTCATCCCATCAGTGCCATCTCAGGCCTTAACATTACCCTATTTCTCCCCTTCTGCTCCAAATAAACCTATCCCTTAGATTGCTCATAGCCAATAATTGGCTATTCAATATGGTCTACCATAGGGACATCCTTTTGTAGGTGGGCACATTGCATCTCCTCCCACCTTCCAAACCTAAGCAGATGTTGCTAGGAAGGCAAGGGAAGCTCGAAGGGAGAAGAAGAAGATCAAGGAGAATAAAACTTTGGCTACACCCCATTTATAGTCATAATTTGACCCCATCCAACAATAATTGATGGTGACTCATTTGTCAATAAATGTAATAAAGCCAATGGAGCAGATGTAGCCAAAATATTACACGATGAATGATATGACCATCGACATGTCACTCTTTAGGCTAGAGGACAAAGTTGAGCTACTAACTGAATCTAATTCTATAGTTACTGAAGATTATTTGAAGATATCAAGAAGGCTACATAAGATGGAAGCTGAGCTAGCAAAGGAAAAGGCAAACTATGACAGTCTGACCTCAAAAATCAATAGCAAAAATAATGAGGGAGAGAATCTGAATAAATAGTTACAAAATACTATTTCTCTTTAGACTCACCAGGTAGTTCAGGCCCAAAATGATTCTTTGAAGGCATAGCTCACACAGGGAAAGAATGCGATAACAACCCTCAAGCATGAAAAGGTAGCACTACAAGGAATGTGTGAGGAACACCTATTTTGGGTTACCCAATTGCAACAAAAGCTGGTGGCCAAATATAATAACACCATGGTCATAATAGCCCAATTTCACTCAGAGCAATAGAGAGTAGCACAATTAACACTAGTGCTGGCTAATAGGCCAAAGAGTGTCAGAATATTAAGTCTGGTAAGGGAGCTATATGAATCCATGTGGAAGAGAATCTCTTTGGAGATTATTCAGCTTAGGCGATCTCTCACCTTCCTGCTAAATGCACAAAAATTATGCAAAAAGGTGGAGAGTTCAATTGTAAATACTCTGGCTACAGTCTCTAAGAGAGCAACAGACTCACAAATGTTGCTAAAAAAGCTTTATGATGCAACAAACACAACATTGTCAGCAACAAGAATCAATGACAAAATGGTCACTACTAAGTGAGTAAATGAGGTTCTTAGTTACAATTCTGTAGCTAACAGTTGTAAGGAGCTTCTGGATGTCATGAAGGAAGGAATCAATGAGATGAAGTAGCATGTTGAAGATGTAGTACAATTAGGTCTTCTTTCTCCATTTCTTGATGACGATACCATGTTGATGGTAGAAGAAATTAAACTATTACTATTGGCTAGACAAAATGATCAAATAGTTTTCTAAGATCTAAGGGATGATTCATTAGTCCCTGAAGTAGAAGCTATCTTGGTTCCTATTTCCTAGCTTGAATTCAAATTGAAGGCTACTGTTTAAATTTTGCAAAACTTTTCACACAAGGATATCATTGACCTTGATTTAGCCTTCAATGAATTGAAAAATAAGCAAGGGTTATCTGATGAAGAGTGGTCTACCTACCAGACAACATTGTTGAAGCTGTGATTTTGAAATTTTGATCCAACAGGAGTCATGGTTTCTTTTTGAGTAGGCTCAAAAGTCCTCGGTGTCACCAATAACTATAGAGTAAAAATTTACTCTACGTTGCATTCTATTTTTCAGTCATGCACTATGAAATTTTGCTTTTGCATTCTTTGGTCCAAGATGACAAAGTCATGAAATAGAGCATGAGCTCTATTTTCCTTTTGATTCATTTTTGCCTAAGTGTTAAAGTCAAGCAAAAGTTGACAAGTGTCATCAACTGATGCATCCTTTCTCAAGGAAACTACCAAGTGTCATCATTTAAGGCACCTTTCATATTTTCTATGAGTTGGTCAAAATGTGCCACGTATCTCATAGCAACTCAATGAAATCCACCAAGTGTTAGTGTCTGTGGTTACATATCGGCATCTGCATTTTATCTCTTTGTAATGGAAGGATTTCAAAAGGCTAAATATCAAGATCAGGTAGAAAGCAGCAAGTGGCAATAGCAGAAGGTCTCAGTGTTATTTTTCTAAAAGTGATGGAAGCTACCACATATCCCAGCTGAAGAGAGTGGAAGTTACCATGTGTCAACATCTGAAATATGTTCGGTTCAATGCCTTGGTTTAAAGCCTTGGTTCAATATCATTGGTTCAATGCCTCGATTCATGTGTAAATGATGTGCAATGTCGAACCATTGAACCATTTTTGGTTCAATCAATTAGTTCATTAGCTTAGTACAATTGGGTAGTTCAAAGGAGCATCCCAAAAAAACAAAGGGGTCAAGTGTCCTTTTGAAAAGTAGTAAGGTGAAACAAAACCATTCAAGCAGAGGCTACCAATTGTCATCCACTGAGCCCCTTTTCTACTCTATTCCCAGAAGCAATAGAAGCCACCATGTGTCACCATCCAAAAGATCTTCTTCATTTTTCATTGCTAAATAAAAACTATGGTGGGTCCTCAATTTTATTTCTAAAAGTCTGTGAAAGCTACCAAGTGTCACCATCCATAGGAGCCTAACATGTGTCTCGAACATTTCCACAGTATAGTTAAGGAGCAGTGGAGATTGCCACATGTCCTTTGTTGAAGCAAGCAGAGATTGCCACCTGTCCTTATGCCATTTTTAAAGTTATTTAGGTAAGAGATGCTATGGGTCTTATTTTCTTTCAAGCTATTGAGATTTTGAGGAAGCAGATGGTGACAAGTGTCAAAGGTAGAACGATCCTGAGCCAAGACACAAAAGAGTATAAGTTATTCGAAAAATGTTGCGTGTCTTTAATAGTTGCTATAGAACATGACACGTAACATCCTCCAGTATCTCCTAAAGTAATAAGAAGATTTTTAGGGAATTGACTAAGTGTCCTCTTCTATTTAATAGAATAGAGTGTCTTGTGTGTCTGTTTTAACAAGCAAACTACAGGAAAATAAAATGTTTTAAAATCTAAGAACTATCTTCTGATAGACACTTCTAGCTCAGTTAGAGTTTAATTTGGGTCATAATTTTGGGAACATGTGGAAAATCTAGAGGGAATCCAAGGTTAGTATCAAGAGGAGGAAGAGACAAAGAGGGAAATTTTGTGGGAGTTATTTCTAGTAGATGGAATAGTTCATCAGGTAGTTATTTGGGGCCTACAAACATTGAAAGTGCCGTCTGTTTGTCCCCTATGAGATAAAGGTAGAATAGATACTTGCACAGGAAAGTAGGAGATGGAATGAGAGATCTGAGGCTATAAATAGGAGTGTGGGGATCACCATGGAGGATAAGATACAGAAAGAGAGAATTTCTAAATATAGAATTATTGTAACAAGTTTTAGACTTTCTAGAGTTGCGGTTAAGTAATATCATTTGATTTTGTCTCATTTTCTTGAGTTGAAAGGTTTATGACTGTACGTGTTTTTGAACCTTTTGTATGACTATAAGATTCAAATAAGGAAATTTAACCCTATGCCTTTGTTGATATTATTTGTATCATTTGCAAAAGTAGTATAGACTGTAGATTTTCTAGAACTATGATTAGGAATGTCATTTGCTTTTGTCTCATTTTCTTGAGTTGGAAGGTTTACATAACTGTATGTGTTTTTGCACCTCTTACATGATCATAAAATTCAATTAAGAAGATTGAACCCTATGCCTTTGTTGACATTTTTATAATTCAACAAAAGAAGTCTATGCTGTGAGCCTCTGTTTCTATTATTTCAATCTTTTACATGAATCATGCACTTGTTTGCTCTTAAATGTAAGTGAATCCTACATATAGTTTCACTGTGCTCAGGATTAAGGTCAAATTACATTTAGGCACATTGCCATAGTTATATTTTATTTCTTTGCATTTGTGTTTCTGTTTAAATTCCCATCCCTTTTCCCCCAACACTTGATATAAAGAAGAGACCGGCTTCTTAAAAATCTGGAGGTTGTTTCAAGTCGCATGTCCCACATCTTGAAACTTCCCATTGTTGGTGTCTAAAACAAAGTGCAATTCTAAACATCAACAAATATGACTACTCTTATGACTTATTTATAAATATGGAATACTAAGGTAATAAACCTCAGTAGTGTAATTAATTGAATGATTTTGAATAGGTGCATGTTTGGTATTTTATACATGATTAATGAGTTGGATTTAAATTTTATTCATACCACTAACTTTTAAAAGTTATTCAAAGAATGGTTAATGAAAAATAATAGTAAAATACATACATATTTAGATATTTATAAAATTGAGTGTTTAGAAGGCATGGAAACTTTCATTGGAGAATGGATATTAGCATCAACATTAATGTCCAAGTTTGAATGCAACTGTCTAGAAACATAGAAGGTTTTTAAAGCTTTGTAACTGAAAGTGAAAGATATATATTAGAGTTTAAGCATATTTTGGGCTACAAGTGATCTAGATAAACATAATAATAGGGCCAAAAGATTAGTAGATTTTATGCTTTCACAGTCCATATAATTGAAATTTGTTTTTAGGAAAATTGTGTGAAGAATTTTGACCTTAAGATAAGCATTTAGTCCAAGTGAGATGGAAAATGTGAGCCTATTGGATAAAAGTAAGGTAAATAATTTAAGGGTATATACTTGAGTGATATTTATCAAGTATACAAGACTATTTTAACATACAAATCCAAAATTAAGCATATACACTAGATATGATTCCATAACCTGACACAAGATAAACGTTGGAATAACACTCTATTGATCTAGGTCCCTTGAATTATTGATGAATTTTGTATGAGGTTTATTATTGAAGTTTACATTTATATAATTAATTCACTTTAAATTTACTATACATCTCGAATGTTTCATTAAAAATGCTCATTCTATTATTTCTATTACTTGGACTATTTGGAGTGGTTTCCTTTTGATAGATGTTGTCTTATGAATTGTTCATAAAGTCATCTTTGACACTAAGGGATGATGAGTTATGTAATTATGAATCCTTTGCATAAATCAATCATTATAAATTAATGTAAAGGATAGTCATGTATATGTAGTCTAGTAGAGAGGAATATTAATGTGGACTATGACCTAGCTTCATTGAAAGTTTAAAATCTATAAAATACTTAGTCATATACATTTCCTATCCACTGTACTTTCTAGTTTACATATGTATGTGATGTCATATTTGATAGAGTATGTATTTCATGGTTTATATGAATAATACATGTAATAGTTTTTGCACTACACACTATTTTGGATGAGTTATTAATGTCCGCATTGCCTTTATCTACCCCTTAGTGAAGGGAAGGTCTTCCCAATGGAGAGGTGTGTAGGAGACTGACAATATTTGGTTAGAGGTAAAACACCTATGTGATGTTTTCCCTCTTTTCAAACCATTCTTGATACATACTCATAACTACTATATGATTTTATGAGCTTATTTATATAAGCTCTATTGTACTAATGTATTATGAAATTATAGTATAAATGACTATTACAACAGTGGTTGTTAGCCTATAGGCACATTCATTAATTATTATAATATACTCTAACAATGTATGTACTCTTTGGTTTTATATGATGTGTTATACTATATTATATTTGATGTTGAATAATGTACTATTGTTCTTTTACTTCTTTAATGTTGTACCACTATGCAAGCTTACTATTTATGCATCATTGAGGGCTTTTTATGGTTAAATCAACAAATGTTTATATGTTTTTAGATCAGATTATGTAATTATTGTATTTAGTTAATTTCAATATTTTAAATAATAGAGGAAAGTATCTAAATGGTGTATACCAATTAAGGTTACATTGATAGTACATTCATTAGATTATGAGTTAGTTAAATTTCTTACAATAGATAATTATATAAAAAAAATATTACATAATTTTTGTAATGGAACTTAGTGTAATTCTAACAATATCTCTATTAGGAATAATTGTATTTGTGAAATGGAACCTATTTATTTTCAAGTAGGACACAAAGATATATGGATCTAGAGGAAAAATAAATTACTAAACATACACATGAAAGAAATTATTCAGTTTTATTTTTCCTTATGATTTTCTTTTGCATTTCTTCAATCCCAATGTTAACTTGTCATTTTTGTAGGTGTTGATATAGTAAAACATTTAGACACATTCAATATCATATTTATTTTAATCACATGTAAAATAAAAAATAGGCTATTCTCATTAATAATGAGATGAGCAAATATGAAAATAACACACAATATAATCACGATCATTCATATGAACCTTAAAGAAGATTCTCAAATCGATTACCCTGAAGGAAACTCCATTAGGAAAAAGGATTTGAAAATGGGTTTATCACCTTGCAATATTTCACAAGTGGTCAATAGTGTCTCTTGTAGTTTTTATATTCTCTAGTAAACCTATTTATATGATGGAGCCATCATCATAGGAGGTTGTAGGGGACATTGATAAAATGTTCATGAGCCATTTTTAACTCATCATTTTTTTAATCCTCATGTTTCATTTAAAATTTATATCTTTATATCATATATAATTGACACATTATAGTTGAATGAATACACATTAAGATGTTGTTGGATGGTGGAGCCTGATCTTATTATAATGTTTAGTTCCTAACAGGAGGGGTGTGGGGGGGGGAATGCCCCCACTAAGGTTTCCATGAGGGTCCAAGGGGGACGATCACCAAATTTGGATCCCCCTAGTGGGGGTTTGGGGTTAGTACCCCCAAATCAAAATTTCATGAAAAATGCATTGTAAAATATTATAAATTCATAGTAAATCTAGACCATTCACTACTTGGTCATAGATCTAATAGTAGAAATTATGTTGGTGCATTTTTTACCCAATATGTAACCCTAATCTAATATGAGGGCATTGTAATTATGGTGGCACACTATGTGTGAGTGAAGAGGATATTGTAGTGGATTTATTTTAGGTTCATCCCTTCATTTATTGGACTAAATAAGAGAAAAACTAGTTATTTCTATGTGGATGTAGCCCATGTTGGATGACCACATTAAATCTATGTCTTTATTGTGTTATGTTTTTTGAATTTTATTTCCATTTTTTATTTCATTAATATTACTATAAATTATATATTCCTAATAACTAACATTATATTTGAAGGTTTATTTAGTAGATAAATTTATAAGAAAAGATGGTTCCTAGTTCGAGTGGGAGTAATGGTGAAAGAAGACAAGTTTAAGATCAAGAAGTTCAACAACCAAAACTACTAACTATGGAAGATGTAAATGGAGGATTTTATATATTAGAAGGATATTTTCCTACCCTTGGGTGAAATAAAAAATAATTTGATGACTATGAAGGATAAATAATGGGAGGTTCTTGACAAAAAGGCACTAGGAATAATATGGTTGTGCTTGGAAGTGTAAGTGGCCTTCAATATTTCAAAAGAATAGCGAATAAAAGATGTGATAAAGGCATTGGATAGTGTATGAAAAAACCTTAGCCTCCAATAAGTTATTTATTATGAATCATTTATTTAATATGTATATGTCAGAAGGTGGGTCTATTACTAATCATTTAAATGAATGAATTTAACACAGTCTCAAACCAATTAAGCTCTACAGGAGTAAACTTTGATGATGAGGTTAGGGATATTTTGATTTTCTGATCATTTTCAAAAATATAGATTTGCTTGGTCATGGTTATGGTTAATTTTATCTCTGGTTCAAATAATTTAAAGTTTGATGATGTTATTGGAGTTATTCTTAGCAAGGAAATGTGATGAAAAATCACATATGAGACATCAAGTAATGGTTTTACTATGGAGAATAGAGGAAGAAAAAATGATAGAGGAAAGGGCTCATGGAATCATGGGAAGTCTAATATGGGAAAATCCAAACCTAGAAGAACATTGGTATGTTGGATTTGTGGGAAGAAAGGACACATGAAGAAAATAATGTTGGTTTCAAAAAGGAAAACAAGGAGATGAACAACAAGATAAAAATTAGGAGGAAAATGTATCATGTGATGTGTTAGAAGATGATTTAATAATTTATTTAGATAATATTAATGATTATTTGGTTTTATATTTAGGGGGTTCATTTTATGCTACACCCTATATGAAATATTTTCAAGACTATGTTCAAGGTCATTTTGGATAGGTTTATTTGGGTGATGGTGAAACCTGTAAAATTGTTAGAAAGCATAAGATAGAGATAAAATTATATAATGGAAAAAAATGTTTACTAAAATAGGTGAGGAATGTTATTGAGCTGAAAATAAATCTAATTTTAGTAGGGCAATTAGGAAGTGAGGGCTACATAATTACATTTACAAAAAAAATTGTGGAAGGTCACTAAAAGATCACTGGTAATAGCCAAAAGAGATAAGGTAGGTACATTATATTTATCTAATGGTAATGTTGACTCTTCTATTGATTTATATTCTACAAAAGTGGATATAAAATTATGGCACCACAAACTTGGGCACATAAGTGAGAAGGGGATGCAAGTTATCCACTCAAAGAATTTCTTGCTAGATTTGAAGAAGGTGGATTTGGATTTTTGTGAGCATTGTGTATAGGAAATAGAAGAGATTTAGATTTCTTAGAGTTGAGAAGACAAAGAAGGATGAAAAGTTAGATCTTATGCACATATATTTATGGGGTCTGACTTAGGTATAATCCCTTGGAGTCTCTTCTTATTATGTTATTTTTATTGATGATGTACTAGAAAAACATGGGATTATTGCATACAAAAAAATATGATGTTTTTGATACTTTTAATAAATTTAAATATTTTGTTGAGAATGAGATAGGAAATAAATTGAAGTGTGTTAGATCAAACAATTGAGGTGAATACTAAAGTAAGGAGTTTGATAATTAATATTCATCTTATGGGGTTCATAGAGAGATGATGGTTCCAAAAAATCACAAAAAATGGTGTTTTAGAAAGGATGAATGGGAAAATCATAGAGCATGAAGGTACATGAGATTGCATGCAAGGTTTCCCTTATAGTTTTGGGTAGATGTTATGGATACTGATATTTACGTAATAAATGGAGGGCCTTCAAGTCCTTTAAATGTTGGCATTCCATAGGAAGCATGGATAGGTAAAAATGTAGATTATTATTTTTTATAGACTTTTAGTTGTAAAGTATTTGTCCATATTGATAAATAAAATAGAACCAATCTTGAAGAAAAATACAATAAATGTAATTTTATTGTATATAGAGTTAATGATTTTGATTACCTTTTATAGGATTTTGAAAATCACAAAAACATTAGGAGTAAATATGTGATCTTTAATGAGAAGGTTATGTACAGAGATTAGATATAAGGAAAGAAACAAGAAAAGACAAATACAAAATATGTAGTACTTGATGAAATCACTAGAAATAAAATTCTAAAAGTGTTAGAAAATAAGAATGTGTAACAACTACAACAACAATAAGTACCTTAAACTCCTGAAAGTGTAGTTATAAGATCTACTAGAGTAAGTAGACTCCTTGAATGATACCCTCCTTCACCTTATTATTTATTATTAACTGATGGTGGTAAGATAACAAGCTATGAAGAAGAAATATAGGCAGAAACCATATATAAGTGGGAGCAAGGCATGAAAGAGGAGATGGAATCCTTGGTTCATAACCAGACTTGGGATTTTATTCAGTTTCTTGTAGGTATAAGAGTATTGCATAGTAAATGGGTTTATAGGTTGAAGGAAGAAGATGGAGGAAAAAAGAGGTATAAAGCCAAACTTTTTTTGAAAGGGTTTACACAAAAGAAAAGTATCAATGTTGATGAAATAGTTTCTCCAGTTTTTAAAATGACTTCCATAAGAGCTATTTTAAGTTTGCTAGTAGTAAAAGATTTGCACCTTGAATAGTTAGATGTGAATACTACATTCCTTCATGGTGACTTGGAGGAAGAAATATAAATGGAGAAACCATAGAGATAATAATTCAAAATTAAGGATAAAATGGTGTGTAGGTTGAAGAAGAGTTTGTATGGTTTAAATCAAGCTCTAATGTAACGGTATTTAAAATTTGATATGTTTATGTTAGAATAAGGTTATAGTAGATGTCATTTTGACCACTATTCTTATTTTAAGAGATTATATAATGGAATTTATATTATCTTGTTATTATATGTAGATGAAATACTTGTTGTAGAGTTTAACATGCATGATATAAATGAGCTCAAAACAAAACTAATAGATTCATTTGAAATGAAGGATTTGAGTGCTATAAAGAAAATCCTTGGTATGAGAATAACAAGAGACATAAAAAATATAAAATTGATATTATCTCAAGAAGAGTACATCAAGAAGGTGTTAGTCAGGTTCAATATGAAAGATATAAAACCTTTGAGTATACATTTGGGAGGGAACTTCAAATTGAGCAAGAACAATGTACTAAAACATATGAAAAAATCAATTACATTTCCAAAGTGCCATATGCTTCAATAGTTTAAAGTATAATGTATGCTATGGTGTGCATGGTTTATGAATAATCTAGGAAAGGAGCACTAGGATGCAGTCAAGTGGATTCTTAGGTACTTAATAGGGACCACTAACAAATAATTGTGCTATGAAGGTTCAAATGTTACTTTACAAGGATATGTTGATAAAAACATGGCTATAAATTTAGATGCTATGAAGATCACCATAGGTTATGTATTCACTATTGCTAATATAAAAATTAGTTAGATTTAAAAATTAAAAAAGATAATTACTCTATCAACTATAGAAGTATAATATGTTGAAGCTATAGAAGCAATCAAAGAGATGATATAGATGCAATGGTTCATGGAACAGTTGAGGTAGAATCAATAAGATTTTAGGTTGTATAGTGATAGCTAGAGTGTGATTCATTTATAAAAAAATAAACATTACAATCAAGAAGAAAACATATATAACTCATGTATCACTTCATTCATTTAGTTTTGGAGGATGGTCAACTAAAGTTGGAAAAGATCCTTATGAGTTAGAATCTTATAGATATTCTAACAAAGGAAGTCACAAAAGAGAAGCTAGAGAGTTTTTTAGCTTCAATATGTCTTAAAGGACAACAAGGAAGATGAGAAACATGCTAAGTTCAAAGTTCAAAGAAAATTCCAAGGAAGAGTTGTAGCAGTGGAGTTACAGTAATTAGTCTCCAAGTGGGAGATTGTTGGATGATGGATCCTAATCTTATTATAATGCCCAATTCCTAATATGGGGGGGGGGGGGGGGGGTGAGGGGGGAGAAATTACCCCAAGTGAGGTCATTATGGGAGTCCAAGAGGGGTGGTGACCTACTTTGGATCCCCCTAGTGGGGGTTTAGGCAAAGCATCCTCGAAGCAAAATTTTGTGAAAAATACATTATAAAATATTGTAATTTTGTAGTAAATCTAGATCATTGACTATTAGGTCATATATCTAACAATATAAATTATGTTTGTGTATTTTTTCCCTAATATGTAACCTTCCTATGATATGAAGGCATTTTAATTATGGTGACACACAATGTGTGAGTGAAGAGGATATTGCAGTGGATGTATTGCAGGTTTTTCCATTCATTTGTTGGACTGAATAAGAGAAGAACTGGCTATATTTGTGTGGACATAGCCCATGTTAGGTGAACCACATTAAATATGTGTCTCTATTATGTTATATATTTTTTCATTTTGTTTCTATTTTTTATTTAATTAATATTACTCTACATTCTATATTCCCAACAGATTTTGGATTTATATGTATCAATGTTACTCTATAATTTATATGACTCCGGGTTAACATGTGAAAAATATATTAAAGCATGTATTGAATTAGATATAATTTTTAAAAAAATTATTTTAGAGAATTTAAATATAATATTTGTATTATTAAACACCACATTTATATAATCAAGAATATTTGTAACAAACCAAATCAATATATTATCATTTTGGTTGTTAAATATGATTTTTATATCATAATTAGAGTCAAAGTTTCAAAGGAATGCACCAAAATTTCAACCCACTACAAAATACACATAAGAATAAAATTAAATGTTGTCACCTCATTTTATCTCATATGAACAATTCCAACTTTATCAAAAGTAGAAAGTGAACTTTATTTTCTTTTTCAAATGAAACAAAAAACCAAAATGAGCTGCCAAGTTCCTATAAAACTATCAAAAAAATATAATTTACCTTTGAGAACAAGTTTTGTATTAAGTAAAGCAGGCTCAAATTTTTTTAAGATTATTTAATTTATTAAGATACCGCCATTTTAGTTGCCTAATATGCCTTTCCAAAGCAAGTTAAAATAGATAAGCCAAATTAAAAGGGGTCTTTTAAGATCATGGAAAATGAAAAAAGTAGCTAAAATTTAAAGCAATTTTACTGATTAAGATCAAATAAGTATCCAAAACATTCTATTTTTCTTTTAATTAATGTCTTATTTATTTTAATTTATTTATATTTGATGGTGCTTAGGTCAATAAATTTAAAGTAGGATTTGAAATTGTATTTTAAATAGACAAGCTAGTGCATTATTTTTAAGGATTATATGTAACCCAAATAAAACATTTCCTCTTTTTAGTATCACAAAGTAAATACAGTTGGTATATAATTAATGGAAACTATATCATGCTAGATTTAACTTATCATATTCATTTATAGGTGCATCATAATTATAACTCGTTGTAATAAAAGGGCATGCTATTGTATGGCAAAAAATTATCTAACCATGATACTACAAACATAATATATTAGATTTTTTAATAACATAGTCAAATTTTCCATGAAATGATAATAATATTGATAAAAATGCTTAATCATACCATGTAGTAGTTGAAAAAGGACTTGAATGACTGGAAAAAGTGAGCTAGTGCAAAGTCCATATCTTTTACTAGTTTGTGAGCAATAACGCCTCCATATAAAATAAGCCTACAAACATAATATGTAATGTTTTGAGTTTATTATATATTTTATATTAAATTCACAAAATTCATATGTTGATAACATAACAGTGCTAAGGAGGCATAGGTTATTTTTTGTACCATCTAGTGTGTGTTTCTATCCATAATGTTATCTTATAGGGTATTTTAGGTACAAAGTTGTGATAATAAAAACTATTACAAAAGTTTATTTGTTAGGAATATATAGAAGTTAATATGTTAAATAATGAAAGTCAAATTTTCACCATAATTTATACCAAAACAAATAACATCATTGAAATCCATTGAGAGTTCGCTTCGCTTCGCGCCCCCCCCCCCCCCCCCCCCGACTCCTTTTATGCCTCTTTAAATTATCTTTCCACCAAGGAAAACTAGTATTAAATTCTTTACATTTATACAGTCTATATATTTAAATTACATTTATTTGGACACTGCAAAGGCAACCAACTAGATTATACAATTTCAAAACAAGACAACAAACATGGAAACACTTTAGAACCTTTTTTTTAATGATCCTTTAGATCTTTTGGTTGTATACAACAACTTTCACCTTGTATCTAATATTGTTTACCAAAAAAATCCTTGCCTATAGATTTATGTTGTGCATGCCTTCACTCCCTCTACACATTATTTAAATACCCTATTGATGACATATATTTATACAAAATTTCCATTTAAATGTTAGTATAGTTCATAATAAAATAATAAAACAATAATTTTTTTGTAATATTTATTAGAATCCTTTAAGGTTTTTGATGGTTTATTTGAAATTTCACCTTGAATGTAATACAATCAACTAAAAAAATTTATACATATTTTTTCTCACATTAAAATAAAATAAACCCAATTTGTGTAGGTAGTGAACACATAAACTATCCAACAAGACCTAAAGAAGCTAGTAGGAAAAGCAAAATTCACCAGGAAAATGACTTGTTAGTTACCAATTACGTAGCACATGGAGAGACAAGAAAAAACTAAAAAAAATCAATACACACCCATAATAGTTTGAATATATTACATACCACACAAGACACATAGCCTTCTAATGGAAATAAATCACCCATTATGTGACCACATGGGCAATAAGTCTTCATGAACTCAATGTCTTTATGACTTGCACAATGAAATGCATGATAGATGAAAAACAAAATTGAATTCAATTCACAAAAAATATGAGACATTATAGGGAAAGGAAAATAAAAATACTCCCCTCCCCCTTTTTTTAAAATTTTAAAAAAATTGATTATCTCACATAGATTATTCCTGAATAAGGAGATAGTGTAAACTATAGTGAAAACTTTACAAAATGCTATATTATAACATCTCAATTGTTAATTACAATGAAAACATTTAAAAAATAGGATCCTATAGTACCTTAAAATATTTTATTGGAGTTAGACATGTTTAATTTTGTAGATCCATAAAGTGATTAAAGATTTTGAATTTTTTAAAACTGTATAGAAAATAAAGACAATAAGGGGGAAGAAAAGAATTGAAGTTATTGAAAATAATATGTATTAAATGATGTAGAAGTTTTATATTTTGAAGTTAATATAGGGAAAAATAAATGCTTTTTAGCAAACTTGATATCATGAATCAGTGGATTATGAGGATGAATAATAAGTGTTACATAAAACTATGGAAGTGATTTTCTGGTTTCTATATGTGGACTGCACATTGTAAAAAAATTTAGCTATTGTTTATAGAACAATATAGCATCTAAAAGTTTTAAAAAATTTATGAAGATGTTTTATTGTAATTTGGAATTATTTAGTTCATTAAATATAATTAATATAAAATGAATAGAAATATATCAAATGTTGTAATAAAACTTGACACTAGAAAAATGAAAGGAAAGTATTGAAATGGATGAAGCACAAATAATTAAAAGAAACTAGAAAAACATAATAATACTAGGATATTCTCTTCCCCTAAGTTAAATGTGTTAGACTGAGACTTGGTTCAAATATTAAATCAGACTAAATTATGTACATGAAACATAACCTATCATTTTCATTGATTAGGGTCAAAAATGACTAGATGATGGTAGGATCGACTTCCACTATTGTCCTCTACTTGTTGATTATGTAATATAATTAAAATTAGGAAAATAATGGAGAAATATCCTAAACCTACTTAAAATATGTCTATGTGTATAAATTTGACTTTTGGATGCATGTGAATTACCTAAAAATAACTTATTCAAATTTGAAACCTAATAGGGCTTACAATAACTAAAAACCTATAAAGATAAAGGAAGGAGTGTAATATCCTGAGCTAACCCCAATCACTCTTATGATGATTGATTGTTTCCTAAAAATACCATATTCTAAATAGGGAAATCAAGCCCACATAGTTCATCCACTTAGTGTGATTTTTGTGATTGTGCTCCTTTAACTATATGTATGCATCTAGATATGGATTAAATATTTGATAATGCTTCACTTAGATTGGATAAAATATGATCTTGAATTGGTTAAGCATGTTTTGAATGGTTAGAATGGAAATAATATGCAATATTTTCTCAATTCGCAATAGTATAAGTGTGCCTCAATATTAAAATTTCAAAGTGATAGAGTGACTTAAATGCACCTTTATATAACTAAAAAATTGGAAAAAATCACACTACTTATCCAAAAAATATGGAAACACTATAACCAAGGGTTTAAATTTGAAAAATAGTTATTGATATAGTAAAGGATAAAATCAACCCATAGGGTTTAAAACCAAATGCCACTATTGACAAAATCTAGTAGATTTTGTCTTAAAGGGTAATATTTGAATTTAGGGATATGGGATGTCCATACATATGGTTAGATATATTTTTAGAAATTAATAAAATTTATATAGGTGTGATAAAAAATTATAAATAGATAGGTATGTATAAGTACTTAAGACAGAGTGAGATGGTGAAATATGTTTGGATTAAGTGCTCAAGTATATCAAAGTAAAAGTGGGTCAAAACTAACATTATCAAGTACTCATGACCAAATTTGAGTGACTACATTTTCCCACCCCTTTAGTTTGGAAATGAAATTACTAGCGTAAAAGGAAATATATACCTGAGTGTGTATAAAAAATTTTACCTAAAATTGGATACTTCATTTTTTTAAGGAACTTTAATTTAGAAAACCCTGTAACTATTCATGAAGTAGTCATTTTGTTCATTTGAAATTTCAAAAATCTTAAATTTTAAAAATTAAAAATATTCAGAAGAGAAGGAAGGGATGAGTACATCTATATGTGTGAAATGAAAGTTGATTTTATAACTTTTATTAAAAATTATGCTTCTTTGAAGCATTGGAGAATTAGTGCTTTCCATGAAGCACTTGGAGAGATTGGTTTCTTTGTTGAACCAATGGAGAATTGAGGGTGAACAAACCCCAATTTGGATAAAACATAAATATAAGATATAACCCATTAAAGAAATTTAAAAACCTCAATTTGTGATGTTGGTATTCATAAACCCAAGATGGAAATTGGTTAGAATCCATAATGGATTTATAGGCTATAATGTTGGAGGGCATTAAATCTCTAAGTTATGCATTATGAACTTTAATTAAACTAACCACTAAATGTGGATTATATATTCAATTATAAATTTGTTCTCTAATTCCTATATTCATGATCAAAATATGATGGAGAACATACATGCCCCTACCTATACTATAGATATCAAGTAACATTGAAAGTATGGGATGAATCGGTATCATGCCCCCATGTGATAATTGTAAAATATGTAGCTGTATATAGATGAAAATTTGTATTATGTTTGAAACATGTACATGGATCTATATCATGAATCTATAATCTATTCCTATAATGTGAATGCAGATACACCCATAATCTATACCAATAATTAAATTTGGAACATTCTAATTTTTTTAAAATTGTACTCTATATCCAAAATGTATTTTTTTGATAGAGGCTTATCTCATTTATGTAAAGCCTACCAAAATTCCCCCATTTTGAGGTGAGGTATGTATATTGAAAGCCATCCATCTTAAAATAAAGGTTAACTATATCATGTGTATCAATATGTAATTATTGAATATTATAGCATATGAAAATTTATGTCATCATAGTATGGTATGTATCATTCAAATAATGTAACATATGAGGAAGGCATAAAGTGTATATATATGTATGTATCAATGAAGCTTAGAATATTAATTTTAATATAAGCATCCTGAAAAACATTTTGTTAATGATATGGATCATGGCACTTAACAAGATCAACAAGTAAACAAAAAACAAGTTCAATTCCAAATAATAAGGCCAAGGGATACATACAATGGGCATGTTAAAATGTTGTATAAGCAAAAATTTCACATATAAGACCAAGGGACACACACAAATCAAATTAATAATGTATAAAAGGGACATGTTCAAATGTTACAAAAAACATAATGGAAAGGGCCATGAGAAATGGACATGTTCACATACCAAGCAAAATCTCATAGATATATTCAAGTAATTTTTCATACAAGGGCTAGGGCCATGCATAATAGAAAAGAAAAAATCTAATATACTATGTACTAGTAACAACATAAATGGATAAAAAATCTATAAATATAGTCCAAAACATGTATACACAATGTGATCATATCATAAAAAATAATATATCCATGTACACAATGTAAGATACACATGTTAGCAAGATATTTGTAAAGAGTATATATGTCAACACAATATAGGAGTTATATAAAGATAACACCTATAAATATTATAACCTTTGGATAAGATGCCCCAGTTTAGCATGGAAAATAGCTAGAGACAAGTCCAACATCTTATTCCATGGGAAGTTTTATGTCTTGCATAACACTCATAATACCAGTGAAATGGATGTGTGATAAAAATGATTATGTTATCTACCAATCTTGCGATAAATGACGTATGAAAATGATGCAAAATAGATGTATAATCATGCTCAAGTCTTGATTTTGAATTTTTATAATAATTTAAATGTTTTTTATTTTTTAAATATTAAAAAAAATACTTTTTTTGGAATTTTAAAATTAGAACAAAAGAGAGTAGCCATGGGTTCAAAAATATAAGAAAGGGAAGTAATATGAACAATAAACAACATTTGTCAAGGTAAATTACACTCTAAATATGATGGCATGGATATGCATGAGAAAAATGCCCCCAATATAAATATGAATTGGTTAGTAGTTCATTATCTACCAAGGTGTTAGTCATTTTGGAAAGCATGGTATTGTAATGAAGTAAATAATCACCTATAGTATTATTAGTTCCTTTTTTATGCTTAGAAATTTTCACATTAGAAATATTTTCATCAATATTGATAATAAAATGCTTTAGAAATTTATCTGATAAAAAATTAAATGATTTGATTGATTGAATAGGTAGATTATAGAATAAATGAAAGGCATAATATTTATTCTCCTTGGATTAACAATTTTTCAATTAAAGGCATATTACAAACATGCCACATAAAATGATTGAAGGTGTTGTCATAGATCTCATTTACCCTCATATAATGGAAGTTTAAGAGATACAAATCCTATACATAAAAGATATGCTAAAATATCAGGTGATAAAAAATTATGAAGCAAGCCTTGTGGATCCATTTATTAGATAGATTCTGGCACACCTTGCTATAATTGTAACACCTTAACATGAAAAAATGGAATAGTTTACAAAATGTATTGTGTACTAGGTAGGTAGGTGATGTAATATGTGTAGATATAAAGGATCCTATATGAGTCATTTAGTTAGGAATGGGCATATATTCTATTCTAAGTTTCATCAATAAGGATAATTTCATACTTTATCATACAAAATAGGTTAGCTTGAATATTTCAACAAAAGAATATAACAATAAATTTAGAGGTGCTTACATATGCATGCCAAACAACATCTCAACTATGCAAGTACTCTATCCATGAAACGAGTTATAAAATATTATCAGTACCAAATTGAAATGGTGATGAGGAATCATATATGGGATGATCCTTTTGATGGCTTCTGTCCATGGATAGTTTTTAGATGAAAATCAAAATATTAATTTTGAAATTATTATTCTTAGTATTGATCTCTTACCATGTTTATATATTAGAAATGGTGATGGTTTATCCTTAATTGATGGATTCCACTTCATGTTTACTTATTTATATAGGTATTATTCTTAATTTTATATCTCTTTTATTGGAGATGATTGAGATTCTTATTCATTTTATACCTCTTTATTTTTAGGTGCATGAACAATTTCCATCTTACTTATATATGTTGCTTCCTTCTAGGAATGCTCCATGAAATTATTTGGGTGAATTTTAAATGAAATTACCAAAAAATTTCCACCAATGCTTGCTCGTGTTGTAATGAATGCAATGATTTTTAATCATTCTCTTAGACAACATTCCCTTTTTTCCCGTCTCCACATTTTGATTTGGAGAGTGTTGCTTATAATTTTCATCCCTCCTCTTCATAAAAGACCTACCCATTATTTTAAAAATCAATATCCTCATTAGATTTGATAAAATAAAGGATGCCATTACCTTATATGGGATAATTTTTTAGATGTAAATGCTTAGGATATTTAATTTTTGAAGTTTTTTTTCTTTATCTATCTTGGAGCATTCTCCAACTCCTTATTCACCATTAACATATAAAAAACCTATGTATTGAGGCTTATCCTCAACCATTATAGAATTCATTCATTTTCCATTGATTCCAAGGTATTTTCCATCATAACCCATCCTGGTTATCAACTTAGAGCCAAAACCCTTAGTATATTTCTTAAATTTACCAATTAAAGCTTCTAAATCTTGATGGAAAAAATAGAATGTAGTGTAGTGCCTAATTTGCATACCTCCATCATGGTTTGTGCATATTTGGTATAAGATGGTCTCCTTATCATGGTAAAATATCATCTCTCCTTCACTCCACCACCATATTATAACTTTTAAAACATCTCTTTCTTGGTTTTAAACTCATGTTAAAAGTCTTCATTGATGCCTATAATAAATTATCCATGGATTATCATGTTACCTTATATATCTTGACTCTCATCTTCCAAGTGTCACCATATATTTATTAATTAAAAGTTTTCCCCTCAAATTTTTTATTATATATATTAAAACTCTTGAAAAATTTATACCTTAAAATATTTTCTTATGGTTAAAATTTTGTATTTAATAAACCCACACTTCCTTGTCAATAAATAAACAAGGAAAAATATATAACACAATGCAAACATGTGTTAGGAAATCCTTTCAAAGTAAAAGTAAAAATTTATATGATATTAATATAATCCATAAAATAGGTGGATTTCCATTGTAATTTTCACCAATACAAATT
The DNA here is from genome assembly GCA_037957365.1 of Torreya grandis. NCBI lineage: Eukaryota > Viridiplantae > Streptophyta > Pinopsida > Cupressales > Taxaceae > Torreya > Torreya grandis. The sequence goes on along the minus strand of JARHVA010003157.1, from coordinate 684,587 downwards.
CCTTCAAGACAATTGGTTTCTTTCAAGTTCTATGCCATAGAACAACACCCAAAATATATTTTAAGGATGTATTCCAGCTTTTATGATTGACATATACAACATAAAATAGAACATGAAACACTTAACATTATATTTACACATGATACATTAATTTAATTAATAAATCCACACTCTAAACATTCTATTCATGATTTTAATTGAAATGCTTGCAAAGTGAAAAACCAAGGTGAAGTTTTTAAACCTTTATGAAGAAGTACTATATTTGTGATAGATGAGTCTTAGCCTCACTTAAATGTTTTTTGTATTATAATATTTTAAATTAATGGAAACATAAAACAAAGGAAGCGAACATTAAAAAAAAATATATAATACAAAATATATCCTAGATAAACTCAATGTGAGAGAACTCTAGCAAGATTAAAGCCATGCTTCCTCATCTCCACTATATTTTGAAGTTGACAAGAAATTGATTTATTGGGATTAAAATGACACAAAACTCATGGGATTATATAATCATAAATTTTTATGGAATACTTTCCTCTTAATTAAGAAAAAATACTAAAATTAGCTATCTCAGTTGTGTATTCTTCAACTCATTCACACACATGAAAAAAATGACTTGATGAAGGAATAAATTAATGAATTCATCGAATGCATCCAATTGAATGATTTTATTACTTCTTTCCTTCAAATTCAATTCTTGAATAAACTCTTTAAGTTCATATTTATGAAAAATAACACCCATTAGGATAACATAATAATCACAAGAGTTATAAAATGAAGCCAAAACACCTTCATGTCCTTTAAAATTCACATGCATATAAAACCACCATAAAAAGTCCTATAAATTATAGAGGCCATAAAATTTTAGTACGAACTCAAAATTACATACAAACTCAAAATTACATTCCATTTTGTTTTGAAATTTCATAAATTTTCAAGAGGAACCAAAATATGTACTCAAAAGATACTTTTTATGCATACCATGTGTTGTTTTATCCCATACAATAGAAACTAACACATTGGCATGTTGTGAATTACCCTTGTTTAATAGTTGATTACCTTACTGATTGAATTGGATGATACACATGATCCAAATTTATGATAATATGTACAAAAAATTAAGGCTTTTGGTCTCACAAAATATATAAAATTAAGATGAAATTTACCTCTTATCTTCCTAAGTAAGATACCAAATTTATCATTCTCTTGGACTATACCTTGTTCCTCTCTCTATGAGACTACCTACCCAACTATGAAACATGAAAACCCAGTTGACAAAAGGCTCAATGACTCCTTATATTATCTACCAACTAATCTTATTACACTCTTTCATATCTAAGTTTTATTTGTGTAAATTCCTATTATCCCCTTTTTTAAAATCTAAAATGGATATTTTCACAAATACCCTATATAAATAAAAATTGATTGAAATAATATAAACAATTTAGATATAAGAAATATAATATTGTATTGGTAACAAATTAATTTAAGCATGTAAAGTAAATATATAAATTATTTTAAAACTTTGTGAATAAGTGTTAGAATAGGTCATATCTTGTTTGTTGTTTTGTTATGGATTGTCACTACTTCTTAGCTTCATCTCAGTCTTACAACTCATCTCTATGTTCCATTCATTTGGGGGTTTTAACTATTTTTATATAGAGACAATACTATTAAAATCCAAACACTACCATAGACATTACTATCCTCTTCTATAAATTTATACCCTATAAAAATATAGGTCATTTTATGTAAATTACACCAATAACCTATTACGGTTCTCTGTTGCCTTGAATATTTTTTGTTTAGATCATGGACATAGGTTCTAAAGGCCAACATTTTCATCAAAACCCTTGATCTTCCAATTAGGGCATATTAACTTGAAAAAATGGGACTTAATGGGATCAAATGAAGTTGAGATGACCTAAAATACCCCTCTATTAGTGAGTGCTTCTTACATATCCATATAATCTAAAGAGGGCATCAGATTACTATAATTATCCCCTTTATATGGGCTTGTGTGTGAAAAATAGTTTAATATGCTATATGCAAGTGCATGTAATGATCTAGTTTGAAAATTTAAAAATAACAATCATGGGATATTTTTTGAATGCTTTAAACATGTTAGAAGAATTATCCTATGAATTATTTGGAAATAAGGAATATTAGGGTAGTATAACTTAGTTGTGCAAATGATTTAGTGAGCTTGAATATGTGTTTACTTAGTAATTGCTTTATAAATAATGAGTGAGATTTGTTTTATATTTAAACAAAAAATTTTGAAAATAATATCATGGAGGATTAATTAAGACAAATAAACTAACCCATAAATATAAAAACATTTCAAAATTTGTGTGTTCCTAGGTTATGGATACTAACATTGGATATGGGATGCTAATTTTGACACTAGTGTCCATGTTTAATGGTAGTGTCCTTGAAAATAGAGAAATGTTGAAGCTATGTAATTGATAGTAAAGGATGTATATCAGGTTTTAAGTATAATTGGGGACATAAGTGATTTTTTAAATCATAATAATAGTTTTAAACCATAATATAAGTATTTAGGTAAGTGAGATGAATACCTTGATCCTTTTGACAATGGGAAATTTAAAAACTGAAGGGTAGAGCCTTGAGTGATATTTGTCAAGTGTGAAAGAATATTATATCATGTAAAATACATATTTGAGTGTCTTTATTCCCTTAGTTAATATATTAATGCTTAAGGATAAATTTACAAGGTTAAAGGAAATAAATGTGTACCTATTTATACAACACACCTTGCTTTAACTTGATCTCTATTTGAATTTTATATATGTGTATGACCTAAAACCAATATAATGCTACACATGTAGTCAATGAATATAATATAAAAATGAATAAGTGAAATAGATTTAAATAAAAGAGAAAGGAAGTACACCCATGTGTTGATTCAACTATGTTTCCCTTTGGTAGTTTGATTTGGTAATGATTCTTTCTAGCTAAAGAATTAGAGAGAGAGATTCACCAATAAAACTTGGATATATGAAGAGGGGACTTTGATGGTGACCATGCCCCCAATATAATGTAATAATTATTTTTACCAAGTCCATTGATATCAATGAATATTAATTGCACAATCCAAATGTAAACATAATCTATCCAATATCGCCCAAGTCAAATGGTGTAACCATATCAACCCATAAAAATTGAAGTAGTTCCAAGTCTATTGAGGGTGCTAAATCTTGATCACACTACTCAATGGATCCAATTACTACAAAAGATAAAATCTCAATAAGTGCATCTTGGTAAGGTTAGTGCATGAATAAGTGTATAATTTGAATAGGTATCTATAATTTAGTACATTTACATGGCATATGCACCTTGAATGTGTCTCAAGCTGAGGTATCTATCAAAATGTAACCTTTACTCTATAAAATGTGTATAATATATATCAAAAATTTGAAAATATCTATCTAAAACCTTTGAAAATTGGTGCTAAGTTTATAATATTATGTCCCATGTGTATATATAAATCATGTGAATTGTATCAAATTTTGTCAATTCTACCAAATGTATGTGTAAGTGGAGTCATGTCTCTATGACATGCTCCTATTGATATACATCCTATTTTGTGGTGAGAGAATGTAATGTGTCAATCATATTATCTCAAAAAGATAAGATAACAATGTTATATTTTTACCAATCATGTATTAATAAAGCATATAGTGGTGTCATGTCTAAGTAGATGTATCAATGAATCTCACATTATCTAAATGTAACAAGCCATAAGAGGTATGATATAGATCATCGAAACATATATAAGTAAAAATATTATAAAATAATAAAGCACATGAAAAGAGCACTTGATATCACTCAAATGGAGGTATAAGGAGACCACAAACAAGGGGTATGTTCAAATGTCACACACTCAATGGGGAGGACATGTTTAAATATCCGTACACCAAAAAAACTATCAACACTTAGGGCACTAGGACCAACAAATAAATAACATGTTCAAATATTCCATAATAAAAACAAGGAATAAAATAATAAGTAAACTCAAGTAATCTATGTGTTAAGATGAAATAAGTGAAATATAAATAATTAACATAAACATGTAATACTAGTCGCTACATATGTGTTCGTAAAATGCCCTATAAAATAACATATAAAATACAATGTGTAAGATAGTAACATGAGTATATGCATGTGTATTAATTATTATATAATTTCAACGTGATAATGCAAAATGATAATAAAATAATAGAACCTATATAAATAATTATAAATAAAATCAAGATGCTCCCATCATAGTGTGTCACACTAAAAGAAGAAAGGTCCAACATTTGCATATGTATGTATCATGAATCTAATGTATGCTTCTATAAAACTCAAGTAACTATGAAACATATGTGGGTAAATAAATGATATGATATCTACTAACAGAAAGTAAAAAAAAATGGAAAATTTATTAAACATGTAAAATGCTTCATATTTTCATATTTTTTATTTATTTAAATGTTTTTATATTTTCTTGATTATTATTATTATTATTATTATTATTATTATTATTATTATAATTATAAATTTGAATTTTAAATTTTAATGTTTTAAATTACATAAGTTACATAATGATCTCAAGATGAGGATAAAAACTGGTGAGGAGTGGTAAATGAATAATATTTCTAAAACAAAATTTTCCGTCTCTGTACATAATAGAATCAAAATGTGTATCATGTTATTTTGATAAGATTATACATGATATATTTCCTTGATATACATTTTAATTATTTAGTCTTGTTATAAATATGTTATTTATTTGTGAAAGGATAAAATCTTACCTTCATGATAAAATGATATGTAATTTTTTTTCTATCAATCATTCTTACTATTGATTTTAACCATGCTCCTCCAAACGCAACTTCATTTTATGCACTTGGATTTGAAATAACATGAAAAGTAAGATAACACTCTTTTGAATAAGAAATAAACTTTTAACTTGAATTATTCCATACATGTTGTAGATACACTAGTTTGATCCAAGTGTTGATACTTACTTTCAAGAGAGTTAAAAAATGACATACAACAAAAATTTATATCCTGGTAATCCATAACCTTGATATCTATAAAATTCTCAACATCTATGTGATTAGTGATAGTGAAAGGGTCCAAATATGAGGAAAGTCTTGCAATTTCCCCCTTTGGAACCACATTTGAATCTTTAGTTTTTTCAAGTATCTCTTGCTTTTGACCTCTATTGTTATAAACTTGGCTTTAAGCATGTTTTTTTAATTAACTTGAAATTGATTTTCCAATTGCTCTTTTTGTAACATTTCCTTTGTAATATGTTGCATTTATAATTTTTGTATTTTATCTTGTGAATTTTTTAATTTTGTGTTTTCATCTTGATATTTATGTAACATTTCTTGCTCTATCTTTGCATTTTGAATATTTTCTTATTCTAATTATGCCTTTTAAAGTTTTTATTTCTCTAAGTTTTGCATTTGTAATTATTTTTAATCTAAATTATCCTTTGGTACCCATATTTTCTATTTTTGTACTTTTGTTTTAAGATATACACTCAAAATTTGAGAAGATTTATTAATTGATGTACTAATAATATGATCACCACTATTATTGAGATTTTGTATTTTTTTCATCAAATAAAAAAACCAATTTGTATGATGCCCATGCATTCTATGATATGCATAATATAAGTTTTATCTCCTAGAGAGGATATAGAGGAGGAATTTTGATCAAGTTATTTTGAAGCATTTCCATTAGAATCTCACTTGAACTCTTATTATCCTTAAGTTCACTTTTTGAATCCCCATTTGTACATGTATTTTGTTATGGCTTTCAATATTGAGATGAAGTATTGTTAGGAATAAAATTTCTAGATGAAGATGCTAAAAGATGATTAACACTATAATATTATGATTTTTTACATATGTTATTTGATTTTCAAATAATGTGATATTTGAAGTGAAATATTAATTTTACATTTGTAACTCTTCTCTCATAATATAAGAACAAGCCCTAACTACTTCAGATTGAACATGTATACACATACCATCTAAAGGAGATGCGGGAGGTGGTGGGGTTTGAGGAAGGGTATATTGGTTACCTTATTTTATAAATATAGGATGGAATACATTATCCATTAAATTAGTGATGACATGGACGTCATCATAGGGATGGTAGCTATCACCATCTAAATAGTTGAGAGGACAACTTATAGAATATTGAAGATATGATTGTTCTTATTCCAATGTCCTATTTGGTTTTTAAAAAGTTTGAATTAATGAATATTGTGTATGGAGTTTTAAAAATAATGCATCATAGCCATTAAAAATATCTATATCATCTATGATGAGAAAACAAGATAAAGTGTAATTCTAAGAACAAAAGCATAGAAAATATCTAAGAGAAAGGGGAAAAGGTTAGGGAAATTAAGAGAACAAGCATCACCTATACTATGCCCATAGAAAAAATAAAATCTAGAAAAAATTAATAAATATGAAACTCTAGAAAGTTGAAACCCTAGGGCAAGCTAGGGTTTGGTTCAATTAGACTTAGAGGTTGGGTTAACCAGAATGTTTTATCTAAAATGGGTTTTTACAAAATAACTTATATAAATAGAAATTTATTGAAATAATGTAAATAATTTATATCTAAATAGCATAATATAGTATTAGTAATAAATTCATTTAATCATGTGTAATAAATATAACAATGATTATATAACTATGTGTCTAAGGGTTAGAAGATAGAATATTTTATTTGATGTTCTATTATGGTTTGTCACTACTATTTAGCTTCATCTTAGTCCTAAAAATTAGTTCTAGTTTCCATTCATTTAGGTTTGTTGATTATTTTTCTACTCAAACACTACCATCAATGTTAGTGTCCTCTTATGGAAATTTCTATCCTATATAGAATATAGGTCATTTTATATGGATTCCACATGTGCCTATTAGGGTTTTCTATCACCTTGCATATTGTATGTTTGGATCATGAACATAGATTTTAGATGTCAAGTTTTTGATCAAAACCCTTGGTCCTTCAATTAGGGCATGCCATCTCATAAAAATGAAAGTTAGTGGGAAAAATTAAAATAAAGATAACTTTAAAGACCCCTCTATTGGTGAATACTACCTACATAGCCATATAATCTAAAGAGGGCCTTCGAGCAATGTATTTATCCCCCTTATGTGGTATTGTGTGTGAATAATGGTTTAATATGTTATATGAGAGTGCATGTAGTGATATAGCTTGAAACATGGCAAATATCACTCAAGAATTTTTATTTTAATGGTTTAGACCTATAAGAAGACTAATCTTATGACTGATTTGGAAATAAGGAATAATATCATAGTAGAAATCATTTGTGAAAATGATTTAGTGAGCTTGAATAGGTGCTTTCTCGGTAATTGTTAGATGAATAATGAGTGAGATTTGTTTTTTTAATTTATAATGCACATTTTTAAAAATATCATGGATGGTTAATTAATACAAATAATCAAATCCATAATATTGAAAGATTTGTAAATTTGAGTGTTTATAAGGTACATACACTAGCATTGGATCTAGGACACTAGTAACAATGCTAGTGTCCAAGTCTAAATGGTAGTGTCCTAGATAATAAAGAAAATTTGAAGCTATTTAACTAATATTGAAGGATACACACATACACACACATACATATATGTATATGTATATGTATATATATATGTATGTATATATATGTGTTTATATATATATATATACATATATATGTGTGTGTATATATATATATACATATATATATATATATATATATGTATATATATATGTATATATATATGTATATATATATATATATGTATATATATATATATATATATATATAAAATTAATACAAATAATCAAATCCATACATATTGAGAGATTTGTAAATTTGAGTGTTTATAAGGTACATACACTAGCATTGGATCTAGGACACTAGTAACAATGCTAGTGTCCAAGTCTAAATGGTAGTGTCCTAGATAATAAATAAAATTTGAAGCTATTTAACTAATATTGAAAGATATATATATATATATATATATATCATATTTTAAGCATATATATATATATATATATATATATATATATATATATATATATATATATCATATTTTAAGCATATTATATTTTACAAGTGATCTAGGTAGTCATAATATTAGGGTCAAACCATATGATAATAATTTAAGCATAATGAGATAGATACCAAAATATCTTCATCAATGAGAAAGTCAATAATTGAAGGGTAGAGCATTGACTTATATTTTAAAAGTGTACAAGACTAGTATATCATGTAAATTATAGATTTGAATATATAAAACCCTATGTTGTGGGTACACATGCTTGTAGGATAGGGTGAAACTCTCATGAAGAGATGCTCATCCAACATCCTCCTTTATGTTCACAATTATTTCAACAATTAAATAAAACATTTTGAATTATATAGGTGGTATTATAATAATTCACCATGGTTAAAAAATTACATTATATTAGGTCTTTAAATTCAAGAATACAACATACATGCTTTTGAAACACACAATTCCAATTACAAAGTTTCCCATATCTTGAAACTAAATGTTTGCATCAAATCAATGTAGTATGCATTGAAAGAAACATATTAAATGAAGGAAAATGAACGATATAACATACATCCATAAAAAAAATAGTAGTATTATTTTGGATTGATACTCAAAATGAATGCACATCTCACCATGTATTAATTATTAGATATCATGCCACTTATTCTCCCTTCATGAAAGTACCAATTCAGGAACAATTTGAATTAGTTCTAGGGCCTTATACAAAATTTGTGATAGAGTCTTAAAACCAACTCCAGAGTACCAAATAAAAGTGTGCTTAAGTATTATATCTATCTACATAATCCAATATAAAAGTGGCACTAGACTGTTACATCCATATATAGAATCTCATATAAAAGTAGCACTAGAATATTAAAGCCAATTCTAGATTATGCATTCCTAGAACTCTAGAGAACATTACATATCTTTTTTTTTTTGGAGAACCTGCTACAACATTATTTCATGTGCATGCAAAAATTTAAAATAATTCTACCAACATATTAAAATAGTTATGTGTATACCATAATCAACATACGAATTCTATCATAGGTCTGATTTATGAAAACTTGTCTATACCTCCATGCTACAATCATGTGAGTTCTCAAATGTGTGATAAAATAACTAGACATGATACATATGATTTATTTTTTAATTTTCATGGATATAAAAATAAAACAAAAATGTTGTCACCTTTGTGATACCTTGTCATTTAACCTATGTTTGATAAAATTATTCATTTTTTACCTCTTATTTTGTAGGTGCATGAATAACTTACATCTTAATTTTAGATGCCCCTTCCTTCTTAGAATGCTCATTGTAATTATTTGGGTTAAATTATGAATTAATCTCCAAACAATTTTCATGCCAATGCCCACTCATGTTGCAATGAGTGCAATGATGCTTTCCCAATATCTTGGTCATACAACCTTTTTTTTCCCTTATCCACATTTTGATTTGGAAAGTGGTGTTTACAACTTGCATCCTTCCTCTTCATGAGAGACCTACCCATTATTTTTAAAATCAAACTCCTAATTATATTTGAAAAAATAAATAATTCCATTACCTTGTATGGGCTATTTTTTCAAAACTACTATCTTAGGATCTTTTCTTTTTGAATCTTTTCTTACTTCATTTCTCTTAGAGCATTATCCAACTTTTTATTCACCACTAAAATATCTTGAACATGTGTATTGAGGCCTCTCCTCAAACATTATGGGATTAATCATTCCTTGGCCATTGATACCAAGGCCTTTTCCATCATAAACTATTTTGATAATCAACTTGGAGATAAAACCTTTAGTATGCTTCTCAAATTTACCAAGGGAATTATCTAGATATTAGTGAAAAGAAAGAAAATATGGTGGAGTGCCTACTTTGCATATCTTTGGAAGGAATATTATCTCTCTTTCACTCTTTCACCACCATCTTAAAATTTTTCAAACATATATTCCTTTATTTGTAGCTCATGTTGCAACTCTTTAATGATGCCCATGAGAAATTATCCATGGATTATCATGCTATCTTGAAGCACTTGACTATCATCTTCCAAGTCCCACCACATATTTATTAATTTGAATTTTTCCTATTATATTTTATACTTTATATCTTAAATATCTTAAAGCCTTTCTCTCTTCAAATATTTTCCTATGGTTGAACTTTTTCAACAAAAAAACCTATACTTATCAATAGACAAACATGGAAGAAACCCACTATGATACCAATTTTATCAATAAAATAGGTAGATATTCCACTCTAAGTTTCACCAATATGGATTATTTCAAAACAAGGTGTTACTTTCAAGTTATATGCCATAGAACAATACCCAAAATGTTTTTAAATATGTATTCCAGTTGTTATAATTGAAATATACAAGATACTAAATAATATGCAACCCTTCACATACAATATCCACATGATACATGAATTTCACACATTAATCAACACTCTTAACATGATACTACTTCTTGCATGATTTCAATTTAAATGCTTGCATAGGAGTGTAATACCAATGTGGAGTTTCTTAACCTTTATGAATAAGTATTATACTTGTGATAGATGAGTCTTAGACACTCTTAAGTGTTTGTTGTATTATAATAGTTTCAAGGAATGCAAACATGTAAGAAAAAGAAGCAAACACATAAATAAAAATATATATCACAAGACATACCATGGAGAAACTCAATGCAAGAAAAATCTAACAAGAGAAAATCAATGTTTTCTCATCTCCACTATGTTTTATAATTTACAAGCTCTTGCCTTCTTGGGATTATAAGGAATCAAACATCTAGGGATCTTACACACATAATTATATCTAAAATGTTTAGTGGAAGAATTTCCTCTAAAATAAGAAAAAATATTGAACTCATCTATATCAACTATGTAGTATTCAACTCATTCACATACATGAAAATAATGAGATGATGAAGGAAAAACTTAATTAATTCATCAATTTCATCCAATTGAATTATTTTTTACCTTATCTCATATATATTGATTTTTTGAATGAACCTATAGGTTCATATTTATACACAAACACCCCTTAGGATTGAAAAATAATCCCAATAGTTATAAAGTTAATCCAAAATGCCTTCATGTCCTTTGAACTTCTCATGTGTAAAAAACCACCGTAACAAGTCCTCTAACTTCTAGAGGCCATAATTTTTACATAATAACTAAAAATCGCATGTCATTTTTTTAACTTGTATAATTTTTTGAGAGTAATCCAAGCATGCACTCAAAATATACATTTGATGCCAAAAATATGCCCTTCTATCCCATACAACAAAAACTAACAATTTTAGCAGGTTTCAAATCGCCCATGTTTAACAATCAATTATCTTATTGACTAAATTAGATGTTATATATAATCTAAATTTATGATCCATATATATCTATTGGAATCCTTGTGTTTCCCATAAACCTAAAGGTGCATATGTAATAATATTATCAACACTATATGTTACAACACGTATGTTAGGGTTGGCAAAAGGTTAATCAATATTACCAATGCAATCATTTTTTTCTTCAAATGTGCTAATATGAATATGTATATATTATTATTTTCAAGTTATAAATAGAAAATATTCCATTTTCATATAAGTGGTCATCAATATATTCACAAAATTATTTTGCATCTAGAGGATCAAATCTATTTTTATTATCAGTCAGATTAGAAGACCTGGTCAATCTCTATGGTCATAATAAGCCCATCAAGAGTTTTTATAACATTTTAAATGTATGACAATTCCTTTTAACATGTCATTAATAAATTTAAAAAGATTTTTATTAATGATGTTTGGGTCTTATCATGTTTTATTATATGAGTGTTAATGATGTTCCTCATTAAGGGAATACAACATGAAATGAAAACTAGGAAAATTTGAATAAAAAATGCTCATCCAATATAGCCATTCATTATTTATAAATTGAGAAAAAGTAAACAAAAATGTGAAATATAAATCTTGTAAAAATAAAAAATAATATTTATAGAGAATTCTAAATTCCACTAAAATTTAAAGTCAAAAGAAAGTGCTTTTAGTGTCAGGTATCAAATTTGAAGTTGAAAAAGTTATTTCAATATTAGATATTAATCCAAGGTCTAAATTTTTTTAGTGTTAGATATTAGATCCAAGGCTGAAAGATAGTTATTTTAGTGTCAAATTCTTAGGATTTATCTAAAACCTAAGATAATGTTTTTGAATCAATGTTTAACTAACATGTTTAAGTTCATCAATATATTTTATTAAATTTAGAATTAATTGGTATATTAACTATAATTAAGATAAAATTAATAGTAAGATAACAAATGTTGTAAAATAACTTATAACTAGAAGAATGAAAGCAAAGTACTAAAATGGACATTGCACAAATTACTGAAATAAAGTAGCTATGAAAAACACAAGAAGACATAGTTGTTTTCTACCTATAGGTTGATTATGTTTGATTGAAACTCAAATAAAAGATCATATTAGACCAAATTATGAACATGCAACAAAAACTATAATTTTCATTGATATAGGTCAAAATTGACATAAGGGGGTATGATTAACTACCGCTACTATCATCTACTTGTCAATTTAATCCTCTGATAATTAATTTTATCCTTTGCTTAAAATTAATAAAATTAGGGCATATTCCCATACACATTCTTGAGTTATGCTTATGTGAAAATTTGACCTTTGGATGTTACATATGACTTGTAAAGGACTTAGTCAGAGTTAAAACCTTGATAGGGCTTGTAATAGTTGAAAACTTGTAAAGATAAATAGGGAGTATAATGTGTTGAACTTACCCCAATCACTCCTATGATGATTAATCGTTACCTATGTATCCCATAATCCAAATAGGGAAATCAAGCCCATATAGTTATCCCATTTAGAGTTATTTTTGTGATTTTTATCTTTTGACTATATGTATACATCTAGATATGGATTTAATACTTGATAATGATTCAATTTACTTAGATCAAATAGGCTATTAACTTGGCTAAGGGATGCTTAAATTTTTTTGAATCAAATTTATAAATAATAAATAAGCTTTACTTAGTGTGTAATAGTATAAGTGTGACATAATAGTGAAAATGGTAAGTGATAGAATAGGTTGCTTAGATGTGCCTTTTTAGAAATCTAAAAGTGGAAAAATTCACATGACCTATCCTAAAAGTATAAACCAAATTATAAGGAGGGTCTAAATTTTAGAAATAGTAATTGTTAGGGTGACAACATTAAACCATAGGGGTCAAGACCAACTATCAATTTTTGGTCTCAATTTGTAATCCTCTCAAAATACACCAATAAGATTGAGTAATTCAATAAGGACAAAGGGAGGTAATAACACATAGATGAATATACCCTCATTAATTTTAGAACTAATGTTGGTTCAATCCAAGTACTGAGAAGTTTAACCCATTTTATTTTGAGATTACTAACTTATACCACTATAGGTTCAATTGGTATGAGCATTCATGTTCATTCACTTGCTTGCTTATTATTTGTCTATATCATGTTACCTATCTAATTCAACTTTTGAAGTAATAATATATTGTTCATTATAATTCATTTCAATATCTAATATAAGGTAGGATATCATCAAAAAAGATAAAAAAAAGTGTAGGGTAAGGAAAAAAAGAGAGAGCATACTTGACATAAACAAGTTTCTTGATGCCAAAGAGATGAAATCATGATTGACCATAATTATACCACTATGTGCCTGGTCTATCAATTATGTAAATGTGAGCCACTCAGTGGGTAAGATTATAAAGATAAGTGTTGAAGGCAATTAATTTTTTGAACCCATTATAAATATAGTCTAAATGATAGTCTATAACTATTTCACACAATGATTGGGAAAAGACTAAATTAAGGCTTGATCAAACATAATAAACTAGTTAAAATAGTTTATGCACATCTTAATTGAGACAATCATCTGTAAATAAGTATATTAGCATACCTAATACCAATTAAATCAAAAGACTAGATGTATTAAATGAACAAAATACAGTAAAATATGTGTTTAACATCCTAGAAGCATTTTATTACAGTCAATGTCCTATGGCATACAACTAAGGATGAAGGTATGGGGTAAAGGCTAGTGCAATTTAGACCTATTATAAAATTAGTTTGATACCTAAAGAGATGACCAACCCTTGGTAAATAACCTAGTAAAAATAATAATAAATAAAGGTAGGTGAAATCCTAATGTAATTCTTATAGAGACTTGGTACCCAAAAGTATCACCATTTACAATGGTAATGCATCCTGTTTATATTAAAATTCATGAAGTTCATGGCCTCATCTTCCAACTCATCCTACTAACATGGTGGTTATAAATATTTAATGATTATTGAAAAATGCCATTGGGATTCTTGATTCTGTGACATATTTTAAAGTGTGCCCTATTTTTATAATTAAACCATGCCTATTTAAGGAAAATATTTGTATTTTATTTCTTCTTTGTATTTTTTGGACCTCTGTAATTTGATATTCTATTGTAAATTTGAGTACACAACCCATTTATAGAGTTGAAATCCCTGACGACTAGACATGCCATCAATTTTCAATATTATGAATTATTTGATGACTTGGCATGTTTACATGGTTCATCAATATTAACTTTTGTCCACTTGGACAATGCTATTTCCATGAGGTTTTATATGACTTCCCAACCTCTTTCCACATGGGGAAGTCACGTGTCTTCTCCTTGCTAACTCATAGCTCAAATGGGTAGTGAGATTTTATGGATTACTTTGGGGTAATAGGTCATTGAAATGCCACCATGTGGTGTAATAATGATAAAACAATCATTTAAATGGTCTGATATTATACAAATGGCCCCAAGATAGTGGGTCACCATAATGGCACCACATAGTGCAATCTTGCTAAATTAGTCACCTAAAGGGTTTATTGATGTATAGAAAACCTTGGGATAATGGGTCATTAAGATGGCACCATGTGGCACTATCCTACTACCCCACTTACCTAGAGGGTTTATTGAATCATTAAATTCCTCTAGAGTGGTGAAAATATGTCACATGGATTTAGGAAGCCCTTGAAGAATTAGTTAAGTCTTAAAGAGGCTTTTACAAAGGGGTTGAGACTACCAAGAGCTAAGAAGGATTACCACATGAATTCAAGAATAAAGTGGGAACTTGAAGGCATGAAATAAAGGCACATTTAGCAATTTTCAATTATAAAAAATAATGGCTAAGTTATTTTGAAATAAATGACTAGGTATTCAAAATAAAAACAATATTGCAGATGAACTTAGCAAATAGAAAGCGATTTTAAATGAATTCAAAGTTGAATTCTACCAAATTAAAAGCACATTTTTGTTTATTATTATGAAATAAGCTAAGTCTAAGAAGTGAAACCATATGAAAAATTATTCAATTATTTATAAATTTAATTATAAAAATATTGAACTATTGAGGAAAAGAAGCCACAAAAATTTGAAAAAATTAGACAACTTGCCAAGATCTAAGGTGAAATGGCTTAAATAAGGGAAATTTGATGCATTTATTAAACATAATTTATAACAAGAATTAATAGATCTAATCAATTCAACCATTTATGGGAATTTTAGACCAAGTGAAATAATTAAGATTGGATTAACAAACCTGGTTAATATCAATGATCCATTTAGAAAATAGAACTTCACATCTAGGAACTTGTAAACCAAAGACTAAAATGAAACAAGATAGTCATAATATAAAGAATTGAGGATGGGGAATGTTGGAAATAATAAATTATGAATCTTATGAGGAAAATACTATAAAAGCATTGAAAACCCAAAAAACACCTGGTTAAAGAAATCTAAAGGTTAGACTACAAATCTTCACACCTAAACACAAGTATAATTTTTAAACCATTATCTTCAGACAAAATTAGAAAGATGAAGGAAATGAAGTCTAATTAAACATGTGGCATAATAATTTTTAATTATATGAAAGTCTATTAGGGTGTGAAAGTGGTTAATTATTTAATATCTATTAGATGCACATGAAATAATTTAGCCTTGCCTGAGCAACCAAACTTTCAAAGAGGGAAAAATTTGGCTACCTGGATTGGGGAAATGGCATGGGAATTTCTCTTCTTCCATCCAAACATCCATATCACTAAAATATATACTTCTAATATACTTAAATGCATTTCTTCACTATTATCTAGGCTAGAAAACTTGTGGTGGATGTTGCCTGAATCACCCTTTTGAGAAAGATTTTAGATTGTTGTATTTTTTATTTCATTTCCTTCAAAAATTTCTTATGAAAATATTTTATAGTCATATCCATTGAGATTTATTAACTAATGCATCGGTAAAATGATAAACTCATAAATTTTAGATTACCACGATAAGCCTAAACTAGTCCAATTTTTTTTTCTTTTCTTTGGATATTTAATTTAGTGTAGTTGATGGATTTAAACAAGAAAAAAAAAACTTTATAAAATACACATGTTTTATTTAGAATCATAGGTCTCCAAAATTTAGAAAAAGTAAAAAAGAAAATTGAACAAACCATGTAATTTTTAAATTATGACTCTTTACCTTTTAAATTCTAAAGCTGAAACCACTTTCATGTTTCCATCAACCATTTTAGGTCCTTTAGCCTACTAACACCAGGAAAATAAATTCATAAGGGCCAATTCTCCACTCAATGCTTTATTTTGAAAAATGGATGGGATGCTAAGAAGTAAAATGGATGGAATGCTTAAGTATAAATAGAACTAAACCAAGAAAAAATTGAAAACATGAAAACTACTCTAAACTAACATATATATAAACAAGAAGCTACTATATCCTACTAAAGTTTCAAGAGATGGACAATGGAGATAGAGGAAGACAATGAAAAAGACAAAGTTTTAAGAGATGGACAAGAAAAAGTAACTCCAAAAATATATCCTACTAAAGGAGAAGTAGACTTACAGCTAAACACAGACATTTTCCATGCTTTGGAAGTCAGAGACCAAGCATGAAATTATTCAACAATAGGTGAAACAAGACAAAATGGCAGTAAAGAATAAGAGGAATGGGTTATCCCAAAGAAAAAGAACTGAAAAGGTAAAAAATCTATAGATGTTGGCACTAATCCCAAACAAGGGAGACCAACCCTAAGAGAAATAAGACAAAGAGAGATTGCTAGGGAGATTGCCAGTGGTAAACAGAAAACACTAGAGACCCAACCCCTCAAAGCCTCTAAATGAGAATCTTGTCTTGGAACTTGAGGGGTTTTAATAGTCCTACAAAAGGTTTGAGGTTAAAAACTACATTTTAGATAATAAATTAGATATTTTATTACTCCAAGAATTCAAGATGAATGAGGAGAGTTTTAGGAAAATTGCTAACTACATATGGCCTAAGGAGGCATTTTGCATTAGTCCAGCTGAAGGGGCTTTAGGGGGAATTGTAACTATGTGGAATAGTGCCAAAACTTATGGATATCTTATGACTTATAATAAGCACTTCTTGATAATCAATTTCTCTTTAAACTCTTTGAACTAGTCGTTGATCAATGTCTATGGGCCAAATAACAAAGCTTTGAGACAAAATTTATGGATAGAATTGAGTAGTTTCAAGAATAATTCCCAAAACACTAGATGGATGTTAGCTGGAGATTTTAACACTCCTCTATACCCTTCTAAAAAATAGGGTGGGATTATTGATTACTCAGACAACATGTTCGACTTTGCCAAATTTATTAATGACTGGCGATTATTGGATATAGAACTGCAAAATCAAAAATTTACTTGGTCAAATAGAAGAAGAGGAGATCAAATGATTCAAGTTAAGCTAGATATATTTATTATCTCAAGTAACTAGAATGATTATCATAATATGCATGTGCAGGCTTTTCCTAAAACCATGTTTGACCATTGCCCGATCTTTCTCAGTTGGAGAGAATAGGGACAATTTGGACCTTCCCCATTCCATTTTGAAGCTATGTGGATCAAACACAATGAATTTAGACAAATGGTGGTCCAATGGTGGAAAATTCCTATTTAGGGCACTCCTATGTTCAAAATAGTAAAAAAACTCTAGCATATTAAACAAGAAATTTATGGATGGAATAGATACAACTTTGGGCAGGTCTTTTAGCAGAAGAAAAACATAGTGAGAAAACTCAAATATATTCAACAATAGATGGATCAAGGGGATGATTTTAAAGACACTCTAGAAGAAGAGAATGTCATGTCTTCTGAATGGAATAATCTTATTGAAAGAGAAGAGGTTTTCTAGAAATATAAATCTCATGTTTAGTGGCTTAAAGAGGGTGATAGAAACACTACCTTCTTTTATCTCTCAGCCATGAAGCATAGGAAGGCCAACTCAATAACAAAGCTAGTTATGGATAATGGTGATAATATAATCGAGGATAATGAGATAGGAGAACAAGCCAGGGCTTTATTTCAAAATCTGCTCATTGAAGAAAATAATGATGATGAAAATGATAGACATATGAATCCATTCATTGATAAAATACCCTATTTGATAATGGATGAAGATAATTAGGAGATATTAAAGCCTATATCTGAGAAAGAAGTCCATGATATTTTATTCTCCATGGGTACATTCAAAGCCCTGGGTCCTGATGGCTTTCCTCCTATATTATTTTAGGAGTATTGGGAGATAGTAGGAGCAGATCTTATGGCTATTATTCATGATTTTTTTAGATCAAGTAAACTTTTGAAACAAGCTAATAATACCTTCATAGTACTTGTTCCTAAAAAATCACAACCTACACACCTTATTAATTCAGGCCCATTAGTCTATGCAACACTATTTATAAGTTATGTACTAAGGTGCTAGTTATGAGGATTCAACCATTACTAGACAATTATTTCTCCTATACAAAAAGGTTTCATCCTGAGTAAGTAGATTTTTGATGTTGTGATCACCACACATGAGACTATTCAATCCATGGATAAGAGTAGAATCCTTGGTATGGCTCTCAAGCTAGATATTTCTAAAGCATATTATAGAGTCTCATGGACTTTTCTGTTCTAAGTGATCAAAAAAATTGGGTTTAATGATAAAATATCTCGCTTGATATAGAACATTATCTCTTTGGCAAAATGATGTAGCTAGAGGGTTTTTCTCATCTTCGAGAGGAATTCATCAAGGAGACCCTCTCTCCCTATACTTATTCATCATTATGGTAGAGGCACTGGCGAGATACATACAAGCAGATATAGCCTAAAAAAAGCTAGTGGGCATCAAACCTGCCTCTTCCCTTTATCCTATGGTGGTGCAGTAGTTTGTGGATGATACCATCTTTTTTGTCATCTCATTGGTGATTGAAGCTAGAAGATGGAAGAATATATTAAATAATTATGTCATAGAGTCTGGACAAAGGATAAATTTCCAAAAAAGCAATGTGTATTTCTTCAACACTTCTAATGACCTTAGACATATAATCATTGATATATTAGAATGTGCTGAAGCTACCCTACCAGCTACCTACTTAGGTCTCCCAATCATGGTCAAAGAGGTATCTCCTAGTTTTTGGAATAGAATTGTGGAAAGAACGCAAAGGAAACTTCTTGGTTGGAAAGGGAAACTCCTTAGTAGTGTTGGTAAACTACAACTTTTTCAGGCCTCACTGTAAGGTATTCCTACATATTTCTTATCTCTTTTTAAGATTCTTGCTTATTTTGCTGACAAACTAGGACACATTCAAATAAAATTTTTATGGATGGGGGTGGAAGACAAATAGAGAATGTCTTTAGTTAGATGGGAAAAAGTGTGCCTTCCAAAATCTCATGGTGGACTCAGTATTAGGTCTATCAGGAACATGAACAAAGCCCTTCTCTCAAAAATTAGTTGGAACTTGATCCATAAAAATAATGATTGGGGGAAATAATGTATGCCAAATACATGTATAGCATTGATGATTTCAATTTTATTCAACAAATGGGATTACCCTAGGGATTTGTGATATGGAATAAAATGCTAAAAACCAGAAGCCTTCTTAAGCAGGGAATTAGATGGAAACTTAGAAATGGCTAGCATATTAAATTCTAGAATGATATCTGATTAAAGGACAAGGCTCTCATCACATAAGGAAACTATGGAGAGATTGCTAACTTGGCTACTCAATTTTTTGGAGACAGGGTCAGTGATTATATGGAAAATAACAATGGGATGCAGAGCTAGAAAAATCTATTGGACTGTTGTGCTCACTGGCCTCAGCTTTTCCCTAGAGTGTGGGAGATTTAGCAGTGCATTTAGGAGATCATAATCCCTCTCCTCCCCCATGAAGATGAATAGTACTAGTGGCCAGATAAGAATGGATCATTCTCTATCAAGTCTGCTTACCATCTGCTCATTCCTGAAGCTCATAATAAAGATGTATGGAAAAAGGTGTGAAATTATAAACTTATTCCAAAAATTAACATGTTCCGGTGGGCTATTGCTCATAACAACATCCTAACTCAGGATAATCTATAAAAGAGAGGGTTTACCCTAGTTAACATATGCTTTATGTGTGGCTCAAAAGAGGAATTAGTTTCACACCTCTTCATCCACTATGATTTTGCCCAGGAATTATGGGGCACAATACTTAATAACTTTAGTATTGAATGGGTCTATAATTTTGACCTTAAAGAAGTAATCCTCAAATGGAATCCAACCTTCACACATCCTTGGCTTATGGAATTATGGAAGCAAACTCTACCATGTCTGAGTTGGATTTTATGGAAAGAACACAACCACAAAATTTCTAGGGACACTGCTAGAAATGCATCTCAGGTGTTTCACTCCTTTGTTAATACCCTTATGGAAAGTGTCACAACAACCCATATTCATGCTATAGAGTAACCCCTATCTCAAATTGAAAACCAAATTTCAGCCAAATGGAAGGTTTTAAACTAGATCTCTAGGTATAACAACTCCAAAATTCTATAGAGACTAAATACTAAATGGATTCCCCCCAAAGCCTAACTGGATGAAACTCAAATTTGATGGGCCATCCAAGTTAGATGGTAAATCTAGTGGAGGAGGAATTATAATTAATGATAAAGGATGGATGACTATTGTCTATGCTAGTGGAATAGGATGCTAGAGCAATAACTATGCTGAAACAATAGCTCTCCTATCAGGATTAAAGTTGGCTATATCCATAGGAATAAAGAACTTGAGTATACAAGGAGACTCTAAAATAGTCATAGATGTCATTAATAAAGCATAAAATGTGGGAATTAAGCTAAAAGACATCATTACATATATTCAATTTCTTTTGTAGAAGTTCTCCAGAGTAGATATTTCCCATATTTACAGAGAGGGAAATAGTGTTGCTGATACTTGTGCCAATCTTGGTCATCAATTTTTATATTGGAGGGTGTGGCAAAAAGGTGTTCATATTCCCTTAAAGATTAGGGATATTATTCAAAAGGAGGTGACTTGTTAAGGATAAGGCACATTTATGACAAGGATAGCTCTTGGAGGTGGTTCAGTTGGAGAGGGCCATCGTGGATTTCAAAACTTGATAACTTTGGTAATCTTTTGACAATCATTCATGATTTATTATATCATGAGGTTAAGGCACATGGGCCTCATTATGAAAATCAATGGGAATGATTTCCAAGCATGGGATTAGACAACATCATCTATGTAGGGTATTTCGAATACTAAGCCATCACATCTTCATTATGCACAAGCAAAAATAAGGGTTATCAACCATTTCAAAGCTGAAGGCTAAATTTAGGAACTCCACGATTTGGGTCTACAAATACAAAATGGGAGGAGACTAAATTTGAATAGAACAAATCTCCTAATGTGAATTTAAGGATAATCCACTTATTTGACATTATTTTAAAGAATGGGGAATCAACCCATATCTGAAAAGGCTTAATGGGTATGACAAAAACTTGTCCAAGCAATTTGTGAGATCTTAGTTAAATAGGTGGGTCATAGTGGGCAGTATCAGTTTTGAAATATTTGAAAAGGTAATTTATATGGCCACTAGAATGACCATGTAGGGGATAAAGCTTCAAAGGAAAACAAAAATTATGTATCTTGCAAGCCACAAACTATTCCTAGGAGACGGAGAAGAACTCATCTTGTATCAAAGAGGATTCGAGCATGTTAAATTGCCAGAGCCATGGGATAGAGTGTGCTTCATTATTATGAATTAATTCATGCTTTAAGGTCAATTTACCAGGTTCTAAAATTACCATCTCCCTCTATTAAATCACTTTAGGTGCAATGCTATTATTAGCTTTCCTTTTTACCTACTCTCCTCTTTAGAACACTTTATCCTTAGGGTGAGAGCTAAAATGGCTAAAAAGCCAGATATAAACCATATTCCCCTACACTAGGGCCTCGTTTTCTACTTATACAACTTTTAATGAGCCCTTGAGCTATCCAAGAATATCAAAATCAATAGTGGAGACATTCCTTCCAATCTAGTGTCTGGTGATGCTATTGATGAGTCCTATTTTTCCCTTGTTCCTACCAAAACAAAAAATGTTTCTTTATCCACCCCAGAAGAGACCCCTATTGACACCCCCAACTCCTTTATGAGAAAGAAGGGTAATAAGAGGAAGGTTGATGAGGAGGAAGAGAATATTAGGGAGACCACGGAGGGGACCCACAAAAATCTGGGTAGGGGCATGGGGGGCCAAGGTGGTAAATCTTATAAGTCTTCCAAAATTAATAAGGAAGGCTTCTCCTCCAGAGTTTGAAGGTCAGGGTGGATTGTTGGTAAACCCACCCTGAAGGCTAGAATGATTGATTATTAGGAAAGTGCTTCAGAGGAAGCAACTTAGGAGGAAGAGTCTAAGGATCTAGAAATCCAAGAAATTTTTGAAGACACTAGAGGGAAGGAGACTAGGGATTTTGAGGTTACTGAGGAGCATGGTGCTGACACTATGGAAGCTACTAACAATAAGGGGAAAATGTATGTCGAGGAAGCTTGGTGAGGAAATAGAGAATAAGACTGATTGGAAATATGAAAGTGGGGATCTGAAGGATTGTATTCAAAAATTGGAGCAAAATTTCACCAAGGGACTCTAGAATATAATTCTCCTAAACATGTATATGCTGAAAGAAGTGGGTAATATTGGGCATGCTGACAATGTGAAGAATATTTATAAACTTAATTATCTTCTCAAATCAATGGTTATGTAAGGAGAGCCCCCTTTGACTCTGGTCTTTTCATTTTTTGTTATTTTATTTCTGTCTGTTGGTTCTCGGCTAGTGCCATCGTCTCTCTAAAGGCATATTTTGTTTGATTGCCTTCTTGTATTGTTTGCTCTGTGAAGGGTTTGGCCCCTAATATTCCACCTTACCTTATCAAAAACAAGAATCTACTATAGAAAATAGGGAAACTAGTATAACAAAACAAAATGTAGAAATGAAGACCAAAGTAGAGAAAACAAAATTAGAAAAAAATAAATTATGTATAATAATATAAAAAAAAACATGTCTAACATAGTTGGGAGGGTGGGTTTGGAAACCAAGTGCAACATGATTTTTAATTGCTGGTAGCAATAAGGCTCTTCTAGTCAATATCCTTAGGAAGGCAAGGGCATATTTTAATTCCCTCAAAAGTTATTTGATTTTCTTTCTTACAAACCCAAGATCATTAGCAAGAACACATTCAAAATACTTAGGTTGTGTAGTCCCAAAATAAAAATAAGTACAAGTTTTAGGAGTATTTAACTAAAACTATTTCCAAATAAAATCATGGGGTTCGTTCACCTGAGGCCCAAGGTTTAACATATGAAGATCATTGGTAGCCTCATCTTGGAATTTAAAAGTTAGTTTTATCATGCGTAGGTCAAATATAAATGAATTAACCTCTCCATCTTCATTATTAATGAGGTCAACCAATAGGGGATCAATTCATTCATAAATCTACACTTCCTCCTAATTTTGCCAATCATAAAACATATTTTTACTTGTTTGAAGCTTGGGGGTTATGATATCAAAAATACGATGTTCAAACTCAATTAATTCTTGAGGATTTTAATCATTAGACATAAGAACATCTTCTCCTTATTATTATCTTGTCATAACATGATTGTGCTCTTTTGAATCTAATATCTCCTCATCAACATTATCTAAAATGCATTCCTCCTCTTGAATCATATCAAGATTTAGAAGGTTACCAAGTTTAGGATCAACATGCTCATACTGAGAAAATTCCCCAATAATTATAATAGTATCTTGATCATTCTAATAATTATGAATAATACCTAGAGATGAGGATGAATCTCCCACCAAGCTTCCAAATTGTAGCATAAATTGATTTGTTAGACTACCAAAACTAGTAATTGAATTAGGTGGAAATTTTATAAACCAATCATATATTTCTTATTCTAAATTGAAAGGGAAAAATATACAAGTAATGTTTTCATATTCAAAATTCAAAATGTGTGTAGTATACTTGAAAGTAACAAGATGCTCTTCAATAGTTTTTTCTTCGAAACACAAGCATGAAATCAAAGGGATATTCTAGAAGTTCATGCTGAGTATCAGGGATGTCAATGGTTGATTCACATAGCTAGAACATATTTGCTAAGAATTAGAGATAGGTTGACAAATGAGTGAACATGTGTCATTGGCCTACCCCTATTGGTTATATTCCTTTATGTCTCAACAAGTTAAAAAAGAAGTATATGAACCATGTTCTAGACCTTTTGTTCCTTATAGTGGGGTCAATATTTATTTCAAATAAATAATATTCAATAGAAAAACTAATAAATATGAAAACTCAACATTCCTTCTAGCACCAATCTCTATTAGTTTCATTAATATAAAAATAGAAATTGGGAGAAGTAGGAAGAGAGGGCATCAATTCAAAGTCTAGTGAGTATTTAAAAGGTTCACCCTCCTTCTAGCACTAATTTATATTGGTCTCAATTGTGACCCTCTCAAAATGCACCCATAGGATTTAATAAGTTAGTGATTAAAAGGGAGGCAACAACACATGGGATGAATTTCCCCTCGTTAATTTTGGGATTGATGCTAGTTCAATCCAAACATTGAGTAGTTTAACCCATTTTAATATAAGAATGGAAACTAATATCACTAGAGTTTTAATTAATATGAGCATTCAAGTTCATTAAATTTCTTGCTTATTATTTGTTTATATATTTTTTCATATCTAATTCAACTTGTGAAACAATAAGTTCTACATTGAAATTCATTTCAATATCTAATATAAGATAGCATATAATCAAAAATTATAAAAAAGAGGGTAGGATAAGGTAAAAAATAAAGGAAATCCTTGATATAAATTATATTCTTGATGCCAAGGTGATGAAATCATGCATGACCATAATTATACCATTATGTGTCTCGTCTAACAATTGTATAAACACAAGCTACTCACTAGGAAAACTTATAAGTACAAGTGTTGAAATTCATTAATCTATTGAACTCATTCAAAAGATAGTCTGAATGACATTCTATAGTTGTTTCACACACTTATTATGAAAATACTAAATTAAAGTATGAATAAATCTAATAGATCAATGAAAATAGGTACTTCACATCTTAACTAAGATACTCATCTACAAACACATATATTGATATTGATAACACCAATTAACCAACTAAATAAAAATAATAGAGGAATTAAATCAATGAAATACAATAAAATATGTATTCAACATCCTAAAATCATTTTATTACAATCAATATCCCTTGGAAGGCAACTAAGGTCGAAGGCATGGGGGAAAGGCTGGTGCAAACCAAACCTATTCTAGTAGAAATTCGATACCTAAAATCATGACCAACCATTGGTAAATATTATAGTAAAAACACAAAAAATAAATTCAAGTGAAATCTTGGCATAGTTAATATAGAGCCTTGATAACCAAAAGTATTTCCCTTTAAAATGAAAATGCATCCTGTTTATATAAATAATTCATGAATTTCATGGCCTCATCTTCTATCTCAACCCACTAATGAGGTGTTTATAAATATTTAGTGATGATTTGAAAATGTATTTCAGATTCATGATTCCATGATTATTTTAAGGTGTTCCCCATTTCTATATTTTAACCATGCTTATTTAAGGAAAATATGTCTTTTAACTCCTAGTTATCTTTTATGGACCTCTGCAACTTGATCTTTCACTATTGAATTGAGCACACAACCCATTTATATATTTGATGGACCTAATGGCTAGATACATCATAAATTTATCAATCTCATGGATTATTTTATGAATTGGAATTTTTCTATGTCTCATCCATTTTTTTTTTTCCACTCATCTGATGTTCTTTCCCTGTGATGTTTTATCGCTTCCCCACATAGTTTTCCTTGCTCAATTGATAAGTTTGGCCATGTGTCTTCTCCATGCTAACACATAACTCAGATGGGTAACATAAATTTATAAATTAAATAATTATGTAAAAATATTTGGGATAATTCTTCATCATGATCATTATCTACTTGCAAACCCAATTGGTCACAATGTATTTGAAGATTTGATCTTATTGGAATCTAACTCTAATTCAAGCTTGACCTATAATTCTTGAGTTTATTAGTCTGTTCTTATATGAAATTATGTATTGTTTTATTTAAATTATTTATTTATATAATTATTCTCTTTATTCATTGGTTTATCACTCATTACTATCTTATATAAGTCAATCCTTTCACAACACTCATTTTGCTTCACTAGTTTGTACTAGGTAACCAACTTCTAGTTCTATAGTGTCAATTCTTGAAATATGCGTAAATAATTTAATATTATACCTTTGAATATTTTTATTGATAATTTTAAACCTAAAAAAACTTCTTCCAACTATCCATTCATCCTTGAACACTTCTTTTCATGCATCATATACTATTTGTCTTGTATAGGCTAGTAGTTTTTTCTACACCTTCTTGTCTTTAACCATTATATCACCTTTCCAAAAGGTATAATATAATTTTTTTAAACTATTTAGATTTTTTAATCTCTAAAATAATTTTATAGACCTTATTCATCCTTTGTCACCACTTTATATCCCTTGTTTGCCTTCTATTTACCCCAAATTAGGCCTATTTTAACCCTATTTTCACTCAATTATGAATATCTATACAATGCCATACTCTATCACTTTAAAACCAATTTAATATATTTAAAAATTATAATTTAATGTAAAATATTTTTATTTTTATTTTTATTTTTTAATGGTTAAATCTCTCTTTACATGCCAAACCCTAATCTTGGGGTTTCTAGTGCACTGTATAGGCCGAGAGCCTACTGAATGACATATCTTACATTATATAGGGTTTCATAGTCAAAAACACTTAAATTAGGTATATTTAAACTTATAATACTTCTTAAAATAGTATAAATACCTTATTAAATGTATCAAATGCTTAAAAATAACCTTTGATAGTTAACATATCATGTGTTTCAAGGACTATGGAGGGTTTCTCTTCATCTATACTCCTTCATAACATTATAGTATTTATTAGGTGATATATTTACATTAATACACCTAAATTAATAATTTAAATACATTATCACAATGATCATTCAATCCTTATATAGATTCCTCTAAACATCATAACACTTAGTTATGAAATAACACAACTAGTAAAGAAATAAGGACTACATTTCAAACTAGAGTCTCTTTCTTTCAAGGATGATAAAAAATATCCATCTCTCCTATTTATTAAAATTAATAAATTATTATAATAATGGTATTTAATATATACAAACTTATACCCATTGTAATATCTACAAAAATAGGGGCTATGCATTCTATTTAGGGTTTAGAAAACTATGAACAAGGTACATTGATTAATCAATAAAATTGGATCCTATCCTATGCAAATAAGTTCCAAATGTGATATTTTGTCACAAAATTAAAAAAACATTACAAAATCCTTCTCAAATTATTTTATTTATAACTCCAACTTACCATGCAAAAGGAAAACTTGATCAAGAAATATGGTCTCATGACTGTTAAGGTAGAGTCTAATTATGACAACATAACTAATATATTCTTATATCTAGTGCATTTAATCCTCACCTTATTTGGAATTAAAAAAATTTATACATAAATTATCTTCCTCATTCCTATCTCAACAAATTATTAGTCTTTATCTATAGGACTCAGTATTTACTTTTACCTTATGACTGTGACATCAATCCTTAGATTTTATAGGAATATCACCATCCACCAACTGCCAACCTAAAACCATACAAGATATATTAAAAAATAGGGTATATTAGGAACTTATAGAGGCAATAAAATATTAAAATTATCCAATACTTATTCAATAATACAAAACACACAAAAATTATTTCCTTTATCATTCATGGGAATATCAAAATCATTACATCATAGATCTAATACATAATTCTATCTTTTTTCTTGATGATTTTCATACAAATGGTCATTATAAGACTCTCATATCTCTTCTTGGATACCACTAAATCTCTCATATATTCCATATAACTGAAAAATGACCTTCCTCTGTTCATTTCAACATAGATTCTTGCTTAGAAGTTACATCAACTTCTTGTCCATAACTACCTCAATGTGAGATTTTGGATTTATTTATTCTATTTGATTATTTATGAATATCACCCTAGTGAATTAAACCTTCAAAATATTCCTAAAATGAAATATTAGACAACTTCATTCACCTGTCCACTTCAAACCATGCATTTGGTCCTCCTATCCTTGGTTACAACATTTGAATTTTCAAATTCCCTATTTTGGAGGGAAAACACCTAGAGCCCACATAACACAAATTTATGACTCGAAATGGATTTATAAGGCACAAATAGACATAATAATTTCCCTTACACACATTAAATCTATCCTTTTAAAATTTTTGACCTCTTATGGACTAAAACACAAAAATGATGCTTTCTTGCCTTGATGCTCTTACATCACTTCTAGGTAGTGGGTCATTGGGATGGTACCATATGGAAAAATCCCACTAACCCACCCACCAAGAGGGTATGTTTTTCTAATAATAACCTTATAGTATTTATTCATTGGGATGACACCATGTGGCATAATCTTGTTAATCTACTTGCCCATAGGGTTTGATGGTATATAGATGGCCCTGAGATAATGGGTCATTGAGATGGTGCCGCATAGTGAAATCCTATTAAAATAATTTATTGGAGGGTTTGATCAATAATTGAAGTTTTGTGGAGTGGTGAAAATATTACACATGACTCTAGGAAATATTTGCATAATTAGATAAGTCCCAAAGAAGATTTTATGAAGGGGTCAGGAGCATTGGGAGTTACAAAATATTACCACATGGCTTTGAGAATAAAGTGGGCACCTACAACCATAAAATAAAAGAAAAGTCAGAAATTTTTAATCATAAAAATCTAACAAATAAGTTATTTGAAAACAAATGGCTAAGTATTCAAAACAAAATAAATAAGGAAAATGAACTTAGCAGAGAGAAAGCCATTATAAATGAATTCAAAGCTAAATTATGCCAAATTGAATGTAGATTTTTATCCATTATTATTAAATAAACTAAGTCTAAGAAGTGAAACCATATGTAAACTTAGTCAAATATTTCTAAATTTAAGTATAAATGGATTAAATTTCTAAGGAAAAGAATCCATAAAACTATGAAATAGTTAGACAAATTACCAAGATCCAAGGTGAAATGCTCTAAAGAAGTAAAATGTGATACATTTCCAAAACATGATTCAGATAAAAAATTAATAGATCTAATAAAATTTATAAATTTAAATCAATGCATCCCTAGATGTGAATTTTAGACCAAGTGAAATAATGAATATTGGATTAACAACCTTGGTTAATATCAATGAACCATTTAGAAAATATAAATTCACATATATGAAACTAAAAACCAAAGACCAAAATGAAATAAGAGGGTCCCCATCTGAGGAATTGAGGATGGCATGTGTTAGACTCAACACCATTATTGACCTATATTTTTTGATTTTTTTTTCAACATAACATTTTAAATTAGGGAATGTGGATGTCTATCTAGATGCTTAGATAAGTTTTTAGTGATCAGTAACATTTATGTAGGCATAAGATAGCAACTTAGAAAGGGATAGGTTTATATAGATACTTAGGATAAAGTGAGGTGGAGAAATATGTCTATATTAAGTGCTCAAGTCAATTAAAGAAAAAATGGGCCAAAATTAACATCATCAAGTATTTATGACAAAATTTGAGGGATTACAATTGTGTATACAATTATGGTACTTGAAATTATCAGAGAATTGGTTGAATTTTGTTTAATAAAATGTGAAAATTTTCAAAATATGTTACCTAAATAGACCTATAGAATGAATTAAAACCATTGAATTATTTTACATAAAATGATTGTTTGAGCATGGTTATGAAGGTTTGTAAATGGTAATAAGGAGTAAAATTTGAGAGATATTTGTATGAGATGTTGATATTTTTTTAATGCAAAAATAAATAAATCAAGATGATGTAAAAAAGAGTGTTGAAATCATGTAAAATTTATTTTCATTATTTGAATTAGTGAGTCTTAATATAAAATTCATGACATGTTGTAATCAAATCAACAAAAAGTTACATAAGAATGGAAGGAGGAAATAAACATGAAGCATACAATAAAATTTAATATGAATGTAAGAAATATCTGAGTCTAAATGTGATATAATTTTTTTTTGACAAAATCATAGACAAGAAAAAATAACTTAATCCAAAACATGATTCAGATAAGAGCTTAATAGATCTAATAAAATTTAGACATTTAAATCAATGCATCCCTATATGGGAATTTTAGACCAAATGCAATAATTAAGATTGGATTAACAAACTTGGTTAATATCAATTCACCATTTATAAAATATAACTTCACATATATTAACCTAAAAAACAAATACTAAACTTAAAAAAGAGGGTCCCCATCTAAGGAATTAAGGATGGGGAGTGTTAGACTCAACACCATTATTGACCCATATTGGTCATTTTTTCATGAACATAACATTTAAAATTAGGGAATTCGGATGTCTATGTAGATTCTTAGATAAGGTTTTAGTTATTAAACATTTATGTAGGCATACGATAGAAAAATATAAAGGGATAGATTTATATAGATACTTAGGATAGAGTGAGGTGAAGAAATATGTCTAGATTAAGTGCTCAAGTCAATTAAAGAAAAAAAAAGCCAAAATTGACATTATCAAGTATGTATGATAAAATTTGAGGGAATATAAATGTGTATACATTTATGGGACTTGAAATTATAAGAGAATTGGTTGTATTTTGTTTAATAAAATGTGAAAAATTTCAAAATATGTTACCTAGTGAGACCTATAGAATGAATTAAAACCATTGAATTGTTTTAACTAAAATTATTGTTTGAGAATAGTTACGAAGGTTTGTAAATGGAAATGAGGAAAATTTGAGAGATATTTGTATGAGATGTTGATATTTTTTTCCTACAAAAATAAATAAATCCAGACACTATAAAAAAGGGTGTTGAAAGCATGTAATAATTATTTGCATTGTTTGAATTAGTAAGTCTTAATAACAAATTCATGTAATGTTGTAATTAAATCAACAAAAAATTACATAAGAATTGAAGGAGGAAATACACATGAAGCATATAATATAATTTAATATGAATGTAATAAATATCTGAGTCTAAATGTGATATCATTATTTTGTTGACAATATCATAGGCAATAAAAAATTTAGAATCAATGTTAATGGAAGGTGGAGATAAAAATTCATAATTTTTTATCATTGCATATAGAAATGGTAAAGGTGAATTTATATATAAAATGTTGAATCCAAGGTGTTTAGATGCAAAATAAATGCAAGATGTTTTTCAAAACATGAATGGTGAAAGAATGCAATAATTAAGCTTGCAAGAATTCAAATAATGTAAAATCATAAATTAATTGTAAATTCTTTGTTTAATGCTTTGAATATTAATTTTATATGACACCATAGTTGTATTATATTTTTGGTTTAGTGGAAAATGAGTTAATGCTTTGATTTTATACTTTTTAGAAATGCATGAACAAGTGCAATTAGATATCAATATTTTAATTTTTGTTTTATTTTAATGCCTACTATATGTATAAGAAGATGAGTTCAATATTTTGGTGAAATAAATATCAAAGAATCATATATTAAGAAAAAGGTAAGAAGAAATTTATATTTTCTTTTTGGATATGTAGTTGAGGGTTGATGGGTCCCTCACACTTCTTTGAAAAATGAATAAGGTTACAAACAAAATTGAAGACATAAAATAAAAATACACAATATTAAAAGAACTAGACCACATATATACAACCAAAGAATAAGATAAAAGGGACCAAAAGTCTAATGAGCACCCATACAACCCAATGAAACAAAACAAACCACTCGAGAAACATATCCCATTCATCTAAACAACAAGAACCAAAAATCCAAAATAAGATCTAATCCTCCCACCACCAAGAGCTACTTGAAGCCACCAAGGGAGTTTTATGGTCTTGCTTCTACCTATATAGAACCATCCTTACCCTTACAATAGCCTCAAAACCCTTATGAACCTCCCTCACCCTTTCATGTATGGGAATTAAGTGTCATAGAAGGAACATAAAGGATCTTCAATATTCATCATTTTTTTTCTTGTGAATGACTATCAAATCTTGTTTATGTCTATAATCCCCCAAGTCTTGGTTGATAAGGATGCATCAAAATACTTGTGATCCCTCGAAGGCACTAACAACCTCTAGATTATTCACCTTAGAAATATTTAGGATGTTTAAAGGGAAGGGAATTACTTCTTGAGACTTAAGGACCTTGTGAACCATTTCTATAATAGGTGTCACCTCTTCTCTTATTAGTTTATCAGTAGTACTATCACCATTAACTAAAATATGATTCAAAAGGGAATCCTTCCACCATGAAGATTCCACATTTCACTTGAAGCTTCAAAAAGTCCCAACCAATTGTCCTGCCTCAAAGCACATACAAAGATAAAAAGGTAACCCATCATATTAGAGGGTTTGAGACAAAAAACATTCCTTAAATTTTAGTTTGATATAAATTTAGAGGTCTTGAGAAATATCCATGTAGATTAGAATATGAGTGAAGGTGGTGTGAGCATATTTAGTGGTAGCCATGTGCACTGAAAAATCTCACCTAGTATATTACTAATAGATGGAAATTAAGATTTAGATCAAAACTTAAGGTGAAGGTGTGACATTTAAATGTAAATGAGATTGGTGCTAAGGGATTATATAATAGGGTTAGAAGATGAGAACCAGGGCTTCATAAGGAGAAGAAGTTGATCCTAGATATAAACCCTATATGGGAAAACCTTATTCCAATCTTTAAGGAGATTGAACACCATAATGAAACCCCCCTTGCACATGTATAAATATCCAAATTTACTTCCATTAATGATTAAAAATAATTAGAGATCCACTTGTGGAGAAAAGGAAGGCTAGGAAAAAACATTCAAACATGAAAATTAAATCCATGGATATGAATAATTCCTCATTATTTAGTACATCATTGAGTACATCATCCCCAAAATATATTTAGGGATGGTATTTGATTCAACCATACGATTGACCATTTGTCTCTATACCCATCCAACTTGGTTACCACTACAATAAAAGACATAATATTTATTTTCCTTACTAAGCCTCTTCCAAACTTGGTCACTTTTTGGGAGATATAACCTCAGTCAAAATTTCACTACTTGGTTTTGTCTCCATCATACACACAACCACCATTGTCATAGTCATGTTTCATATTTTTTAAACTTTCAACCCATGTTTATTCTTCCATACATACATTGAATTTAAGATCTATTGATGCATTATATACCTTTATATTCACCTTTGTTATCTTGTCCATGATTACCATCATTTAACCACCAAACTAGATACAAACCCTAGACATAAAACCCTCATTCAACATCACCATTATCATCTTTTGAATAAGGCATTTACATTATTAGTTTCATTAATGTTTGTTAAAATAGTGTCAACTATTGATATCAAGGTATTTGGTTGTTGTTTTCAATAGAGTTGTGAAATAAAATAAGTGAGAAGTGATTCTTGGACATTTGATTCATTGTTATTCTAAAGTGCATGTAGCATACTTAAGTAAAATATGTCATAAAAATTATAACAAAATAGGGTGGCTTGTGGTGTTAATTCATAGCCATGTGTGGTGTAGGATGCATTGTGTGTTAATTTATGTATGTAATGATATAGGTCATGAATATCATTCATGGCATTATAGTTTTTCATGGAGGTGTTTTTAATATATTAGTGAAAATAAAGAAAATATGTATATTATTTTTTTAACAATGTTTAATTATATATTTTATATAGTTTTTGCATATATTTTAGTATTGCTGGTTTCCAATATTAGTCAATAAATTTAGGTCTAAATAATAAATGTTTTACCTTTTTTACATGATGATAAGCTTGTGTATTTCATGTATGTGATATTTTGAACATGTCATCTCATAGTAAAGTTTGTAGGCATTAAAACAATGTAAAAGGTGAAATGAATTGTAAGTGACACGGTGTAAACTTTCAAAATTCACTTTTTACAAAAGAATAGTTGTACTGTCTTGTTGTTTTATTGAAATAAAAGTTAGTGCCTTGATTTTAAACTAGTATACAATGAATGTAACAAGTGTGCTTAGATGTGAAAATTCTAATTTTCATAGTTTGAATATGTAGAAATTATATTTAAAGATTGGAAAAAGATGCAATATAAAACAATGGAAAGCTATGTATTGTCCACTTTTTTTCTTGGTATTATAAACTCATAACCACAATAAAAATGCAACATGGTTATTGTATTCATTACATAATTGAGAAACTATTTTGTTGAGATGTTTGTCTGAGTATTTTTCATGTTAAATGAGGTGCAAAATGCTATGAAACAATGGCTATATCAACAACTTTATGGGAAAACAAATTATGAATATTAAATTATGAATGGAATGAATATCATCATGTAAAACTACTATTTAAGATCATAATGTAATGTATTTATTAAGACACAACTTATTGGTTCCATGAAGTTGATAGGGAAAATGCTATATTGGTAAACATTGATCACAATCATGGCTTACAATTTGGCACATATGTGCTGAATTTATTTGGTTGGATTAACATTTAAAAAAAGAACTTTTTTTATAAACCCTAGGTACTGAAAAACTTAATTATTTTTATAACAATATTGAAATCAATATGACATAATAGAACTTTAATATTCATGTACGTGTAGTGTACATCAATGACATTTAAAGGCCAGTTAAACATGGAAGTGCAATAAGTATCTAGGAAAAATGCATTGAGAAATGTGGATATTTTTTTATTTAATTTAAATATAGATAAAAACAAAAATATAAGCAACTATATAAAAGGAAAAAGAATTTTTAAAAAAGTACAATTTTTTATTGACCTGTATATGGCAAACTTGTTAGTTTGGATTAAAATAATGAAATAAATTTATTATAAATTCCATTCATTTTGTAATTTAATTATTTATATAAATATATTTAAATTAATGTGAAATAATAGACATTTAATACACGCATATGAATAGTGTGCATCACCAAACAATAAAATCTAGTTAATAATGGTGGTGTAGTAAATATCTAGGCATCATGCATTTATCAATGTGGGAAAACATATTCAATATAAACTATACCAAAAACCCAAAATATATTAAACAACATTATAGAATGAAAAATCAATTAAATGTATTTATATGCATAGTCTAGACATAAATGAACACATAATGCATCCTACACCAGACACAACTATGAATTAACACCACATGAAAGTGTGATTTTTAGTAGTTGTCATGACATATTTTCATTAACTATATAACATTAATTTTAAAACTATGGTGTAATAAATATGGAGGTAGTATATATTAATAAAATGGATAATTTTTTAAATAACAAACTATAAATAAAGACAAAACATATAGAATATTCCTGAAGAAGGTGCTGAGGAATATTGTGTAAATAATAACTATAAAACTTTATATAATTCAGAGTCAAATATTATAGGAATGTATCTCATTAGTGAAATTAAAAAAATGTTTAGTGATATTAATTCCTATAACACATTATATGGTAGGGATAATAAGGCATTGATTAATATTCTAAAAAAAATAACTAGCAACTTGTATAAAAGGTAAAATCAATTTTTTTAAAAATGAACAACTTTTTTCTTATTTTTTCTACTAAATTAAAAACATGTTCATATAGATCCAAACTAACTAGAATTTAATGCATGTATTATTGCATTCAATACATAATTCTATATGTAATGGGTGGTGTACTAGACATGTTATTCATCTATTGATAATGACTTTATAGTCCCAATACAAAAATGTTCAATACATAAATGTCAACTATTTTCTAATGAATTATTTTCTAATTTTTTAGTACAACTTAATATGCTAGGGAATTAAAGGATAAATTTGCATGAATTTGTTATTATTTATTTTATGAGTGTCATCTAAAAACCTAAGAAAATAAATATGATCAGAGCAATGAAGACATGTAACAATGTTACTATAGGAATTACAGTCATTGAAACAAGGAAGTCAAATCCAAATAACATAAAATCAAGGCATTGACCTATTTATTTATTTTTAGATGAATAAATAGAATAATAATGTGCTCATCATAGAAAAT
Organism: Torreya grandis; assembly: GCA_037957365.1. Classification (NCBI taxonomy): domain Eukaryota; kingdom Viridiplantae; phylum Streptophyta; class Pinopsida; order Cupressales; family Taxaceae; genus Torreya; species Torreya grandis. The sequence goes on along the minus strand of JARHVA010003157.1, from coordinate 647,871 downwards.
ATAATGTAATGTAATTTAGCATAGTCTGTATAGAATATCTTATTATAAAATAAGAAGTGACAAAATTGAATTTAAAGTTGATTAGAAACAAAAAAACATAGTATTGTGAAATGGAAAATATGAGAGATGAAATCGCTTGTCATTTTTTTCCTATGTTTAAAATGGTTGTACATACAATGATAAAAATAACTACAAGGAATTTTTAACTACAAAAAAAATAGAATGTAGTGTTAGAAAATTTATGTTGTAAATATATGTTACAAGGGAAGAAAAATAATAATCTTTATTGTGACAAATGCTATAGGTTTGAGTGCAAGGTTGGAAATTTTAATTTTTGTTAAAGGAAAAATAGTTTATTTATATATTTAAATCAATATTACAATGCTTTTTTAATGGTGTTAATTCTAGTTGTATCTATTTCAAGATCCATTCTATATTGGTTTATGTATGCAAGTGAAACTAGATAGTTCTATAACTATTTTATTGTGTTTGGGAAACTAGGGTTTAGTTTCTAAACAATAAAGGGGTTGGATAAAGGGTAAAATATATTCAAGTGTAACAAAGCAAATATTTATACTAATTTAACCAAATTAATTACATGGGGAAAATAAATGACTTATCTAGGCAAAACTATTGTCTAAAAGTTTTGAAATAGTCCAAAAATAATCAGGAACAATTAGGAATAAGGATTCATTTCTAGATCTATAACTCAAATTTGCTCTAGATAGGAGTGCCAAGTTTGGATAGGAGCACCCATAAATATTATTTGGATAGGAACACCCATCACTATTGTCTAGACAAGATCATTCATCACTATTGTCCTATTCTAATGTTGTTATCCATTTTGATTTCTAATTTTTTTTTTGGTGAAGTCTGATTACAAGGTCTTATAAGTGTCCCTATTTCTTCATGGTAACCTATTTATGCTACTTTATGAACTATTTTATTCTCAAACCCCAGGTATACCTACACACAAAATAATAAACATATCAAAAGCCAAAAAGGAAAAAAATAGGTTAGGGGAAGTATGATCACATGATCTAGAACCCCTACTATCTTGATCACTACCTACATTAACCCTTAAGATAGGGTCTCAAATAAAATCTAGTTCTTCCTTAGGGAATGTGCATAATCAATGTTCATGGTGGATACAAGAATGAACTTTCACCTAGGCCCTTCCTTGATTATGCATGCAAATATATGTGTGATATAGAAGTCTGAGCTATACTACTAACTAATTTTTAATTATTTAGTGTGCCAAAGTAGTAAGCCTTAGATATAAAATGACTTGTGAAGTCATTTATATAAGAGACTTTTTATTTTGAATTTAGGAGATTTATTTGCACCAAATAACATCAAAAATATAAAAAAAACTTAAGGGAGGTGCTAACAAGGGTTTAAGACCCATTAAACAAGGAAAAATGATCATTGGACAATAGCGCCAAGGAAGACAGGAACATCAAGTGCTGTAGTCCACCATAATGTTATTGTTTAGGACTCATAAAAATAGTCTAAGACTAACACATGCCAAGTTTAGGGTTATCTATGGGTATAGATCAGTTGACCAAGATAATGAAAAGGTGACAAAAGTAACAAACAAGACCAAGATAAGAAATATAAAGACATGGCTAGTGTGGATAAGGCTCATATTCTCTAGTTGGAGTCTCTTCTGAAGATGACTATGAAAAGACATAATATATGTGGTTGCTTGACCAATTTAAGGTGTATACATTTGCCCCCCTTTTATTCTAGTGATGAAATGAAATGAAATACTAGAGTAAAAGAAAGAAGATAAAATGCATACCTAAACCTACCTGTGTGGAGGTTAATGTGCTGCAAGGGTCCAACTCACTTCCTAGCCAGTGAAGTGGATGGAGAGCTAATTTATGCTTGGAAAAAAATGGAATCCATGGAGTGGATGACCCCTATACTAAATTTGAATGTAGAATCCATGTATCATGGAGAAGGAGGGAAATTATTTCCCCTTATGTTGAATTTGATTGAAGATGATGAATGCTTAAAGGCCCAAAAACCAATGTCTATCCTTTATACTACATAAACTCATGTAATCTAGATGTGTATAAAAGTTGTATGTTTTGAAGAGCATAATATATCATGCACCCACTTTGAATATTTAAATTGGAACTGGTAAGTGCTTGAAGGCCTAAAGCCAATGTCTATCCTCTATCTTACAAAAACTCATGGAGTCTAGATCTGAGTAATACAATGGACCAACCACTATAGATGGCCATGTGGTCCAACCTGGTGACAACCTAGGTATAACTAGGTGTAATCTAAAAATATGGTCAATGTGCAAGAAGAGAATGGCATGTATTACCATTCCATCTATATAATCTTGAGTGATGAAGAACATGAACATTTATGACATGCCCCCAAATCTAGTATGTGAGTGATGCATCTTCATAATCTAATAATCTATATGTGATATGACATATCTTTCCATGCCTCATGTGAAAAATTGGAGACCAAAACACTATGCTCTAGACTATGCCTATATTCTATTATCTGATTATGTAATTGTGTCATGCTATATGAAGATATATGTGTGAGACATGTAACATGCAGATTCCCCCAAACCTAGAATCTGAGTCTGTATCTATATTGAAATCATTATGAATCCATATAATCTAAACCATTGTATTTGTATCAAAATCACTATGAATCCATATAGTCTGAACCACTATATTTCGATAGTTTGTGTATTTGTAAACTGAAGGTATATCCTTCTGAATGTCCTGAGTAATGTTGAGTGACCCACACAATTTGAGTCACTATATATCTCAACCAATCTGAGTTGAATCTGATAATCTAAATTCTAGATGTGTAAGAACCATGGTGTATCTACGTATGAGAGTGGATGGTATATTAGGTAAGTGTAGAAATAGGAATAGTATGAATGATTCCCCAATTTTATGGAGAGGGATAAAATCTGTGATAGAGGAGGTCAAAAAACGTGATGATTAATGGCATAGTAATAAAAATAATGCTGGTATGTCATGAATAGATTGAAATGTTGTTTGATTGATAAGATTATGTTGTTAAGAGTGGAACATGCTTTGATTAGTGATGACCAAGGTGCATGTCTAGGTATAAGAGAACTATAGAAATGTTTGTACCATAGTAGATAGATAAGGTAGTAGAGAGTGAAGCTTGAGTGTGTTAAATGTATCATTGTCATGATTCCATGGAAGGAAATGGTTTGAAAAACAAAATTATGGGGTTAAAGTTATGGGTAAAATGGTATTTTGTTTTGAACAAAAAAATTGGTTAACATAAGAAATTGGATTGATTCTTGATTCATCTATTCATTGACTAGGTTGAGATTTTGAGCTCTAGAGTGAGAAACATTCTGAGGAGACAAGCACCTGCTATGACCTAGTTCGAGTAACTAGCGATCTAGGTTTAGGATGGTGGTAATGTGACCCTAATAAGCATCTCAAATTCTTATTTTTTTTAGATTTTAGGCCTATTTTGGTGTTTTTAAGGCCTTAAAAATATCTTAGGGAGTTTTTTCTATTTCTAACACTCTTATCCTATAATCCAATGATCCTATCTATGGATTTAATGCTCCTATCCTTTTGGGGTGCTTTTGTCCAACAATGTTGTCCTTAATATAATGCTATTATCCAAGAGGCAAAATATTTCTATGATTTTTCTTTGTTGTTTACTATTGTGATGGCTTGGATTTTGAGTTGGTATTGTTGGTTAATTAATGTGCTATTTCTAGTGATACATGGTGAGGTGCATATGAGAGAATTTTATAGGGCCAAAGTGATGGAGACATTAAGGCCACTAATATTATCTATTGATGAGAGAGAAATTATGGATTGGGTGGGTTTGGGTCACATGTGTGACCTTGGTATCGTGTAGTGGTACAAATATCTAATGACCACCTTATTGTTCCCAAAACTAGTCACTTGTTTTTGTGGACAACCTGTTGACCATTTTGGTCCTATAGGACAAAAATGGTCTACTTATTTCTCAAAAATGTTCTAAGTAGTCAAGTTATTCAATTACACAAGCCTTTTCAGCTAAGGAAATCACAGGTTCAAAAGGTGGATTTTCACAAGAAGAAATTACAAAACACTTGAAGGCATTTCCTAAAATTGATAAGGATGGCTCAATGCCAAGGTTAAATGATATATGGTTCAACGATGGGGTTTAATAATTTGAAATGAATGCTGCCAAACCATTGAACCATTGAACTCTGCTTCAACAGTTCAAAGTCTTAAAATGGTTCAAAGGTTCAAAATGGTTCAAAGGTTTAAAAAGGTTTGAGTGGAAGGTTCCAGTGAAAGGTTCAAATAGTTGGTTCAATGATATAAATTTAATTCATAAGAAGATTAAGCAAATGCTACTCTTTGCAAAACATAAAATATTGAGCTACTAAACCATTGAACCATTAAACTATTGAACCATTAAACCATTGAACCATTGAATCGGTGAACTCTAAAAAGATGGTTCAATGTTCAAAATGGTTCAAGTGACTGGTGACATCCCTAAAAATGTCAAATTTAGGATAATGGAAAAACCATTGATTTTCAAATAATGTAGACACAAAGACAAACTCAATGATCTACTGAGAAAAGAGTCGAAGAAGCCAATAGAAGGTGAGAAGACAGCCCTGAGAGCTCAGATCACTAGGAAGAGACAAAATATAGCAAGGAAAGAGGGAATCAAATAGAGAATCTAGAAGCATCAGTGTAAGAGTTATTCTAGTGGGTGGAATAATCCACCAGGTGGATATTAGAGAGTGCAAGCATTCAATGGCATGGCCTTTTTTATTTGTTTAAGTAAAGATGAGTGGATAGTCATGTAAGTATCATAAAGAGGAGTGGCCTTGCCTCTCAGAAGACTAGACAACCCATGCATATGAAGGGACATTGAATATGATTTAAATGCCTCTAGCATGGCCTCTTCATAGGACTTTCTCTTTCTAATACATTAAATGCAACATGGACTACTTGCGAAAAGGTGTGCCCAAGTATTTGAGGGAATACTATATATTGTAATCTTCCATTTTTCAAAAAAATGGGGGATCTGTCAGTTATTATAAGTAAAACTCTACCCAAATTGAAAGGCATTTTTGAGACTTTGAGCTTAGATTGTTAATCATATTTTATCAAGTGAATGAGAAAGCAAGTGACCTTTCAAAATTTGTGTTGAAATAACTTGTGTTATGTAGGAAATTGTTCTTATGTTTTTTTCCTAAATGCAGTCTTATCCATTTGATCAAATAAGCAGAGCAAGTGAAAATAATCTGGAAGATGTCCTGAAGCCGATTGTGGAGACTTTGTGCTACCATAATTATCTTTAGCTTGTGTGTTGTGTTTTAGCACAAAGGATATTGGAAAGGCTTTAAGTTACTGTTATCCTTTGTGATCATATACTCTATTGTAGTTTTTGGTGGAGACTTTGGGTTGCACTTCATTCTACTATGATATTATTCCTAAATCAGTAAGAGAAGCAACAAAAGACTTTGTGCTTTTGTGGGTTTCTTGTGGATCCAATTATTACCTAGGAAGTTTGTCCTCTATTTTGTGAACATCATTTCTAGAAAAAGAGAAATGGATGGCATGATTATACCCCCCAATTAGTATTTAGTATAGGTTTAGTTTATAATAGTTTGTAGGGAGCCTCCCCTTTCTAAGAGGAGCGATTTATCTCATCATGTTGTGGCTAATATAACAATTTTGTCTTCAGTTAGTTGACAACAAAATATTCACCCAACATCTTTTTGGTGACTCTAATGGGGAAGAACACTCAAGTTGAAGCCTCACACTTCAAGTTGAAGTAGTTCCAGTTCTTTTCCATTCTACACTCTGGTAGATCCATGGTATACGTGAAGCTAGAGAGCTAAAGGTATTGTTGATCTTGTATTCGAGTTGGTGTAGCAAAATAACTTTGATCTATTTCTTCCTCGACCTCATCTTCAGTGAACCAAGAGTTTCCCTCCCACCAATGTCAGATCTCTAATACCAAGTGAAGCTTCTCCTTTCTCTACAAGTAGAGCTTTATCTATATGTACTCCACCAAGGTTTGTTATCCCTCCTTTCAATCATCATATCATGGCATCCCAAGGCCCTTGGGGTAACTCTTTTGGTCTAATGAATCTAACCCCACCTTTACATGAGCTACCTTGTAGTTTAAGAAAGATTTTTCCCAAGTTTTATGGTGATGGGAACGTTCATCCTGATGAGCATATTGCCACTTTATACATATCCTATGGTGTGATAGGCATTGAATACGAAGATATAGTAGTAAGACTATTTGTAGAAACATTGAAAGGTGCTGACATAGATTGGTTTTATCATCTTCACGCTCATACTCTAACCAACTGTGACACTCTCAAGACCAAGTTTGAGGCTAGGTTCAAACTAGTAGAAGATGCACATGCCTTGTTGGCCCAACTTACACAAATGAAGAAGGAACCTCATGAGTCAATGTGAGATTTCATTTCCAAATTTGATAAGTTGAGGAATAAGATTCTTTCAATTTCCCAACCAACACCCGAGAATCTCAAGTGCTTCTTTATCAATTCTCAACTTCCCAAAGTGAGTTTTCTATTAAGATAGGCTGGCCATATAGATCTTTTTGCAGCTCATATTTTGGCTACCTAGGTCAAAGATGATCTTATCCTTGTAGGTAAGATAAGAGATCCTAATACAACTAAATTTTCTTCACCTACTAGAAATTCTTCCATAGGCCCCACTGACCCTATGGTACATAAGTTAGCAAATGAATTGCTAACTTTGAAGAGGCAAATATCCCAAGGTATGTTTGCTCCTCCTTATAGGGATATACTAAGGAGGACATTTCCCAACCATTCATATCAAGGAAATGCTACCAAAAATCAAGGGCAGCCAAATCATCTTCCTCCTACACAGGGAAAGTTGGCCATTAAAGCAGCACCAGCCAATTCAGTAGTTGGTTATCATGAATCTGAACATGATTTCTCTTTCCAACCTGAGTTGGACCAAGAAGATAATGCTAATATATTTATAGAAGGATAAGAAGAATTAGTTGGCGACTTTAACATTGGTTTTTTGAATTACCAAGATGAAGCTAGAAGAAAGGGAGAAGTGTTTGATGGATCATACACTATTTTTACTAGGTCCCAAAACCAGTAAACTCAAAAAGATGATAAGATAAAAGTAGGAGAATAACCTTAGCCAGTAATTTCAATTACTAAATGGGGGACTTCACTACCTTTCCAATCAAAGGACCAAGTGATCAATAAGAAAGTACCTCAAACAACCCTGTACCTTCTGCTTCCATTTCTTAGAGTAGTCCCACACCCAATAAAACCTAGAATGATGGAATTCCTTCCTTTATTTCTAGTTCATTTAAGTTATTTAACATAATTGATCATACTAGGAAGACCAAGATCCAAATGTCTAAGTTTGAATACTTACAAACGAATCCTGAGTAGTTGGATAGGTTGACTGAATGCATCAAAAGCAAAACCATCCCTATGGGACAAGATTTTTTAAAAGCAACTCATCATCTCCTAAAGAATAAAGCCACCTAAAATAATCTTGTCATTACTCATCCTATTGCCCCTAGGAAAATAGAACCTTTCTATGTTTCCTTTTTGATTAATGGTCATAAGTTGAGCAACTGTATAATAGACTCTAGAGCCTCTGACAATGTTATGCCCGCAAAGGTAGAAGACTCTCTAGTCTTACCTTAACTAAAAATTTTGGGAGATGTTTCTCCATGGAAAACAAGAAAGTTACACTATTGGGTTAAATTAAAGATGCCTAATTTACATTTGAGGCTTTTCTAGATAAGAGGATTAAGATGATAGTCTTAGTGGCTGATGTTCCAGCTTCTTATGGAATTCTACTCAGACGTAATTTTTGTAAGGATTAAGGTGGAGAGTTGAATATGGACCTATTTGAAGCAAGGATACCTATTAAGGGCATCATGTAAAAGTTGCTTCTTGAGAAAGAGTCAAAATATATTGTCACCCAAATGTCAAACCCTGAAGCTCAAATTTTGTTTGAATCCTCAGGACTGGGTAATTACTTTCTATCCACTGAATATGTTTCTATTTCATCAGAGGAAATTTCATTGGGTGACAATTCAAAGAATTCAGATAAAAAATCATAAGAATTGGTTGAGCAAAGTTCAAGTGAAAAAAGATCTTCCCTCCCTTACGAAGAGAAATCTTTAGGAAGATCAGATTCTAATGATGTCTAGATTCTAGAATTTGATGGAAGCTGCTCTTCTACCAGTTCTAGAGCCAGAACTATGTTGATATACCCATAAAGAGATATTGTCCCATTTTCATATAAGTTACAGTTCAACAATACCAACAACACTGCCAAGTATGAATCTTTATTGCTCAGGTTAAAAGTTGCTCATGCTAAAGGTGTTAATATTCTTCATGCCCAAGGAGATGTTGAATTGGTGGTTTGTTAGATAAGAAATCTATATCAAACCAAAAATGAAAGATTGTGACATTATCACAATCTTGTATGGGATTGTATTGAAAGTTTTGATGCTTTCAATATTTCTATGGTGCCCAGAGAGTTTAATGATCATGTAGATTTATTAGCTGTCTATGCAACCCTCATGGTTCCTCACAAAAATTTCAAAGGGAACAAGTACACTATTGATATGGTCTTTCGACCAAGTGTACCTGATAATGCCAACCATTGGTAGGTGTTTAATGGGGACCATCAAATCATGTTCTCAACTAGACTAGAAGAGCAATGAACCATAGTAGCGGACCATGTTACTACACATTAAAATCAAGTAAAGAAACTCTTCGACAAGAGAGCAAGGATTCATGTTTTTTAAATTAGAGATAAAGTCTTGTTATGGGGCAAGAGGATAGAACCAAGATGAATTCACATAAAATTTAATTATTGGTGGAGAGGTCCATTCGCCAATCATCGATTCTAGGGTAAAAATAGTTTTTTGTTGATATATCAAGACAGAACACCATTTTCACTACCTCACAGTGGGCAACATTTAAAGTACTTCAATCCTTGAAGTATCAGATAAGTTCATTTGTATAGCCTTTGTTTATTTTGTGTTGTTCATTTGGTTTTTTGGCATCTTTCTCTTTTTGGGTGCCTTGACTCCATGGCCTAATAGCATGGATGAAGGCACTTAGAGTCTAGATTCTACTCCCTTCAATTGTTTCAAAATACAAATGATGGAAGTTCTCCAACTAGAGCTAGCTGTTATTCCCAAAACTAGTGACTTAGTTTTGTGGACAACCTATTGACCATTTTGGTCCTATAGGCCAAAAATGGTCTCCTTCTTTCTCAAAAATGTTCTGAGTAGTCAAGTTATTCAATTGCACAAGCCTTTTTGGCTAAGGAAATCATAGGTTCAAATGGTGAATTTTTGCAAGAAGAAATTATAAAACACTTGAAGGAATTTCCTAAAATTTATAAGGATGGTTCAACACTGAGGTTCAATGATATATGGTTCAATGATTTTAAGTGAACACTACCAAACCATTTAACCATTAAACCATTAAACTCTGCTTCAATGGTTCAAAGTTCAAAATGGTTCAAAGGTTCAACATGGTTCAACGGTTAAAAAAGGTTTGAGTGGAAGGTTCCAGTGAAAGGTTCAAATAGTTGGTTTAAAGATACAAATTGAATTCATAAGAAGACTGAGCGAATGTGACTCTTTGCAAAACATAAAATATTGAACCACCGAATCGTTGAACCATTGAATCGGTGAACTCTAAAAATATGGTTCAACGTTTAAAATGGTTCAAGTGACTGATGACATCTCCATGGATGTCAAATTAAAGATAATGGAATAATCGTTGATTTTCAAATAATGTAGACCTGAGGACAAACTCAATGATATACTTAGAAAAGAGCTAAAGAAGCCAATAAAAGGTGAGAAGATATTCCTGAGAGCTCAGATCACCAAAAAGAGACAAAATATAGCAATAAAAGAGGGAATTAAAAAGAGAATCTAGAAGCATTAGCAAAAGAGTTATTCTAGTGTGTGGAACACTCCACCAGGTGGATATCAGAGAGCATAAGCATTCAATAGTGTAGCCTCTTTTTCTTTGTTTGAGTAAAGATGAGTGGATAGTCATGTATCATAAAGAGGAGTGGCCTTGCCTCTTAGAAGACCAGACAACCCATGTCTATGAGGGGATAATGAATATTATTTTAATGCCTCTAGGATGGCCTCTTAACAGGACTTTATCTTTCCAATACATTAAACATAACATGGGTTACTTGTAGAAAGATGTGCCCAAGTATTTGAGGGAATACTATATATTGTAATCTTTAATTTTTTAGAAAAATGGGGGATCTCTCAGTTATTAGAAGCAAAAATGTACCCAAATTAAAAGACATTTTTAAAACTTTAAACTCAAATTGTTAATCATATTTTATCAGGTGAATGAGAAAGCAAGTGACCTTTCAAACTTTGTGTTGAAATAACTTGTGTTATGTAGGAAATCTTTCTTATGCCTTTTTCCTAAATACAATCTTATCTATTTGATTAAATAAGTAGAGTAGGTAAAAATAATCTAGAAGATGTCCTAAAGCCAATATGGAGAATTTGTGCTACCATAATTGTCTTTAGCTTGTATGTTTTATGTTTCAGCACAAAGGATATTGGAAAGGCTTTAAGCTACTTTTATCCTTTGTGATCATATACTCTGTTATAGTTTTTAGTGGAGAATTTGGGCTGCACTTAATTCTACTGTGATATTAGTCCTAATTTAGTAAGAGAAGCAATGAAAGACTTTGTGCTTTTGTGGGTTTCTTGTGGATCCAGTTATTACCTAAGAAGTTTGTCCTCTATTTTGTGAACATCATTTCTAAAAAAAGAGAAATGGATGGTGTGATTCTACCCCTGAATTAGTATTTAGTATAGGTTTAGTTTATAATATTTTGTAGGAAGCCTCCCCTTGTTGAGAGGAGAGATTTATCTCATCATGCTATGGTTGATATAAAATTTTTGTCTTCAGTTAGTTGATGACAAAATATTCACCCAACACACCTTATGTGAGAGGTGGAATGTGGATACATGTACTTTCTAGTTTCCTATAAGGGAGATGACTATGACTTTGGAGGATGTGTATCATATACTACATTTACTAGTTAGTGGGTGGTGAGTGATGGTACAAGATGACATGGGTGCTGATGTGATTGATCATACATCTTTGTATTTTGTTGGTGTGCCCTTAGGTATACATTGGAGAGGTAGTGATAGTGATTTTATACTATCATTCATTATGCAGTATAATGTTTTGTGCTTATGAAAGTGGTTGGTTTTTTTGGCTTCTTTTATTGCTATGGATGGGAATGGAGTATTTATTGCATATAAGATGCATAATATTGTATTCAATGTGAAGGTATATGGAAATGTATTCTCATGAGGGAGGACTATGCTATCCCACCTATATATGGACCTCTACAAGTTTACATAGAAGTCATTAAGTGGTGGGGTGAGTGCAGTGACATTATTGTATTATTTGGCCTATGAACACATAGGAATTATGTGGTTGATTAGATTATCAAGGATGGAGTGGGCACCTCCATAGTGATTCAGGGAGTAGTGGATGAGCATAGTTACTATTTGATCCCATGGGATGGACTATTATAGGTAGATTTTAGATAGATTGGTGGTTGGTGACATCATATGGAGCCTTACAAAGGATTTCTTAGGTGGGTAGAGGATGGAGTACAACTATGATACATGAGGGTTAGTTTTTGGATACATGACCACTAGGGTGGAGTATACAAGAGCTTTTAGTATGAGTGCATTACTAGATAGTTTGGGGTACTACAAGATGTGCCCCTAGTAGCATGGGTATGGGTGAGGAGTGTGAAAGCATTTTCAAGGGTAGGAGTTCATGTGAGGCCTACTGAGGTTGAGCTCACACCATTACCTACAAATGTGAGGGATATGATCATAGATATTTCTGATTTGGACAATGTTGGATGTATAGATGCATATACTATGTGGTGGGCTAGGCACTAGTGGGCTCTATTGTACCTTATTGAGGTAGGGGATGATCTAGAGTATGCTGATCTTGAATTGATCTAGATGATGGGAGGTAAGTATTGATTACATTTGAACTATGTATAAATTTATGATTTTGTTTGATTTCAAACTATATATCTAACATAGTGGCATAATTTGTGCATAGGTAAAATAAGAGGTGCTCAGGGTAGAGCATAGCCTAGGGTAGGAGGTAGATATGATGATCATTGGGAGATAATAATTGAGTCAATAATCTGAGAGCTCAAATGGCATGTACCTGATGATGTAATAGAGGAGGGATTGATAGAGTGAGTGATAGTCATGGTTGGTATCCATGCACATATATTTGATAGGGATACTATATTGATAACTACATATGTTAAGGTATTGGGAGAGAGATGAGCTAAGAGTTGAGTTGGATAGGCATAAGATGTCCCCACCTAAATTTAGATCTATTAGTACAAGGATCATGGATGAGTATATAAATCTTTAGAGATGATATGAGATATTTTGTGAGAAGGATGGTCGAACACTAGATTAAGAGAGTCATCACAAGAGGCATGTGGTAGCTTGAGGAGGTGTAGGGCCATCGAGTACTAGGGTAGATTATGGGACTAACACTAGTAGAGAGAGTGAGATTGAGAGTGAGGGCCTGACTCCCATTCATGAATGATTATACTTGATACTGGTGTATATGTATTGAAAAGTCATTTTATATATGGATACTTATTTGATTTTGACTCATGTGTATTATGTTATGGAATTTTGAGTATATTGGTATATTTGTTGGAAATGGTTGTTTAGAAATAGTTGATTTGGCATTGATGTTGAGGTTGCATATGCTTGATAAATTGGTATTTGGGATGTGATTTGATTATTGTTGATAGGTTCAAGTGTGTTGTTATTTTTGATTTTGAATTATATGTGAGTAAAAAACTTTGTTATTTTTTAATTGGTAAACTAATTTGATAAAGTGAATTAGTTTAAGATTAGTAAAATATGATATTGGTAAGATCTAGATTTGGATAATTTAGTTTGGCTAGGGATGTTAGTTGTTAGTAGAAGGGTATGTACGATATGACTTTGTGCATATCAGCCCCATGACTGCTATATCACTATCTAAACCTTAATGGCCAACTTAACAAGTGGCCATACTACTCATGATATGTAGGAACATGCCCTATATCTGATGCTATCTTTGGTATACTAATTATAGTTGTGCATAGAGAATCTATAAAATACAACCTCAATAGATGCACAACTAAAATTATGTACTATGATGGAGGCTCATCTATCTGTAATCATAGTGGATTGTTACGTGAAATAACACCCTATAGCCTCTATTATGATGTAAATGATTGAGAAATAGATCAAGATGGAACTATAACTTGTGGTGGGGGCTCATCTAATCTCAATTTTAGTGGGTTACTACATGAAATAGATCACTAAAAACTTTTTATAATGAATATCTATCTAGAGAAGTACTCTATGACATGGGTTTGTCTAATCTTAATTATAGAGGGTTGCTACATAAGATAGGACCTTAAAAACTCTATTGTGATGCATGTGACTATGTCTGATATGTATATAGAACTTCACTATGTACTCCATGGAATACACTAGTATATGTAGGTTACTTTCATTATACTAGTCTCCAAACCCTCTAAGTAGGTAGGATAGGGGATCTCCTATGAGGCTCTATCTTAGAAATTACATTACTCTCATGATGAGTAATTGATGATTTTTATGAAGGAATGTCTTGGGATGACTTAGTTTTGGAGGAATGAGGTTTATATATCAATTATGGAGGAGATCTTAGTTCCATTGATGTTAACTCTATGATGTCACTATCAACACATCTATTAATACAGTCCCTAAGCCCATAACAATCATTGCCTTTATGTCTAAAGATATGATGATAGTTACAAATGGGTTGATGTTGTTGTTTGTGTAATAGATATGGATCTCGATGATGAGTAGAAGGCAATGTGATTAAACTCCTATCTATTAGTGATGATAATATGACATATGGGCTATCCCATTCTAAATCAATCTATAGTGGTGCCCTATTATTGTTCTCTATAGTGCATACTATAGGTAGTGCTCTAGAAATTGGCTCTCTATTCTTAAATGGTTGCTTTTATAGCTATGGTCTCATATCTTGTTTGAGACATGGTGGATGCTAAGTGATAGGAGATATAGATGGAGGAAATGCTATGAAATCTAAAGTAAGCTGATCAACTAAATCTTACTCAATGAATCCCAATTTCTTCTCCAAGGCTAAAATTGTATAACATAAGTGCCAAAAAGAGGACTCTATCTAACATAATATATGCTATAGAAGGGGTTGATGAAGTCCCTTAATAAATATATGTTGGACCTCTAAATCTATTGGTTTACAGATTAAGTGTAACATGTGAGTCTTGAATTGTAAGATATAATCACTAATTAACTTTGATGGATTCTAATGAAATGGGACAAGTTTCTCATATGTAACATGAGGTCCCATGTCTGCTATGTAATATTTAGAAATTCCTCCTCTAAGTCATCATATGTATGCAAAGAACCAATATTGAGTAGATGAAAGAACCAATTCTATGCATTACCCACAAATGTCTACTAGAACAACTTGAGTAGAGTCAAAGGACTTGCATGAGATTGAAAAGCCTTTTGAAAGGATTTAAGGTATACGATTAGATCTCTAGTTCCATCAAATTGAGGAAATGATGGTATCTATAAATGCTTATAAATTGAAGCCTTGATAAATTTTTTTGGAAGAGGATTACCATGCATGTCATTGGTATCTATCCAAGACTTATAAGCCTTATTTTCCAAAGTAATGAGATGTACTTGGTGTTGTAATTCACCAACTACATGCATCAAAGAAATAATCTCTTGGGATGGTATATTAGTGTCTTGAAGAGATTCATTAAGAATTAAATTTGATCATTTATTTTATCCATGGGAAGGATACATTTAACAATTGGATCATAGAGAGGGGGTGCGCTCATTTGAACCTTTGGAGGAATGGTAACTTGGACCTTAGTAGAGGGATGTGGGCTATCATTCTCTTTGGGTGGAGAATGTGAAATAGGTGCTACTGTAGTAGGGGGTGGATTGGAAGATTCATTAGTATCTTTAGTATTTATTGAATCACATTATAATTGAATAGAAGATGTGATCATTGACATGTGCATCATTTGAAATAGAATCATGCATAAAAGTAGAAGCAACATTTTATAATGCATGATGTTTGAGATAAGGAGTGAGAGAAGAGTTAGAAGCATGAGATGCATTTTACTATTCACTATATGTATAATAGTCATCATTATTTCATGCATCATCACAATCATAATTTTGTTCATTTGAAAGAGGAGAATTAGAAGTATCACTTTCATATTTACTCTCATTATCATATTCATTTGTATGTGCACTATCATACTCATTATCACTTCCATTATCACTAGGGAGAGGGGTAATAAAATATGTTAATTCTTTTCTAATATGCAATAAATTATGATGTGAAATTGGAATAATATGTGCATCTATGTTATCCTTGAATGGAGTGTATGCATAATTGTCATTTGCTATATGAGAAGTGATAATAAGAGAGTTATCATTTAAGAACTCTTTTGTCATTGTTTGAGATGACAAAGTAGGGTTAGTAAAATGAGATTGATCTTTTGAATTATGCATTGGAAATTAGACTTGATTTCATTTATATTTTGGTAATTTGAACATAAAAGTAGTAAAAGAGAGGGAGAAACTAGGTTCAAATGCAAGTAAATTATCACCAATGAGAGGTTTACTTGGAATTTCATGACTAATTTATACATTTGATGTATTGTGCATAGGAGAATGAGGTGAAAAGTAACTTTCCCATTTATGAAAATTATTTTCTTTAGAAGAGGGAAGAAAGGAGATAGGTTTGAGAGAAGAAGATGTATCTACTTTATCTTCACTATCACTTTCATATGCATCATCATATTCTTCATTACAACAGTAGTAATTGTATTCATTTTAAATGAAATCATTTTACTCATTTTTAGATAATGTGCAATTTTGAAAAAATTTCTGTTCATTGTCTTAATTATGAGAAAAATTTATAAATTTATCTATAAGATGAGAGGGAAGAAGTGCCTTAGTGTCCATTTTATTACTTTTACCAAGGAGAGTATGTAAAAGTATTGTTAAGTAAATAAATGCAAGAATAACTACTAAAATAGAAAATTTGAAAATATTTTTGACACTCCAAATAAGTTTCAAAAATTTCAAAAATGTTATAAAAAAATTATAAGGGAGGAGGGCTTGGGGTTTGGGGACCTAGTTTAGAAATCTAGGGTTTAGGGTTGGAGTTTTAGAATTTTGAAATTTATTGTAATAATTTGAATTATAGAATAAATTTTAATAAAATAAATGTACAAAAATTTATACAAAAATCAGAATTTGAAATTGAATTTTTGCAAAAAAATGTTAAGAAAAACCCTAGGGGTACCTATGGTTTGATATTTGTTCAAATTAAGTTGGGTTTACTAAATGATTTATTGTGTTGGGGAAACTAGGGTTTAGTTTATAAAAATAAAGGGGATGGATAAAGGGGTAAAATAAAATCAAGTACAATAAAACACATATTTATACGAATTTGACCAAATTAATTACATGGGAAAAAGAAATGACTTATCTAGGCAAAATAATCATCTGCAGGTTCTAAAACACTCCAAAAACAATCAAGAATAGTTAGGAACAAGGATTCATTTCTAGATCTATAAATCAAATTTGATCGAGATAGGAGTGTTGAGTTTGGACAAGAGTGTCCATCACTTTTGTCTAGATAGGAGCACCTATCACTGTTGTCTAGATAGGAGCATTTGTCATTGTTGTCTGATTCCAATGTTATTTTCTATTTCAATTTCTAATTTTAGATTTTGGTGCAGTCTGATTTCAAGGTCCTATGGGTGTCCTTATTTATTTGTGATCACTTGTTTTTGCTACTGTATGAAGTATTTGCTTCTCAAACCCTAGGTCTACCTATACACATGAAATAACAAACATATCAAAATCTAAAAGAGAAAAAATTAGGTTAGGGTAAGTATGATCATATGATCTATAACCCCTATTATCTTGATTGATTTCTACATTAACCCTCAATCTAGGGTCTCTAATCAAATATACTTCTCACTTAGGGAAACTACATAATCAATGTACATGATGGATGCAAGAATGAACTTTCACCTAGGCCCTTCCTTAATCAAACATGCAAATCTATGTGTGATGTAGAATTATGAGCTATACTATTGACTAATTTTTAATTATTTAGTGTGTCAAAGTAGTAAGTGCTAGATATAAAATGACTTGGGAAGTATTTTATATAGGGGAATCTTTATTTTGAATTTGTGAGCTTTATTCATGATAGCCAACATCAAAAAGATAATAAAACTTAAGGGAGGGGATAATAAGGGTTTGGTACGCATTAAGCATGGAAATATGACTATTAGATAATAGTACCAAGGAGGATAGGAACATCAGGTGTTGTAGTCCACTAGAATTTTATTGTTCAAGGCTTAGAAAAATAGGCTAGGATTGACATAGGTCAAGTCTGGGGGTATCCATGGGTATAGATTAGTTGATTGAGATAATGGAAAGGTGAAAAAAGTGAGAAACAAGACCAAGATAATAAAAACAAAGACATGGCTAGTGTGGATAAGGATCATATTCTTTAGTCAGAGTCTCTTATGAAGAGGACTATGAAAAGAAATGATATGTGTGGTTACTTGACCAATTTAAGGTGTATAGAATAACTTATCCTACTTAATAATATTCAAACTTTGAGAAGGTAATAAACTAAAAAGTATTCTTGGGGATATGTTTAAATTGGGGTCATGAGAAATATTGGATCCAATAAACCTATACTAAGGGATTTCTTATCACACTATGGAAAAGGAGAGGTTTCCAAGGCCTTTACGCAAATGTCATATTGTGATAACCCTAACTAGGTATTTATGTTTTTATGTAATATAAAGGAAAGCTATTCTAATGAAAAACTATGCAATATAATATATTACATACATATGCAATATAATATAGTGCTCACCAAATCTTGTGGCACAAATGGGTAAGATTATCACATGTAAAGACAAATATATCTATAACATAGAGAATATCTAAGAAAGGAGAGATACAATCTAACATATATCAACTCTATAATAACTAATTATAGAAATATGTAGGTCTTAATAATATACTTACCTTTGTTGAAGTGAACTCATAATGCTTTAATCTCTCCCTTGGCCAATGGTGCTTTGCAAGAGGTTGTGGGCTTGCAAGGATCACAAAGATAAATCATCTCTAGGCTATAAGACATCTCCTATGCACTAAAGACTTACATAATACAAGTGTTACTCCTTCAATGGAAAAAACCTAAGCAATGAAACCTCTTATTGATTATATAAGTAGTTTTGTGAGCATTAATGATGCATAATTGATTGATCCTCAATTAAAAATGAAATGAAAGGGGGTATATATACATAAATTCACCCTAAACCTTCCAAAAAATTAAGTCGATGGAGTAGGTCTAGTTGACCTTGTTGGGAAAGAAATAGAGTATTTAGGTTTCAAACTAGGTTAGCTTAAGATGACATAGTTCCATAACATGTGGTAAATCCTAGAATTGGGTCAACCCAATTGACCTAATATGATACATGTTAAAAATGAATTTTTACTTAGGGAATATTTTGGGTAGTGAGTTGCTTAAGAAATTATATACGTGAGGTTTCAAATCCTAGGGAAATATATGGGAGTAACTTGTATTGGTTTTAAGTGGTGGTATAGGGGCCAACAATCCTGAAAAGCATCAAAGGTTTACCAACCCCTTTGCCAATGTGCCCTTTAAGTCATGCACTCAAAGAGATTGAAATTTTATGGGTTCATATAAGAGAGAAAACATTAATTACTAATAAAGTTTAGAAATATTGTGTGCATACATATGCTCCTCTCAAAGCTCATCACATTTCACATAGTTTTAACATGGGACGGTGCTTCGGGAAAAAGAATATAGAAACCCACAATGCTAAGCTAATAAAAACTTTAGGAAGAAATAATAAAGTAATTAAAAGGAAATAATTGAAAAATACATACATTTACTTACCTTAATGTTTTAGAATAAAAATTGTGAGAGTGAAATGTAGAGACATCCAATATAGGTAACATTAGGTAGGCTTACAAAATAAGAGAAAATTTAATTTTTTTTTGAAAAATATTTGTAATATGTAGAAAATTTCTCTACAATGTCAATATTCCAGTATATCTTTTAGTTTGGAAAAAGAGTTAGTAATAACTTTTATATGAACAAAAATCAGAATTTGTAAAAAAAATATTTGATAGTTAAATAGTTTGTAAATTAAAATATAAATAGGTTTTTTAAACTATTCATTTTTAATTTTTCTATTTTGAGAAAATAGAGATCTAATAGACCTAAAAGAGTGCATATATAGATTATGGATTGGAGAAGACATGTACAAGGTGGGGGATGCTTGGCAACAACAACGAGTGCAGCTCAGATAAGTAATACTTTACTTTTTAAACTTTTACAAGTTTTTATTGAAAAGTATAGTTAATTTGGAAAAATTAGGTGATAGGAAAAATATTTATAATGAAATTTTCTTCAATAATTTTTAGCATATAGTAAATATTAAGATAGTTAATGGGTAGGTATCAGAATGAGTCATAAATGCCTGAGGCATTAATGTTAAATAATTTAAAAGTCATTGTAATTTTTGAATGGAGTTAGCCAAGTTGACTTAGTTGAAAAATTGGAATGTGGATGACTATGTAGTAAGTGACTAATCTAGTATTACTCTAAGTGGCCAACTACATATAAGAAGGCTGATCTAGTTAACAAGGTTTAAGTGGCCGATTACATACATATTGGTTAATACAATAGTGTATGAAACTGGGTGACAGTTTATTTATTATGGACAACTTCATATGAAGTGGATGACATAGTTTGTTGACATGGATGACTTCATAGGATATGGCTGATCTAGTTTGGATACTTGGTTGATTGCATAGTAGAGGGTCAACTTCATTCTAAATGTAACAAATGGCTGACAAAAATGTTTAACTTATTAATTTAGTATTAGTTTTATTATTTTTTTACCAACATAGTGAATTATGTGGCTGACATAGTATAAAGTGGTATAAAAATTACAAAAATAGGTTGATGAAGTATTTAATTTATGAATTAAGCATATTTATGATTAATTTCTAGAGTATGTTTTCCTGATTATCTAATATCAATGAGCAATATAGATCTTGTTGTTTGTCATTTTATATAGGTAATGGAGACTCTAACATTTGATGAATGTATATTATTTAATTGATTTTTTAGATAGGTTGATATATGATGATCGTGCTTAGTTAGCATCATTGGGTTTTAGTGGCATCATGTAGATGTATAGGATTTAAGTTAGTGTTGATTTAGTTGTGATGTTCTTAGGAATATGGGAGAGGCTAACCAACACTTTCTGATGGGAGGTGGATGGGGATACCATAAAGGTGGCCTTCATGCTAGAAGATGTCTATGATTTACTTAGACTTACCATTGGTGGGACCCCTATTATTTTTGATGCCCCTAAAGTAGATTCAGAGAGATGAGCCTTAGCCCTATGGGCAATCAATTTTGAGAGATATTTTTAGGGGTTGAGGGTGTGACTCTTTAATGTGTATATATCTACCATTTCATATATTTGAAATCTAGTGATAGGCCTTATGACATCATGTGTGTTTTTTCACAAGTTAGATGAGAAGGTGGTGTTGTATGTGATCACCTTATGCCAATTGATTTTAGAGTATGATACCTTTTATGACCTAGGGTCTATGATTTGGGTACTACTAATTTATGGCATGCACTCCATTATGTTCCATGGATGGAAGATTATGGGCCCTATTGTTTTATTGTGTAGTTAGATTTATGAGATATTTACCATGTATTGACTAGTTGGGTTATCCCATGGTGTGGATGATAGTAATCTTAGATGGTAGCAGGACCATGTTATATGACATGTACCACATACTCCTAATTTAAAAATGATTAATCATGGTGAAATTATATTGAATCTTTATACAACTATTTATGATAGCTAGCCAACTTGGCCTACCATTTCTCTTAGGTTAACTTTTGGTCATATTACTAGTCATTATACTTGATGGTTAGAGCCTCAACCTATTGATCATTTACCTAGATAGTCTAGCACACCACATCTTAACACTCATATAGTGGGTCCTAGATATTTACCATGTGATGAAAGAGAGTCAATAGGTATTTAAGGTACAAAATTTCCTATGGAGAGACCTATGATCTAGCCATGATAGTTGAGACCTTAGAAAAGTCAAAGATGATAATTAAGAGTAATTGCCAAGGAGGTAGTGGCCACAAATGTGAAGATGGTAGAATTTGATATTGAGGATATATATATGTGACTAATTTTAATCCAAAATAGGTTTTGAATTTTCCATTATAGGTATGAAAACCATAGAGACATTGATGAGTGGTAGCAGATACACAAGAAGAGGAAATTGAACATGGAGATCCCATAGCCTAGCTGATTGATAGTTGGATGATAGAGAGTCAGATTCATCATGGTCCATGATGGGATCAATTTATTATTATTAGTTTTATAACACCTTAGAGGCATGCCCCTATGGAGGTACTTGGAGTTTGTTTAGATGGTAATATCATTTTGGGAGACACTATTATGGGTAAGTAGTTATTATTTTAATTTATAGGATAAATAACTAAATAACTAGTTTATATATATTTGCTAGGATAGATGTTTGGAGATTTTATATATATCCAAGATATAATGTAAATTTGTTTTTGAGATACTAATAATGAGTATTTTAGGTGAGGTGTCATATTAAGAGCTACACAACATTTTATTTTGGATAGTGTATTAGCACAACATGATACAACCATGATGACTAGTCCTATTATACCATCTACTCCGAAGTATGCTAGGTGGTTTATGCTTACTAGTGAGGTAGCACATGATCTAAAGACATGAGGAGATGATACACAAATTCCTCTTAGATTAGGATATGGAGAGCTATGAGCATAACAAATAGTGGTAGAGGATTGAGCAACTCATATTGCAACCACAAGATAGTTAGCTCATGTATAAGCTTAGGTGACCAATATATAAGGATAGATTGATGATATTATATATCATAAATACTAATTGTAATGGATTATTTATAGGGAACACTCAAATGCATCTATGGACAATGTGGCTTGCCAACCAAATAGACATGATGGATCACAACCTTAAAGCTATTGATATTATTGTACTTTGTATCATGTTATTATTGTATTAGACATTTTAGCTATGGATATATATGTTTATACATTTTTTATATTTATATTTATCATGGATGTCTATGGATGTATATTTGTTTTATAACACACATGTTTTAATTTTATATTATATGTATATGCATTAAAATATGCTCACTTCATTAATTATGCTAATTACTACTAATTTAGACTAATTCTCATATTTCCTAGCTATACAAAACATTGGCCTAATAAAAACACACCAGTATTATATCCTACATAACCTTTATTCCATCCTAAAATAAATTAATCACATAATTAAATGCATAATATACTTCATTACCTACTAACCTACCCCCTAAGCCCATTAGCTAATTTAAAATTCAAAAATAATCCAACTACCCTCCCACCACCCTATACTTGCCTCTCCTAAATCCTTAAACCCTACGAGGAGATTTATATAATTGCAGGGTTCTATAAATCTTCCCTAAACTAGCCCCCTTCTCTAGAAATTTCTAATTCTATAGATTCCATGGAATTAAAAATTCCATGGAAATTTCCTAGTCTTAGATCTCAATGACCCAAATTTGAATTTGGACCATTAATTCTTCCCTCCCTTGCCTATACAATTAAACATTCCCTCCACCATTTGGAATAATTATACATTCTATATCAAGACTTTAAACTCTCCTATAACATTCATAACAACAATCAAGTGTCCATTTGAAGCCATTAGCTCCTTTACACACCCATTGGGAGCCATTGTCAAAGTCTCACAAGCAATCCAACAATCAAGCTTCTACAATCAAATCATTTAAATTCAAATCTTATAATGGAGGCATGAGAAGGTAAATAAGATGGTAAGAATTTTATAATTGATTTGATTTATCTCCTCTATCCATTCCTATTAGTTCCATCAAGTTTTGATTTTTTATTATCTTTTGATAATATTGTTTGAACTTGAAATTTGGTGCACATTTTGGAAACCATAGTGGGAGGGGAATCTTGCTTATTTAGTCTAATTTTTTTTTGGAAGTGTTCTAAGTGATTATAGGACCAACTATACATAGATTCAAGACCAAATTTTCAATTTTTGACATGTTCCAAGTGAGTCATGGTATTGCACTATTAGTCATGATATTTTAGTCATGGGATCATTAACACTAGTAGCAATATTATCAGATAAACCACTAGTGGTTAGGGGTTATATTACATTTTTTGGTCTTTGATAATACTGTGATTTTCTCAATCATGGGATTACCTTATTAGTAGTGCTATTATTATTCTTAGTGGTGGTATTGCCATATTCCATAGTAAGCCTTACATTCTAAGACTATTTTTTCTAACTTTCTATTTCGTTTAGGTGTGTTATTTCTTTATGTATAGGTTAATAAGTAATTATTTTGAAGTTAGGCTAACTAAACATCTTTGACAATACCATGACTCTTTTAGTAGTAAGGTTATTCTGGTAATTATTGTATTATAGATTCTAGTAATCTAATAGCTAGGTCTATATTATAGCCTATTTCTATTAACTCTCTGCATCTATAGGTTGTTTGTCTACTATTGTTGATTATATGTGTAGGATAGAGAGGGAATCATATTAATTCCAAGTACCTATCCCTTTTCCACAAACCCATGACTTTCTTAGTAGCAAGGATGTTCTGGTAATTATGATATTATAGATTCCATTAGCAATATTGTCAAAAATAATATTATGGGTTTGTTTTATCATTTCTATCATAATAATTATAGATAATAGATGGATTCTATATCTTTTCTTCTACTTGTATTATCTAAAAATTATGATTGTAGGAAGAAGGATTTTACATCTTTTTGATAAACTCATAAGTTTGCCAATAGTGGGATCATCCTGATAGTTGTGGGATTGATATTCTTAGTTGTGTTATTAACCTTTCATTCCAAACTAGTAAAAAACTACCCCTATCACCTTTTAAATCTCATTTGCAACACTTTTAGGTTTTGTCAAGAAGGTGATCAAGGTTTGTAAGTTGTGAGTCTGAAGAAATTTCCTCTTTTGTTAAAGATTTTTGAACATTCCTCTATACAAGAATTTCACCTCATTCATATCTAAAAACAACTACTAACAAGTGGTATTCTCTATCTTTTAAGGTTCATAAAAAGCATAAGATAAGGTAGATCATCTAAAATTTCACCATATAGATTGGTTCAGCCTCATTCTACAATATCGTGACTAGCTTAGTCATGGGTTTTCTCTACAAATAGTGGCCTTGTTATTATCAATTGTGGATTTGTAGTTAGGGTTATTTATGATTAGTATTAGGTCTTGATATCACTTTTATTATAAAATAATTGTAGTTAATACCAAAGCCCTATAATTATTTTTAATTTGATAGACTTTTTCTTTACTTAAGATAGTTATATACTATTTTTTTAAGAATTGCAATATCACTAGCTACATTTTTCTACTAATTCTCGTTTTGTTGATTAGAGGAGTAGGATTATTTGACAGTCACATTTTCATAGTTAACCATAGTAGATAGTTAACTATTTTTAAACTAATGACTCACAACTTGCATGATTCATAGTCCAATTATGGGATTATGCATTCTAGTCATGGGATTCCCTATGTGTTGTTTAAATTTAAAATTACTAACACTTTTCTTGCAAGTTATTTAGAGTTTTTGGAACCCTAATCAGATATATAACCTTTGTGATTACAATAAGTGTCTTATTATCCTTCCTAGTTTCTTGTATATACTTTTTGTTTGTGTGTGTGTGTATTGATTTGTAAATAATTTGTCATATTATGGCAAAAACACATAGGTAATCAGAATAGTCAATTAATCTTATCATGCATTTACTTGTTTGTTAAGCCCTTCCTTAGGATAATATGTGACATGGAATTCATCACCACGCACATGCCTTAGATCATAAGGGTTAGATTCTTTGATTTCACCACCATTTTCTAACCAAACTCTATGTTTTGGTGGAGTATAAATATAGAGAGAGATATCATTATAGCCTAAGCATAATTCCCCATAAAGGGTTCCATGGAATAAGGGGTGATCAAGATCTAATACCTAAGGTAGTGAGACATCCTCCCATAGAAAATTGGGTCCTAATGTACCATATTTTATATTAGGGACTCCCATAGATCCTTTTATATACCTTAGATTAGTGGAATTTGATTGTAATAGGTGTTCCACTATAGACATTAGTATTAGAACTAAAGTAGTCATCAAGTACAAGTAAAGTCAAGAGGGTTTGGTCAATTTAATAATAGATCATTGGCCTATAGCCTCACCTATGTATCCATTTTATGGTATGGGAATTAGGTTACACACCCATATATTTTACTAATTAGGATTGTACTTATGGATGATTATTTGTGTGTTGTGATGAGACCCGTATTGTTTTCTAGCAGAGTTAGCCACACCCATATCTTATATGCTACCTTAGAGGCCTTTAAGTTGAGACTCACTATTATATCATCATTAGTTTAGGAACTCATCATTTATCCATACTAGTCATCATCTCATTGTCTAGTCATCATCCTTTGTACATCCTTGTCACCATCCTCTTATAGATATTGTCCTTGAATATACTCATCTTAGTCTTATACATCTCCCACATTACTTATAAATATTCACTTATCATTTTGTCATACTTTTTACCACATAATATTTTATTGTCTCTCTATTTGACTCTTCACATCTAGTCTTCATATAGTATCCATTCCCTTGATTATTAATTGGTCATCTCTTATTTATTTACCACCCATATAGTATTCACCTTAGAGATATATTTTCCACTTCTCCTACACATCTCATATCTTTATTTGACCACTATATTCAAATAATCCACTTTATTTGGCCAACAACATCCCCACATAGTACCATATCCATTTTAAAATAGTTTATGTACTTTGACTAATCTTTGAGCACCAAACTATCCTATAGACACATCACATTCATCCTACATTCATCTTGTAGTATCCATCCCACGTACACTCATACACATATAGTATTCATTACCTTTCCAAATCCTTTTAGTATATTGTGACCAATTTTTATCACACCTACACATACCCTCTTCATCTTACATACATCTTAATAAGTCCATCTCTTTTATATCCATCCCATATAACTTAGTATCCACCTCCTTTTCATACCATTTTCTTTTTTATCATCTTCTGATAACCACCCTATCACATATAATATTCATCCAATTTCCATTATCAATCTTCTCTATTATTGTCTATCTCTCATACTACATCCTACCTACCTCCTTTCCATCTATAATCATATATTATCCATCCCTTTGTATATTTTTTTTGTTCATTATGATCATATTCCTATCCATTTCATAACATATTCCTCCCTCATTCATCCTCTAGTGACCATATTATTTATATCACTTAGCCCATATATAGAGTATGCATCCAATTCTCCTATCACCATCTATCCCATCTCTTATTTACTTATTATTTTAATTTAGTATCCATTCCTTCTTCAAACCCCTTTTTGTCTATTTTTGATCACTCCATTATTCATGTCTCTTTTTTACAATTTTACTTTTCCCATCCACCTCCTTTTATTGTTGGTATATATATATCTCTCATATCCATATACATCCACTATCCATCCACATCATATTGAATTTAGTGTCTATCTTTATTTGCATCCTTATATAGTAATCATATTTCTTTTATATAAGTTAGATTAAAATTATTTTTTTACCTCATATCCATTTGTATAATCTCCATCCCATTGTCCCATATCGAACCCTTCTTACACTCATATTATTTTTATCCTAATTAATCCATCCACATAACTTCATTTTCTATATCTACTATCCAAAACCCCCTACCACATAATAACATCCTTACCTCACACAAACTAGTTTGTATATATTATTCTCTTCCTTATCTATTTAGATATTTTCACCTATTATCCCCATACCATATCACGTTTCATATAGTGTTCATTCCCCTTCACATCCATATAAATTAACTTGTGTAAACTTCATCTTGTATCCTATCCATTTTGTGTGTCTTGGTTATCACTTAGTCCTCTATATCTATCATCCATATCCATTTGAGTATCCATCCTTTTTTGGACACACCACTCTCTCTCTCTCTCTATCTCTCTCTCTCTCTCTATATATATATATATATATATATATATATATATATATACATCCTACCCCTAGTTTATACCTTGGGTTGGTGTTCTTATCCAATCCTATTGATCATCACGTATCAAATCATTCATCCTCTTATCCTCATCCCATTTTTATTTAAATACTAGAATTCATCTTAAAACCAAGGTCTTAAGTGGTCACCCATACTTAATAATTAATTATCACCTCTCTTGACTTTGGATTATCATTATACATAGTCTTGTGAGATTCTAATCTAGCACCCATCACTATCTCTATTAGGTACTTTTTTCCCCTAACACCCATCAACTTGTCCATTTTGTAATAAATTAAAATATTTAATCCCATCACTTTTCTCTCATCATTGCTAGATTAGTCTCTTTAAGGAATTTATATTTTGGTAATTCTTAGCCACCCATCTTCATACATCATCATCCCTTTGACCACTAAAGGTTTTAGTATATAGATGGAAATAGTATTTGAATACTCCAATCTCATACATCACTTTACATCAAAACCATCATTTACAATGGTCATCCATACCAAAGCTCAACTCTAAATTGGACAAGGATCCAACCAAGAAAACAATCCACTAGGGCATATGATGGACCCAAATTATGAATATGACAAAAATCATATTGATATACACACTAAGGGAAGAGAATGAAATATTTAGTCCCCCCCCAAAAAAAAAACAAATTGTGAAGTAAGTAATCTCATTGACTGTTATCTTTATGAGAACTGAGATCATGTCTTAGCCTATGATATAGAAATAAGGGGTACCTTACCTTCCACCTTTGATCAGACCCTCTTACATAACCTAATCTTCCCATAAGGACCAAACTCATCCCATCAACATGATAATCATAATCCTTGAGAATAAGAAGGTATAGACCATGGTTTTCTCAAAAAATAACAACACCCACACCCCCTTTATAACAACCACAATGAGGTTAATAGGAGATAAGCTATGATTAAGGATTTCCTAGATTAGTTGACTCAAAAAATTAACTAATTAATTTGAAATAAATGTCCACCATCACTTAGGCCCAATAGTACCAATAAAAACACCTATAATAATAATACCATTGCCAATACCAATAATACTAATAACATTAATAACACTCATAATACCCATACCAACCATATCCCTCAAGGAAGTCAAAACCAAACTACTAACCCTCTTGGGGCTCCCTAATTTACCCAAGAATCAAAAATGATGAAAGAGACTCTCTAACAAATGGATCCTATATCACAAGTCCACAAGTATAAATATGAAGACTTTTGCTCATCTCCATTGGACATGAGCATTTTATAAATCACCTTCCCCTCACACTTTGAAGTATAGGGGAAATGGAGATTATAGAGAGCACATAAAATAATTTTATATGGCTTGTCATAAAGTAGCCTATAAATATGCCTATTTGTTGTGACTCTTTCCTAAGAGTCTTACTAAGACATCTTTGGAATGGTTCATGCACTTGTCTAAAGGGTCAATTTCTAGTTTTGGAGAATTGACAGAGTAATTTTTTAAACATTTATTATATAATATAGAGTATGAAATTTACATCATTGACCTTTACAATACAAAGCAATGAAGTGGTGAGAACCTGGTACAATACAAAGCAATGAAATGGTGAGAACCTGGTATAACTTAGAAAGTTGGTTAAGATGCACTATTCTTGAAAACAAATTATCTAAAATCTTCATTGATAATCTTAATATAGAAATAAAATATCAATTGAAGTGGTGCCAAGACCTTTGATGATATCATATAAAATGGGATGTAGATATAAAAATCCCTCATATAAAAGGTAACCAGAAAATTGTATTCTCTAAATGAGCACACCTTGAATCAAGATAATTCTTTTTCAGGGAAACCCAAGGTCTTCAACAAGAATAAAAATGTTTTGGGTGATAAGGTAATATATTATAAGACACAACATGTGAAAAAAATTCAAAAAAATGGCCCCACATAATAACCTAATGTCTCTACCATCAAATTTCTTTGAGGCAAGCCTAAGCCTCGCATTGGCAAAAGACTCCTTACAATCTTGGGAGTCTTGATAGAGATATTATTGGATCAATTAATCACTACCAACATGCTTACTTGACTTGAGACTAGATTGGTGGAAAATCATCAATCAAAACCTTAATTGGTACCATGAAGAAAAGTTTTGCAAATATCACCAGGTAAAAGGACATGATACTGAGTAGTGTATTCAATTAAATAACTATATATAAGATATAATATAAAGGGGTGATATCAAGATTTAAGGAGAAGTGTCATCAAATAAATTAATAAATTAACACCTTATCATTTGTAAAGATCCTCTCCCAAAGCATGATCAAAGGAACCAAAAAACCCAATGAGACTAGGGTTAAGGATCATCTTCCAATGATACTAATTATCATAATGTTCTCTACCATTACATTAATACCATAAAAATTCACAAGATCTATGAATATGCTCTACCTTCACCCCCCATCCTAAAAATTAATAGGGATATAACTGATTGCATTGTCACCACCCCATACAATAAGATTGTGATTCGTGTGGCACCCCCTCAAGATCCTTCTACCTCATCTACTACCCACAAAGTGAATATTTTTATGAAAGATTTAAGTAGTCTAGATAAATATTATGACATCATTTAGAAATTAGTAAAGAATCCCACTGAAATATCTTTGATGGAAATTATAAAATCATCTACCTTACATACAAATATATTGAATCAAGTGTTGAATGATTTGAAAGTATGTAGTGACCTAGATACCAATCAATTTTAATCACTAGTGGCACATTTATCCCCATCATAGTAAGTTAATTTTAATAATCAGGATCAACCCCCTACTAGACCACATCATAATTATCTATTAAAGTCACCATCTCCTATCATCGAGTTTCTTGTGTCCTCATAGATGGAGGATCTATACTCAACTTGTGTAATATGGAATTTTTAAAGAAATTAGGATACTCTAAAACCTCATTTGGGCCCACTTTAATAATGATCAAAGCTTATGATGAAAATGAGAGACCATCAATCGAAACTATCTATCTTCCCATTACTATAGGACCTATAATTCATCAAACTTTGGTTCATGTTGTGGATGTCAAATTACCATATAACATGTTGCTTGAAATATTGTGGATTCATGAAATATAAGTTGTGCCATCCAATCCACATCAGTGCTTAAAGTTCCCCCATTCAAGAAAGGATGTCACAATTCTTGGAGTTATAGACCACCTCCATAGATGTCAAATAGATTAGTCTCCATCACCTTACCTTGGAATTGACAACACCATTCTAATACCCATAGCTATTAAATAGATCTTTCCAAATAAATTATAATCCACATCCCAATTAGAGCTTGATTTCACACAACTAAAGATCAAATCCATAGGATGTGGAGAGTATGAATACAAAACATTATACATTGGAAATATACCCCTATCTCTATGTAGTTATGGGTCCTTGACTATGAAGAAGAATAATCCCATTAAGTATCAGTTTGGGCCAACAAATTTTTCAAGAACTATATTTTTAGTTGATGAGGACATTAAAGATGGAGATGATTCTTAGCTCATTTTATATGATGAAACCCTCATCTCTCCTAAGCAAAATTATCTCAAAGTTTAGAGAATGATGGAAAACATGCAATATAAAGGAAAGGGATTGGGAAAACAAGAACAAGACAAATTGGAACCTATCATTATTTAATAACATCCACTATATTTTGTCTTAGGGTATAAAATATGTGATGATGACATGACCAACAACATTGTGGATTCTCTTTTGACCAATGAGTCATCTCTCCCTGATGAGGGCATTGAAACATGATCTATTTATAGTCACTTCAAGGAGCTTGCTACCACCAATCTCTTCCTTAATACCACTATATCCACCATCAATGTCTCCCTCCATTATCCATCCTTCATAGACTAGGAATAAAATCAAGAGACCACCTTTGATATGTTTTAAAATGATGAGGCTATTTTAGAATTCATGGGAGCTAGAGACTTCATGCCATTTGGAGATCATAAAAAGGGATTTTCCATCAATCTTTGTCAATTAACATATTTTTGTGATAACAAACATACCATAGTCTAAGAGAGGAAGAATAATTTAAAGAAGAAGGAGATCCTTTCATATAACTGAATGAACTCTTGTATAGCTCCTTTATGCCAAAAGATTATTTTGATATTAATACTAAACTACTAGGAATATTCACTTTCGATATTCCAAAAATCTCATTACCCCTTTATTTAAAATATCAATCACCCTCACTTATTAAGGATGTGATATAAGTTAATATCAAAACTGATAAACATCCCAAAATAGTGA
Source organism: Torreya grandis (assembly GCA_037957365.1). Taxonomy (NCBI): domain Eukaryota; kingdom Viridiplantae; phylum Streptophyta; class Pinopsida; order Cupressales; family Taxaceae; genus Torreya; species Torreya grandis. The sequence goes on along the minus strand of JARHVA010003157.1, from coordinate 616,047 downwards.
AAATAGGGGCATCCCTCATGACAAAAGAACATGAAGTCCTTATTGAGATTCTAAAATAATTTATTGACATATTCACCTAGAATTACATTCACATGCTAGGATTAGATCCCTCCTTGGTGGTACACCACCTACTTGTGCATCTAAATGCAAAACCTATAAAATAAAAATTATAAAATATGCATTCCAAGGTGGTGTTACTAGTAAAAGAGGAACTACAAAAAAATTTAGATTCTAGATTTATCTTCCCAATTGATTATTTAGATTGGATCTCTAATTTTTTCCCATAACAAAGCCCTAAGGAGGAATTTTGTCTGTACCAACTTTTGGGATATTAGTAAGGCATGTCCTAAAGATGACTTTTTGCTCCCTAATATTGACATGATCATAGATTCAACTAGGTATGAGATGATTTCCCTCATAGATGTCTTATTAGGGTATAATTAGATTAAAATAGTGCTTGAAGATCAACATAAAAAAACATTTATCACTCGATGGGGAAAGTTTTGTTATCAAGTCATGCCATTTGGTCTCAAGAATGTAGGAACCACTTATCAATGGGCTATTACTATTATCTTTCATGATATGATGCATGACATAAGATTATTTCAATGATCTTTTAGGGACATCTCATTTAAGGTCTAAGCATCATGTGGTCCTTAGAAGAATATTTGAAAGATTACGAGAATACAGAGTAATGCTAAATCCCAAAAAGTGTGTTTTTGGTATAAATTCAAGAAAATTATTAGTATTTATAGTCTCAAGAAGGGGAATCAAGGTGGATCCTACAAAATTTATAGCAATTACAAAAATTCCCCCACCACATAATCTCAAGCAGCTATGTAGTCTTTAAGGAAAACTTTAGGCCATAAGGCATTTTGTCTCTCAGGTGGCTGATAAATGTCACCCCTTCACTCATATTATAAATAAGGGGAGTACCTTTCATTGGAATGAAGAATGCCAACAATATTTTGAAAGATTAAAACAATACTTGGCAAATACACCTATTTTATCACCCCTAGCTCTAGTAAATCCTCTACTTCTTTATATTTTAGTAATGCCATATGTCATTGGTGCTCTCCTTGTATAGTACAATGATCAAGGTAAGGATTAAGTTATATATTACTAGCTAAATTATACTCCTATTGAAAATGTATGTTTAGACATAATTTTTGCATCATAGAATCTTGAGCATTACATGTTTAATAATCATGTATAGTTCACCACACAATTTAATCCTTTAAAATACTTACTATCCAAGACAATGCTTATAGGTCAAGTAGAAAAAAGGATAATGCTACTTACTGAATTTGACTTTGAGTATATCAATCAAAAATACATAAAAGGATAGGTCATTATAGATCAACTAGTAGAGGTACCTTTAAAAGTGACTAAGCCAATTCCAATCAATTTCCCAGATGAGTCCATATTGAATACCTGACAATCAAATGGTTAAAAGTTATACTTTAACGACTCATTTAATACCCATGGATCTAGGGTAGGCATCCTCTTGGTCACCCCCAAGGTGATGTCATTCTAAAAGTATTTTTACTTGCCTTTCCATGTATTAATAATATTTTAGAGTATGAAGCTTTGATACCTAGACTTCATCTAGATATCCAATAGAACATCTAGTAATTACAAGTATTTGGGGACTCAAAATTAAGTATCAAATAGGTCAATGGAAAGTTACAAATAAAGGATGATAATTTTCTTCCTTACAAATAATTAGTGGATCAATTAAAGACCAATTTTCCATCTATCACATTTGAACATGTTCCACAAGGGACCAATAATGTAGCTGATTTTATGGCCACTATTAGTTCACTCATTGATCTCCCTAAAAATCTTCTAGAAGGTAATTTATTTATTCAACACCTAATTGTCCTAGCCTATCAATCATTAGCTCCACTTAAAATTTATACAATCAATGATCCTAGTTTACCATGGTACCATGATGTTTATAGGTACTTTCATGATAATAACCTTATCCCTAACCTTAACCACTATCAATACACAACCTTTATCCATTGCACCACCTGATATACCATCCTTAGCATCACCCTTTATTGACATGGCTATGATGCTACCTTTTTAAGGTGTCTAACATCAAAGGAGGCATCTCAAGAATTCAAAAAAGTTCATGATGGTATCTATGGAGGGCACATTAGTGGAATGGACCTTGCCAAAAAGCTCTTCTAGACTAGTTATTACTTACCAATAATATACCATGATTCTTGCCAATATGTGTGTAAATGTATACCTTGTTAGAAGCATGGAAACCTCATCCAAACTCCTACACAAGAGTCACAACCTATTATCATTCCATGGCCTTTCTCTATATGAGGCCTAGATTTAATTGGCAAGATAAATCCTACTTCCTCAAATGGCCATAAATTTATCATCATGACTACGAAGCATTTTACTAAATGGGTTGAAGAAATGATGCTTACTTACACAATAGGCCTTCAAATTTCCATGTTTATTCTCATTCAAATTATTTTCCATTTTGGTATACCTACGAATATAATTTTAGATAATAATAAACCATTCAATAATCAAGAATTAGAGGCCCTATGTCAGAAATATCATATCACCCAACATTTTTCCTCCCCATATTATCCCCAAGGTAATGGACAAGTAAAATAAAATAATAAGACCCTTATTAAGATTCTAAAGAATATTTTCAATCAAGCTAGAAGGAACTAACACACTCAATTATATCTATCACTATGGTCTTATTGAACAAGTGTTTGTATGCCTATTGGGGAAACTTTGTATGCCTTGGTTTATCGGATTGAAGCAATATTTCTAGTAGAAGTGGAAGTTACCTCTCTCTAACTCTCACTCAGAGGCATCATTACTAAACATAATCTCAAATAAGAGTAACTATAAGAGTTAGAAATCCTTGATGAAAGGTGATAAAAGGCCTTAGATCACCTCTAAGCATACCAAAATTAATTGAAGGGCCAATATCATGATAAGATTTAGGATAGGGATTTTGAAATTGGTGACTTAGTCTTAAAAGAAAATAAAAAAACACCAATGTAGAACATGATAAGAAGGGGAAGTTTAAAGCAAACTGAGTAGGCCCCTATGCCATTATTGCTAAGTTTGGATCAAGAGCATATAAGTTGGCCATGCTTGATGGAGAAGAAGTGGATGATCCCATGAATATTATTCACCTAAAGCACTTATATACCTAATCCAGGTATCATTATCCTCCATATATAGGGCACCTCACATCCACCCTACCCATCCATTGTCTTGCCTCATCAGTCCCCCCAAAAAAATTATCTAATGGTGAAAACTATCTTGATGGTGTCTTTGTCAAGTATCATGATGAAAACTAGTTTTTGACATCATGGTAAAATAACCCTGACCCTAGTTTAAATAGTGGGAATGTATTATCAGGATTGAGACAATAATGTAGGAAAAACTACTTCAGTCAAAGGAAGGGACATGGATTGTCAAAAAACTACTTATTGGAGGGATCTTTGGAATCACTAATGCAAACTTGGTTTATATATTTATCCCTAAGACTAGTCATATCCTTATCATCCCATAATACCTTTTGAAATCTTCTTTGACATTTATGTCTCCTCTTAGCCTCACAAGCAACATCTTATCCCTATTCCTATATTATTATTACTAAGCCCCAAGTTCACAACTTCCCACATAAAATAATCATTATGGAGGGTCATAGTATTTAGAAAAAAAATCTCTTTACAAGTATCCAAGCAAACACTATGACCACTAATTCTTGAGGGGTCATCATGACCCTCATTTCAAAACTTGTTTGGACTTTCACCAGGACATGAACTACATTTTAGGTATATCTTGTATATAATCCTCACCTCATCATCTAATCCCTTATCCTTATCCACTGCTAATCCTATCATCAGTCATCAACATCATTGTCTTATAGTAATTTTTTGTATGTGCTACATGTTATTTTAATTCTTTCTTTAGAATAATTTTTCATGTATCTTTATTTTATATTGTTATCTCTTTATGGGAAGAAAGATGGCATGGGTGACTCCTAAAGGTTTTATTTAGAAAGGGTCATCTCTCAAATGGATTTCTCCCATGCATCTTTGTTACCATGCCTAAGACCTGTCATGTCCTTGGCACATGGAAATAAGATTTAATATTAAAAAGGATTACATAATTTCACACTTTGACAAACTTCCAAGAGTCCCCCATCCTATCCTAATCAAACCCCATACCTTAACCCCCATTCCCTCCTGATCCATCTTCTATCCTAACCCCAATTGTATCCCACCTATCTTTATCCAGGAACTAACCTACCAACACCCATTCCCTTATCACCCCAAATCCATGGTGCAAGAGGACTTTTACCACTGACACTCCAGATGAAGTGAATTAAACAATGGATTGATATTTTTATAACATAACCACCTCATGAAGGCATAATGTGTAATCATGATTCATACTCTAATCTTATGACATCATCTACATATCATTCTATCATGAATACATAAACTTCTCAAATCACATCATATAACAAAATTCATAAGAGTAAAACAATATCCTATATATAACATCATCCATGATGAATCACAAAATATACAACATATCTATCTACCATCAATATGTCATCAATAAAATGTTACACCTATAAGTAGCCATACATCATCATTACATCATCCATATGTCTAATAATGCTATACATACCATCTAAAGCTAATAAAATATAAAATCACATCCCACATACATGTCATCATGATATAAAACAAATAAATACATTACATATGCATTAAAATAATAACTAACATCCATACATCACAATAAATCATCATCATATATAAATATCACAATCTAAAATACAATATCCACATGGAATCCATGTCAAAAGATATAATACAATCACATGAGCCCATGGGGAAAGAATGAGCTATAATACAAAAAATCCCCTATACATATACATACATGTGTGTGTGTGTGTGTGTGTGTGTGTGTGTGTGTGTGTGTGTGTGTGTGTGTGTGTGTGTGTGTGTGTGTGTGTGTGTGTGTGTGTGTGTGTGTGTGTGTGTGTGTGTGTGTGTGTGTGTGTGTGTGTGTGTGTGTGTGTGTGTGTGTGCATGCGCGCGCGCGCGTGCACATGCATGTGTGTGCATGTGCACATCCATTGTCAAGGCTATGGCCTTGGTGGGCTCGGTGGTCCACCACCACCTCTAGACAACTACTGAACATATGATTGACTAACACAAAAAGAGCTTGCATGTTGACCATCTAAAATTGTGATCTCATATAAAGTCCTATAGTATTAGGCCTCATGAGTTAGTAGCATAATAAAATCTATCATAACCATCATGTGTTATCCTCTCAAACCCTCATCAACCTCATCTTTGGACCTCTCAACCATTACTAGCTACCTAGTCAAAGTCTAGATATGGGCTTACTACTATGCCACTTGTCCTTATAACCCAACCACCCAGTTCTAAATAGTGGAAATCTATCCTATATCCTACACAAGATATGAATCTCTCTAAATAACTTGAGACTATAAATTAATAACTTATGTCTATAGTTAAGTCAATCATCTCTTTAACCAATCTAGGCTTGTAATGCATTAATTTGCCACTATACCTATAGTAACTAGTTATCTCCTTGGGTAGTAAAACTCTAAAGATGGTCCTATAGCTGATATCACTCATGTGTGAACCATAAAATATCTGATAAGTGGTCCTGAATCTCACCTTGAAAGTGAATCAATAAGTGTAATGTCCCCATTTTAAGTAGTTGGCTTACTTAGTTTCCAGCACACTTACTCTATGTATCAAGTTAATAGGATGTAATGGAGGCCAGTTTTGATGATTGGATTTGATGCTCCTTACTAAGAGATTTTTGGAAAGATATTACTTACACCATTTAGAGTTTGGTTGCTAGTATTTTTGTCATCCTGAAGTGCTACAAAAAGGTAACATTTAACCCAGATGAAAGACATTGAGTGTCACTTTAAAACATTTACTTTATGACGGACTATTGCACATTCTTTATCCCACATTTCTCAAGTGATTTGAGTCACCCCTTAGAGAAAGGATAAAGGGAAGTGCTTGTGGCTTCTTTGGGCATGTTGGATAAGAAGAAAATAATTATTGCACTTGTAACTTATTTGGGCATTTGAGAACGTCTTTCTCATCTATAGCACTCTAGACATCAATCCTTGGGATTGGTCTTTAGAGTTTGTGTTCTCAACTACTATAGCAACTACACCACTGTAGCAGTTGTGCCACTATAGTAGCCATACCACTGTAGTAGCTATACCACTGTAGTAGTACATCACTATAGTAGCTCCATCACTATAGCATCTATATAGAGCCAGGTGAGTCTATAGTTTTCTATAGAGTCTATAGGTTTTGCCTATAGAGTCCATAGTTCCTGCCTGTATAGTCTATAGATTCCTGCCTATAGATTCCTTAGTTTCTATAGAGTCCATAGTTTTAACCTAAAAAGTTCATAGTTTCCCTGCTTATAGAGTCCATAGATTTCTACCTACAGAGTCCATAGTTTTCTGCAGAGTCCATAGTTTTCTACCTATTGAGTCCATAGTTTTCTACCTACAGAGTCCATATTTTTTTGCCTATAGAGTCTATAGATTTCAGCCTATAGAGTACATAGATTTAAGCCTATAGAGTCCATAGTTTTTAGCCTACAGAGTCCATAGATTTCAGCCTATAGAGTCTGTAGATTTCTAGCCTATAGAGTTCATAGATCTCAACCTATAGAGTCCATAGATTTGGTTGCAGAGTCTGTAGAAGTGGCCTATAGAGTCCATAGATCTAGTATGAAGAGTCTGTAGAAAACCCAACCTACAGAGTTTGTAGTTCTGTAGGGTAGAGAACAAATGAAGCACCTTCAGCATGTGTTGGGATATCTATTTGGAATAATGTTCATACGATTTTGAGAGGGGATTTAGTGAGTGACCAAGTGACTGGAATTGTACTCATTTACTAATTTTGCAATTAATACAAATACATTGTGTTGGTTATTTTAGCTATGTGTACCTATGCTTGCAATTCTATATTTATGTTACATTCATTAGTTTTTGTAAAGTATGAAAAATCAATACCAACAAATCTACCAGAGTCATAAGAGTCCCTGTTGGGTTAGTTTTGGGTGTGAATCAGGGTTCCCATTATAGTGGTATTAGAGCCTATTATTCCTGTCATCCTATGAGGTTTCATGTATCCCACACATCAGTACTTCTTGAGGAGAAACTAGACAAACCCAGACTTACAAGTTTTTTCAAAAAATGAGGAGGATGAGCCCTTTTCAGTACCATCCATGGGTGACTGAGATGGGGAAGGGGGAGAACCTAGCTCTAGGATGATGCTCAATGATCTTGCCAAGGGGAAAAGGGATCTACAAACCACATTACAGTAGATGGCTCTAGTAATTACACAACACTTGACTAGAGTAGATCATGGCAACAATGCAAACAAGGATAATAATGCTAACCAAGTAGGTGGACTGGGTAATGGAGGCAATGGAGATGCATTGATTAATAGAGGAGCCCATACATACACTAGAATAGGTTCTTCTACAAGGCCACTCATGCCACAATTCCCTCTAAAATAGAATGACCAAGATAATGCTGTCCTACATAGCAGGAGATACCCAAATACTAGAGGATTAGAGAAATGTTGGACCAAATTTCTAGGGTAAAATGTCCTTCAGGGAGTATATGGATGTTAGACTCAAGCATATGCCCATGAGAGGGAATAGGCAACAAAATTATGAGATGAGGAAAAAGTTGGGAAAGTTGTCCATTCCATACTATGACGGTATAGTAAAGACTTCAGCATGAATGTGGGTCCAAAAATTAGATAGTTATTTATAGCTTAATCCCATGCCTAAGGAGGACATGATTAAGTATGTTACATTGCACTTGGATGGAAGTACTAATGAGTAGTGGCACCATGGTATGCTCACGCTTAGCCATAACTAGGTAGATACTTATGTAGAGTTTACTAAGAGACTCATTGATAGATTTGATACTAAGGACCCAATATTGCATTTCAAAGAGATAGGTCAGCTTAAATAGTGGGGTTCTATGGAGGCCTATATCACTGAGTTCTAAAATCTGGCAGTATTGGTGATAGATATATCAGAAAGGAGACTAGTTGTTCTTTTCATGGATGGGATTTTTGATCCCTTACAAGGATGGGTGAAGGGACATAACCCCTCTTCACTACAAGAGGCTATTAAGAAAACAAGAGACCTAGCATCTTCTTCCTATAGGAGTAAACTTCACTCTAAGGACTCTCATTTTAAGAAGGATAAGGAAAGGAAGATGTTTCCGAAGGACTCTCAATAGCCCAAGGGGGAAACTAAAGGGTTGGACAGTGATACCCTCAACAAACTCAGGAAGAAAAAAATATGTTTTCATTGTAGGGAGCCATGGAACCTTTCCCATGAATGTTTGCTTAAAGTGAAGGCTAAGCCCATGGAGTATTTCTCAGTAGATGAATCACCTTTTAAAGACAAGGGGCAACATTCAGATTTGGAATCTAGTCAGGGTAATAGCACTGTTAAGGAGAGTTCAAATGATGAGAAGTCTCTTGCTTAGCTGACAGGCATCCAAAAGGCCATGACCTTTAAGGTAAGAGGGATGATTCAGGGGCAGTGCATGGTTTCCTTAATCGACACAAGGGTAATGCATAATTTCATCGATGTAAAATTGGTGGCCAAGAGGGGTCTTCAAATCAAAGAGCACGTAGGGCTTAGAGTCATGGTGGCTAATGGCCACAAGTTATTATGCACCTAGAAGATTTCAAAACTTTGCATCAGATTGGGAGGAGATTATGAGTTAGAGGATGATTTCTACATAGTTGACATGGGACATTATGATGCCATCTTGGGAATGACATGGATGGCTTCTCTAGTAGATTTCACCTTTAACTTGGCTAAGCTGGAGATGAGGTTTCAGTATTAGGGCAGGAAGGTGGTGCTCTGAGGTTTACCTAATGGGGGGCTCAGGGTGGTATCCTTGAAAAGGATGGAATGGTTGTTTAGACATGACAATGTTGAGTGGGCAGCTAAATGTTTGATCATGCCTATGCCTCCAAAGTAGCTGGTAAAGAGATATCACCTAGATGTATAGGAGGTCATTACTAGGCATGATAAGGTGTTTGGTAGCATGCCACATGGGGTCCCTCTCGAGAGGGGTATAGAGCATGTTGTTGAGTTAGAGGAAGGGGCTAAAATAGTCATCATCACCCCTACCACCATCCTAAAAAGCACAAGGATGAAATAAAGAAGTCAATAAAGGAGCTATTAGATATGGGGCATATTAGGCCTAACAAAAGCCCCTTTCCCTTAGTAGTTATTTTGGTGAAGAATAAGGATGGGACAATGCATATGTGCATTGATTATAGAGAACTCAATAAGAAGACAATTAAGAACAGGTACCCCATCCCTAAGATTGACACCCTGATTGATGAGCTGCATAGAGCATGATATTTCTCTAAGATAGACTTATGTTCAAGATACCATAAGATTAGGATGTGAGTGGAGGACATAGAAATAACTACTTTCTAATGTCACTATGGGCACTTTGAGTTTCTAGTTATGCCGTTTGGGCTCACCAATGCTCCAGCTACCTTCCAGAGTTATATGAATTAGGTGTTTAGATGACAGCTTTGAAGGTTTGTATTGATATTCTTTGATGACATCTTGGTATTCATTAGGATGTGGGATGAGCACCTACAACAATTAGAGGAGGTGCTGGTCATTTTGGAGAAGGAGTCACTGTATGCCAAGGAATCAAAGTGCAAGTTTGACATGACCAAGCTACTCTACCTTAGCCATATATCAGTGCTGAAGGAGTTTGGGTGGATCCATAAAAGATCAAGGTAGTTATTGATTGGCCCACTCCAACCAGCCTTACACAACTCAAAGGATTTTTTGGATTATGTGGATTTTATAGGAGATTTGTGAAGGGATTTTCATAGACAATAACACCATTAACAGACCTCACCAAGAAGGGTTATTTTATATGGATAGAGGTAGTGCAATAGTGTTTTGAACATTTCAAGTGGGTGATGTCTTCATGCCTGATTCTAGCTCTACCCAACTTCATGAAGCCTTTTGAGCTTCATTGTGATGCATCACGTGATGGGATTGGAGCAATATTGATGCAAGATAAGCACCCCATTACTTTTGAGAGTAAGAAGCTCTAAGGGGTGGAGAGGATCTATTCTATTTATGATCAAGAGATGTTAGCCATCATGCATGCCTTGGCCAAAATTTGATCCTACTTGGTTGGAGGGATGTTTGTGATCAAGACGGATCACAACAACATAAAGTATATCATGGGTCAGTGAGACTTAAATGATAGGCAACAAAAGTGGGTCACTAAATTGTAGGCTTATGACTTTGACATTGAGTTTGTCAAAGGAAATAAGAATGTAGTAGCTGATGCCTTATCTAGAAGACCTCACATTTGTGCTCTTGCAAAGATTTTAGGAGATTGGTGGGCTAAGATTATAACAAAATATGCTAGAGATGGTTGGGCATCAAGACTGGTTTCAGGCACTATACAAGATGATCACTATGAGGTGATAGATGGGTTGATCAAGTTTTAAGACATAATTTATTTAATTCCATCATCACCCTTAAGAGAGATGATACTGAGGGCATTTCATAATGCACCCACGTCTAGACATCTAGGTGTTTTCAAGACCTATAGGTAGATCTAAGAGTAGTCCTCATGGAGAGGGCTCAAGGATGATGCTCAGAGGTATGTTAGGGAGTGTGCAGTTTGTTAATAGAATAAGGAAGAACACACATTTCCTGCTAGTTTACTACAACCCTTACCCATTTTAGACCAGAAGTGGGAAAGCATTTCTATGGACTTCATCACTGGCCTACCCCAAGTGTAGGGAAGAGATTGCATTTATGTGGTTGTAGACAGATTGATGTATTTTACTCAATTCTTTGCTATCCCCTCTACTTATATAGTAGCTCAAGTGGTAGATGTGTTCTTCAAGGAGGTTTTTAGGCTACATGGGTTACTAAGATTTATTGTCAGTGATAGGGATAACAAGTTCATAAGCAATTTTTGGTGGGAGTTGTTCAGGCTGTGCAATACAGACCTTACACCTAGTATGAGCTACCATCCCCAGACATATGGGTAGATGGAGATAGTAAATAAATGGGTGGAAGGTCATTTATGAAACTATGTGACTACACAGTAGAGAGCCTGGGTTAAGTGGTTACACATGGAGGAATATTGTTACGATACCATGCATCACATGACCATCAAGATGAATCCATTTATGGAATTATATGGGTATTAAGCTCTAAGATTCATGGATATGGATTTGGGGGATAACAGAGTGCCCAAAGCTAAAGACCTGTTGAAGGATAGTCAAGATATCTTAAGAGTGCTCAAAGAGAATATACGGTAGGCTCACAATTAGTATAAGTTGTATGTTGATCAACATAGGGTAGAGCATAGTTTAGAGGTAGGGGACATGGTGTATTTGAGGATAAATCCATATAGGCAATCATTGCTCAAGAAGAGCAGAGTAGAGAAGCTTAAGCCTAGATTTTTATGGCCCTTATAGGGTGATTTAAAGAGTGGGTGAAGTCACCTATGAACTTGAGCTTCTAGAGGGCAGTCAAGTGCACAATGTATTTCATGTATCTAGGCTTAAGAGGGCCATTGGTTAGGGTGTAGTTCCTACTATAGATTTACCCCCTTTGGATGAGGAAGGGAGGCTCATGTTAGAACCCAAGGCTATTGTACACACTAGAGAGAGGAAACTCAGAAATAGGATAGTGAAGGAGTATTTGGTCAGATGGAAAGACCTGCTAGAGGAAGATGCTACATGGGAAAGTGAGCAAGTTATTCAGTAGGCTAGGCTGAGATTGCTTGAGAACAAGAAATTTCAAGGGGGGTAGACTGTAATGTCCCCATTTTAAGCAGTTGGCTTACTTGGTTTCTAGCACACTCACTCTTTGTAGAAAGTTAATAGGATGTAATGGAGGCCAGTTTTGATGATTGGATTTGATGCTCCTTACTAAGATCTTTTTGGAAAGCTATCACTTAAACCATTCAGAGTTTGGTTGCTAGTTATTTTGTTAGCCTGAAGTGCTGCAAAAAGGTAACATTTAACCCAACTGAAAGACATTGAGTGTCACTTTAAAACATTTACTTTATGAGGGACTGTTACACATCCTTTATCCCACATTTCTCAAGTGAGTTAAGTCACCCCTTGGAGAAAGGATGAAGGGAAGTGCTTGTGGCTTCTTTGGGCATGTTGGATAAGAAGAATAGAATTGTTGCACTTTAAACTTATTTGGGCATTTGAGAATGTCCTTCTCATCTGTAGCACTCTAGACATCAATCCTTGGGATTGGTCTTTGGAGTTTGTACTCTCAGCCACTATAGTAATCATGCCACTGTAGCAACTATGCCATTGTAGTAGTTGTGCCATTGTAGTAGCCATACCACTATAGCAGCACATCACTATAGTAGCTCCATCACTATAGCATTTGTATACAACCAGGTGAATTTTTAGTTTTCTATAGAGTCCATAGTTTCTGCCTATAGAGTCTATAGTTCCTGCCTACATAGTCTATAGATTCTTGCCTATAGAGTCTATAATTTTTTTAGATTCTATAGTTTTTACCTACAGAGTCTATAGTTTCCTACCTATAGAGTCCATATATTTTTACCTAAAGAGTCCATAGATTTCTGCCTATAGAGTCTATAGTTTTCTATAGAGTCTATAGTTTTCTACCTACTAAGTCCATAGTTTTCTTCCTAAGAGAACGTAGTTTTCTACATGCAGAGTCCATAGATTTTAGCTTGTAGAGTTCATAGATTTAAGCCTATAGAGTCCATAGTTTTTAGCCTATAGAGTTTGTAGATTTTAGCTTGTAGAGTCCATAGATTTCTAGCCTATGGAGTTCATAAATCTCAGCCTATAGAGTCCATAAATTTGGCTACAGAGTTTGTAGAAGCTTCTACAAAGTCCATAGATTTGGTTGTAGAGTCCGTAGAAGTGGCTTGTAGAGTCTGTAGATCTAGTATGTAGAGTCCATAGAAAACCCAACTTGCAGAGTTTGTAGTTTCGTGGGGTGGATAAAAAATGAAGCACCTTCAGCATGTGCTGGGATATTTGCTTGGAATAATATTCATATGATTCTGAGAGGGGATTTAGTGAGTCACCATGTGATTGGCATTGTACTCATTTACTCATTTTTCAATTAATACAAATATAGTGTGTTGGTTATTTTAGTTGTGTGTATCTATGCTTGTAATTCTATATTTATGTTACATGCATTAGTTTTTGTAAAGCATGCCAAATCAATACCAACAAATCTATCAGAGTCATAAGAGTCCCTGCTGGGTTAGTTTTGGGTACAAACTAGGGTGCCCATTACAATAAGTCTTGATTTTCCTCTAACATTGGCAACTATAAAGGACCCACCCCACTACTACCACCACTTATTTGAATCTATGGTTAGGCCACTCCTTCTATTTTTATCCCTACTAGTAACTAAGCCTTTACCCCTACCTATACTTCTGCTACACACCCACCATCATAATCTATGTCCATCATGTCATGACCCCCTCCTCCATCCTACACTCTCTGTATGGGAATCTATCTCCTCCACCTCATTCTCCTTTGAATCTTCAATCAAGCATGTAGCATCCTCCTCATTTCACCGCTCTAAATCACCACATGAGGTCATGCTAAGTGAATTAGAATTTATGGCTTCCACCATGATACATCTAATGCTATCACCCTAGGATCTAGAATAGGTGTATAACAATACTACTAGATGGTGCAATATTATCATACTCTGAACATGCATCACCTCTATCATCTAACCTCCCTTAGTATGGTCTATCCCACTTATTATGTGTAAATAAATTCTTGACATTTGATACATCCTGAATGAATCCAAATTGGCATTAAACTTGATTTGGTCTATATATCTGAATAATATAATCTCAACACCTAGTCATATAACATGGTGTAAGTATATACTACATCCACACCTCATCACCCCAGCCAAACCTAATCCCTCTGTATGACATCTATGTGATATTCTCTAGGCATAGATTATCAAAATCCTCCTCATAATAATGCATCTCCCCTATATGGCCCATCTATACTCCTAAAATCATGCACAATCAGAACACCATCAACTACCAAGGCTCTAACCCTATGAGTCAACCTAATACCCATTAGATCATAATGTGCTCCTAGCTCTAAATCTTAATAAGTAAAGATGGTCTAAAGCTCCATGTGTGTATATAATCACCCAAGTGTAGCTATCTATAAAAATGTGACAACATGATAGGTCCCCAAGCAAACACCTTATGATCATGGATCATGTTAGCTACCAAATCACCCAAGCTAAGATGAAACCATTAACCACTCGTGTCTAGTAATAGAATTCCAAAAACAAGATCCATCACCACTAATGTCAATCTATCTAAACTCCCCTCACATTGACACATGTCAAGATTAATATAGCCATCATACATCCCCATCCATGAACTCCCACCTAGTCTTAGTACTATCTACATCAATGTATTTGATCACTAATAAATCCTCTCTCCCTACATAGGTAGATGAAAAATCTTGTAAGCATCCTCTAGTGTCACGGTCATCTCCCCAATAACAAAGTGGAATGTACTCATCTTTAAGTGCCATCACTCCATAAATACTATAATCATAGATTAATTGATATAAATTAGTGGATTTATCTCCACATCATGTAGACCTACCAAATCAATCACTCCATACTCCTTAGGGGTCACGTGTCAAATCTCATTTAATATCTTGGGATGTCATGACAAAGATGCTAGTATGCGTAAATCCTCATATACCAAAAACAACATCTACCTATCATTATTCCCATCACTCAAACACTTTATCCTTGCTCTTACTCCCCATAACCACACACCTAATCTCTCTAACACACCCTTATCTCACCCTTCATTACACCTCTCATCTAAAGTCTAAGTTCCCCATCCCTTCTTATGAACCCTACCCAAACCTACCTATGGTTCTCTTCTCTCACAACACCCACTTAACTACCTAAGATCATATAACAAACTCAATATATATAGATAATTACTTACATCTATCTAAATTTTCCTTTCTACCTATCTAACCCTATCTTATCCACCACCTAGCCATTTTTCTCCTAACTTACAATGTTACTACTCATAAAGTATAGGGTGCCAATCTTGCCATTCCCTACCCATGAGGTTGTAGCCCCACCATTCCATACCCATGAGGTTAAAACCCTACCATTCCCTACCTATACGGTTTCAAGCCTACCATTCTCTATTATTAGGATTACAATCCCACCACTAGCCCTAACAACCCCACCATTTGCATTGATAACCTCACATTTGAGGGAAGAAATAATAGTCATGAGATTACCTGATCACAATGTATGGCATCATTTTCTACTAAAATCCACTTTAAATTCTATAAATAATTACTCAAAAACACAAAAAATATAGAGATAAGGCTTATTTACTCACTAGAGGTCTAACCTCAACATCTCTCTAGTGATTCTAGACTCTCTCACCTCAATGGGAAGCTCGATGAATATGATCCATAGTTTTTGTTCCAAATCTTTATTCACCAAAGTTAAAGAGAGAAAATGACCTAAACCTAACTTTTTTGTCCTATATGACCATTCCAATCCCCTTGCTAACATCCCCTATCCACTTATCCTTGAATACTAATCCTAGCACTCTTACTCATCTATTACCGTTATCTACGGGCATGGCATGCCCACCACCATCAAAATCCTCTTATCCTATATCCAAAACTACATCATCCTAAGTTATTTTTGGAATATGTAAGTATCACTTCATCCTATTATTAACACCTAAATATATCTCAATCACCATTTATCCCTTATACCTATCCTATAGCTAGATCTGTCACTTACCAATCATGTATCATTTTAAGCCTTGAATCTTACACTAAGTGGCTCTTCATCACTGATTACTTGTCTTTATCCTTTTATCCCTTTTTGGGATTCTTGTGCCATTTATCCTTGCTACTATACTTATCATTAGCTCAAACCAATCTTATTTAAAATCAACCCTGTGTTATCAATTAATCACCTTCTGGACAATAGCCACTTGTCTAGACCCATCACTTGAGCCACTTTACCATTAGTAATTGAGAATCTATTTGATAAATTTTAAGCATCCTAACCCTCATTAATATCCATATTTTACCCCACCCTTAGATTCCTAATTGAGTTATGATCTGGGTCAACTTTCTCCCCACATGCTCTCTTAAGGGGGCATCATATCCTACCAACATTTGACATCATCTAACATCAAGGTTTTTATTTTAAAGACCGTTACTCCTTCCACTCATAACACCCTTTCAAAGAGGGGGAAAATGTATGAATTAAAATATTCTCACTCCGTTAATTATGCTAATTACCACTAATTTAGCCTAATTCCCATATTTCCTATCTATACTAACTATTAGCATAATACCCATACACCATTATTATATCCCACATAACCTTTATCCCATCCTAAAATTAATTAATCACATCATTAAACCCATCATTTAATTAATTACCTACTAACCTACACCTCAAGCCCATTGACTAAATTAAAAGTAAAAAATAATCTAAGTACCCACCCACCACCCTATACTAGCCTCTCTTAAATCCCTAAACCCTATGGGGATGTTTCTAGAATTAGAGGAATCTATAAATATTCCCCAAACTAGCTCCCTTCTATAGAATTTTCTAATTCTAGAGATTTCCATTGAATTAAAAATTCCATGGAAATTTCCTAGCCCTAGATCTCAATGGCCCAAATTTGAATTTGGACCATTAATTATTCCCTCCCTTGCCTATGAAATCAAACCTTCCCTCCACCCTTTATACTTATGAAAAATTGTCTATCAAGACTTTAAGCGCTCCTATATCATACATAATATCATTTTAGTGTCCATTTGAAGCCATTATCTCCATTACACACCCATTAGAAGCCATTGTCAAAGTCTCACAAGCAATCCAACAAATCAATTGAATTTAAATCCTATAATGGAGGCATGAGAAGGTAAAGAGGATGGTAATAATTTTCTAATTACTCTAAATTATCTCCTCTATCCATTCCTATTGGTGCCATCAAGTTTTACATTTTTATTATCTTTTGATAATATTGCTTGAAATTGAAATTTAGTGCACAATATGTTATGAGAAAAATTGTGTTATGTGCTAGATTCTTTTATAGTTATTTATGAACAAATGGATGGATAAAAATAATAAGGAAATTTTAAATACAAGAGTAATAAAAAATGAGTACACAATAAATAATTATGGGAAATGTTTTAAAAAAAATGTAAAGGGCTTGTAAAATACACTTGAATCAAGTATCTTTAAAAATATGTAGTTATAAATATAATTTGTATAAAACACATTGAGTCAAACAAAGGAATGTGTAATATTTAAATAATTGAAAAATGATAAATATCATAAAACATACTAAACCAAGATGAAAAATATGTAAAATTAAAACACAATGTGAAACACATACAATCAAATATTTAATAAATATGAGGATAATATTTTATTTTTTATCATTTAAAAATAAAACATACTAAATCAAGATGGGATGTATGCAAATGAATTCAATTAAAAAATGTAAGACACACTAACTCAAATATTTAAGCACATAACATAAAGTCATAATAAAATTAATATATGAAGAATAATAGTGGTATTTAGTATGGTGATCAATCATGGTTTGAATTTTTTTTAGGGATATTTTGTGAGGAAAGCCTAGTATCATCCATGGTATTTCACTAAAACTCATAAGGAAAACACCAATGAGGTGATTGATAATATTAAAATAGGTGTAGGAAATGTTTATGAGGAAAGCCTAGTCCTATCCAAGATATTACATTACAAATCATAAAAATAAACAAGGTTAATGATAATATTGGGAAATGGTTGTGAGGAAGGCTTGGTCTTATCCAAGGTCTTATATTACAACTCACAATAGGAAAAAAACCCTATGGGTATGATTAGTTAAAAAAACATATTCACCAATGGGGAATAGTGTAATTGTTATAATGAAGTAAGGAGTGTAAAAAACATGACATAGGTGTTTTATAATAAAACCTTAGTAGACAAAAACATACTAGGTAATTAGAGATACACTAAGAGTCTAGTGTATGTCAAATGCAAAAAGTATTTGTTCATAATAAGCACAAAACTTTGTGATAAAATGAGTGTAGTACTAATATTAACTCATGAAGGTTAATTATACAATGAAAGAAAATGGACATACCTTCTCACATCATGTTTCTCATTCCTTGATACCCCTTATAGAGCTATTAGTCTACTATGAATATTGGGTACTTGCATGAAAAATTATAAATCAATATTTATAATTTTAAAATATCCCACTCCAATCTACTAGCCTATCACACCGTAATGGATCTCAGTTCTATTCTGAGGAAAATTATGGAGTTTTAGATACGATTAGAAATAATAGATGTGCTTAGATATAAATAACATATTTTAGTGTGATTTTAAATTTTGAATGTTTTATTTTGCCTTTTGATCATTGCCTTTGTTTAAATGATTTGGATTTTAATTTTTTATGGATTTTTTTATTCCTACTTCATATGGACTTGGAATAACCAATCATTATTTATCAAAGTGAAAAACATAAATGAACTGTAGACTTTGGTTATAGGGGACAAAATACCTAAATATATTGACATGTATTGCTAAACAATTAGGCTTGACTAAAAACCAATATGTTATCTCAAGTCCTAGCCTTATGATTTTTTATATGAAAAAGGGAATAAAGGAGAATAGATGGAGATAAAAAGATATCTATGTATGTAGTGATATAATGAGAAGCATGATTTCTTACTGATCATATGGTGAAGATGGGATAATGAAAGGATGTAGGTTTTAAGAGACAAATCATGGTAATAATTATCTTATGTTTTAAAAGACAAAACAAACATAGATTAAAGTAAGAAAATTTTAAATAAAAATGAAGACATGCAAAAGGAAATTTAATCCATAATATTGAAGCATGATATATTCATTTTAAATCAGTGGCTATGAAGAAAATGAGAAATAACCCATGAGACATAATAAATAAGAAAAATATCCATATATAATAATAAATCCAATCTAAAACATATAATAATGTGATATAACAACATGATGTGTTAAAAATAATGATTATTCTAACCATAAATGTCATCCATAACATCTAACACATCCTTTTGTAACTAAATTATGGTGTTAATCAAAATCTCATCAATCTTTACTAAAATTCATGAGAAAACTTCTTATCATATCATGTCTATAGAGAAAGTAGATATTCTAGAATTAGTATGATCCTCTTGAGGTATCTCCTATGTAAGATACTCAATGGGAGGAATAAATGTTTAATTGTAAATGGTATCTACATATCTATGTAGAGGTGTAGAGTATAAAGGAGGAGGAACCTTATTGCATGAGTGACCTGTAACATGAGATTGATCCAGTGGAGGTGTAGGCCATGGAAAATACTAAAGAAGTTTTTGAAGCACTTGAAATCTATCAATATGGTGTGTGGTGCACTGATTCCAAAGAAAATAAACCTCTCCATATTGAGGAATATAATTTGGAAGTGCCTTAGGAGATGGTGCACGCTTATTTTTGGGTTGTGGTATAACTAGAGGAATTGTATCATTGTATTACCTGAGATGGTGGTAATGAGTATAAGAATGGTTATGTGTACCATGATAAAAATAAGTACATGTAGTAGAAGATGGTGAAGGTTAGTTATCTATGGTAGTATAAGTAGGTGAATATTATTTCTAGTGTTCCCTATAGTCCTTGGCCTAATGACTAAAAACTCTATAGATCTCACAATAAGGCTCATTAATTACCCATCATGATGGTAAAAGGTCAAGCTTAGGAAAAGGTAGTATGCTATCACCAAGAGGAAAACTTAAAATATGATCAACACTAGATTGAGTTGTAGGAATATTTGAACTCAATGTAAGTTAGAGTAGTGTAGCTGACATCTATATAGGAATCAAACTAGAAGAATCATGAAATCTAGTAAATCATTAGGGTCTTGTCATGGCATAGTCCATAAGCATGATTTGAAGAGGTTCATTATTAACTAGAGGTGTAGTGTGTGTGTGATCCATCTTAGACCTATGAACATTAGATGAAGAATTAATGTTAGGTAATATAGTAAGAGAAGGAACTACAAGAAAAATCTAAGATAATGTTGTAAAGAAGAATGATATCTAAGTATCTCTACATCTGTATATTGAGTAAATCCATCTAAATATGGGTCATATAAATAATATCCATCATCATAATTAAAATTTTAAAGGTCAATAGTACATGCATAAATGATTTTATCACAAAAAAAAACATGATGAATGAAATTATTAGTTTTTGCTAAGGTAACTAGTCATCACATGGTTGTTGATGAGATTGAGGTCATAAAGAAGGAGGTAATTGAGTGATTATATTAGGATAAAGTTCATAAGTTTTGATGTTTATATTTATCTCATCTAGTTCATCATCGTCTAAATGTAAAATGTTAGGTGGTATATTTATGATTAATTTGGGGTGACTATTATAACCTCTATTAGAGTTGATGGGGTAATTAAAACATTAAGATTCATGAAATGGGATGGTAGGTAAGGGTTCAAGGGTAGGTATTTTAAACACACCTCTTTCTTAGAATTCTTCAAAATTTCAAGGGTTATTATCTCCTTAAAACTTGTATATAATTACATTATAGGTAAATTTAACATATTGACACACTAAAAAGCAACTTATATCATGCAATGTATCCAATGTCGATCGAGTAAGATATTGTAAGAGAGTGAAATGTTAAATATCATGAATTTTAAACATACTATAATTAGAGGTATACTGATAGGATTACAAACAAAAACTAATGGAGGATTTTACCTTCAATCATATCCTTAACATGTACTTTACATGGATCTAATATTAAATTTAAAATATCCAAGTGTTTTAATTAAATTAAGAGAAACAACACAAATGCCCAATCCTTTATTGATTAAAACATGTTTAACTTGGATATTTCCTATTTGTACACCAATAGATAATGGTGGATCAACCTCATGAAGAAATATCTCATTGGGAATCATTGAAGCTATAGGAAATTTTAGGGAAAGAGAAGTGTCCACTATTTCATCAACATGGATAGACATTTCTTTGCACTGTTAGAGGTATGATCTTTAGATCCTAAAAAATTAGTTTTTTACCCAATGAATGGAGGTCAAGGGATGTTCATCTCAAATATAAATTGAATTAATTTGTTTCAATGTCGGTGAGATGTTATCATAAGTTTTAATAAAGAAATATGAGATGGGATATGTGATAAGTATGCTATAAGATCCCCCTCATCATAATTTTTTAATGTATTATTGGATAGGGGTGCATAATATTGTAATAAATCCTTTTAAGGTGGGTTGGAGTTACATTTAAATTTATATTGATAGGGTATGTTTATTTAAAGTAGGTTGATTATCTATAAGTACTTGTGATAGCTTAGGTGATGTGGTTGAGTCTTTGGTAATATTGTGGTTGAGTAGAGGAAATATCAATTGAGGTTTGTGAGGTATCCATTTGAGGTGTCTTAGTTGTGGGGGGAGTAGAGTTTATATCTATGTTATGACAAGTATCATCAAGTTGTGTTGTTGATGTTGTTAGTTCTATATTTTTTGGTACCACAAGCCCCAATTCTATGAAATGGGATGTGTAAGAGTCTTCAATAATGCATTATTTTATAAAATTGTTGTAGCTAGAAGATACATATTGATCAATATAATACATTACTCATCTCATGTTATTTGTGTTGAAAACATTCTAATTTTTATCAATGTTAAAATCTACCATACTTTCAATATTTTTGGTAGTAGGAGGTTGATTAGAGTTATCTTTATGGTTAAGAAGGGGATTTTGTAAATAGATAAATAAGCATTGGATTTATTTAAAGATTAATTATTAGTTTTAGTTTCATGAGCCTTATCTATTATTTCATAATTTTTTTATCATTTATGTATAAGTGATTCATGATCAAACTTGGGTTTGAGGAGATAATGCATAGTGAATATTTGTAATTGGCAACATGTTTCATTAGAATGGCCCCAAGTTACATGAAACCAAAAAGAATTATGAGGATCATACTAGTGTTTGATAAGGCACATAGGATCATGATCTCATGAGGAAGGTCATGGAAGCCAATTTTTAATTTCCACTAAGGAAAGAGGTTTGTGTACATCCATATTATTTCCTTATGAAAATGTTGAACTCAGATGAGAATTATTATTTGGTATTCTAGGATTATGCTCCATGGTGTTATTTGGATTAATGGCTTGGATGGTGTGTATGGAATCATAAGTATTTATAAAACCATCATTTATTGAATTTATATTTTTATCTTTTACAAGCATGCAAGTTTCCATGGAAGGGTATGAATGTTCAAACTATCCTATGAGTAAATATTGGTGTTTAGCTTGATCAAGATCCTCTTCTAAGGATTTTAGAAAAAGGTTCATAACATGGTATTATAGTTTAAAATGAATATAATTAGTGAATAAGTGGAAGAGGTTTTCATTCAACATATTATTATTGATTTAGTTAGATGATCCTTTCAATTGTTTAATGAATACTTGTGCTGTTTTAGATTCTAATTGTTTACAGTTTATAAAGTGGGCTAGGTTATTTTTTGGAAGATCACTAATTTGGAATTTATGGACCAAATTTTTGATGAGGTCATCCAAACTAGTTATGTAATGAGTTTTAAGTTGGTTATACCAATATAAATCATCACATAAGAAGGTCTTAGTTAAGAGTTTGGTGTAAGTAGAGGTATTAAGTTTAACCCAATCTTTACATAGATTTTTGAATGTTTTCAAATGCAAAGTTGGTATTATGGGCATTATGGTTTTGTGTTCCCCATTGAGTAGGTTGAGGTTGGTTTTGGCTATGAAATAATTGGTTTTAAATGTGCATCATTTTATTTAAATTATTAGTTTGAAAAGTATCCATTTTGTTAAGAGTTTTTATTTGATTAGTTTGAATACTATTTTAGATTGTAGTAGTGTTGTTTGTATTAGTATTATGTGAAGTATTAAGTATTTGAGATGCAATAGGATCATGAGATGTGGTAGTATCATGTGACAAAATAGTTTCATGAGAAGTACCAATATTATGATTTATATGTACTTGGGTATTAGTATGGGTATTTTGAGGAGATCCACTAAATGTCACACCTGCCATCTTTGTAAAAATACTTGACATGAAGGTTAAATAAGACATGGAGGATGAAATCATAGTGTTATAAGGATACATGATAGTAGGTAAATATGTGGAATAAATTAGTGATTAAATTTCCCCAAATTCCATGGAAAAACTAGGTGAGGGTGAGAGGGGTTATCCAATATGAGGTCATGAGGTTATAAATAACTATAGGATCCTTACCTCTATGTGAAAGATTTTAATTGATGAAAAAAATAAATTTATACATGTATTTATGGTCACTTTCATATTCTAACATTTATATAAACAAAGGGTTAAGACTTGTAGAGTAGGGGGAGTCACATAGTTAGTAGTTCTAGTGGTAACATGGCTATTACTTTGATCCTAGTTAATTATCGTAATATGCATTTTTGGAAATTTATTAGGATTAGTGAAAATAATAATTTTAGTTTGAATATGGTCCATGGAATCATCAAAAAAATATTTCATGATGAAATGACTAAGTTATTATACTTTCTGAAAAACTATATAATCTATATTATACTAAGTTGAATCAGTCAACATAGTTCTATAGGAAAATGGACAAAATAGTTTGTAAAAGACTAGGTCAAGATGGTTGATGGAGTTATCAATTAATATAGACATAAAAAACTATAAATGATTTATTCAAACTAGTTGATGTAGTTTTTTAGGTAAAATAGACATAACAACCTATACAAAACTGAGTCAAGCTAGTTGATGTAGTTCTATAGGGAAATAAACATAACAACTTATAAAAGACTGAGTCAAATTGGTTGATATAGTTTTATAAGGAAATAGATAGAAAAACTTTAAAAAGACTAAGTAAAATTGGTAGACTTAGTTCTATCAATATAAAAAGGATTTAAAATGGTTTGATTTTAGATCATTTAGTTTTTAGTTGCATGAAATATAACTAAAATCACATATAACTAGGTCAAGATGGTTGATCTAGCTACAACACACAACACAAACCATATATCAATGCTAGCTAGTACAAGCTTGAAATAAAACATAGAATATAAATAAAAAGGAAAAAAAATTATAAGTTAAATAACTAATATATTAAAAAATAAGATTAGGAAGTTGTACTAAAGGTTTTGATTTCAAGTGTAGGCTCTTCTATATAATTATTTATCTGTTGGATAGTTTCTGTCTAATGTTTTAGAGTACCAAATATAGAGGAAGAAAAATTCCCATATACAATTAAAAATAATTTCAAGGGTATGAGGGAAGTAACTTATCGGTGCTAATCCTTAACTAATGCACCACACAAACAAATAAATAGTTGGATTCCTAAGGTTCAATAAAGAGGGAAATCCTAGGTATTTCCAAAATAATGTGAGGTAGGTGCAAACTAAAGACTATTTATCTTTTTATTATGTATATTATTATTAGGGTAAACCCTTTAGGCCATGATATCTATAAATGATAGAATAAGACTATAAACAGAGTATTGAGTAGCCCTTCATAATAGTAGCTACATAGTTTCTAAGGAAAACAAAACAAAGTGAAAAATAAAGGTGAAATTTAATGATTCAAAATATATTTTGAAAATTTTGGAATGTAAATAAATAGGAATATAATTAAAATTTAATGTGAGTTTAATTACTATTAATGTAGGTTAATTCCCTTTGATTGAGAAAATAAATAGTATTATGTCAATCTGGTCGACCTAGTTATGTAAACATAATAGAATAGGGGTGAGTTGGTCGACTTAGTCTATTGAAAGATAGTATAAAATGAACACATTAAATTAGTTTGACTTGGTTTTTTGGATATAAATAAGATACATAACTAAATTGAGGTGGTTAACTTAATTGACTGTAAAGTGACAATTTTATAAAACTAAAAAATTGGAGAAAAACTATTAAAATTAAAATTTTGAAAAATAATAAGAAATTAAACTAATTTAAAATTTGGAAAATATTAATTATCAATATGTTTATAATGAACATCATAATTTAAACTGAGTCAATCATGTCAATTTATCAATTTATCAGAAGTTATTGATTTTTTGTTTGAAGCTATGTTGTCTAGATGGAATTTTAAACCCATAGAGTGAAAAATATAATATTTAAAGGAAATAAAATGAGTATAAATATAAATTATAAATATAGATAAAACTATGTCAATTAGATTGACCTAGTATGTTAAATAAAAAAGCAAAAAGTAATGGAATCAAGCCAATAAATTTAGTTAGATGAAAAATAGGAAGGAAACTAGATTGGATATAGTTTTTTTGTCATCCTAAAACTTGTGCATAGAGAGAAAATATATTTCATAAGGTTAATGAAAATATGTAAACCTACACATAGATTCTAACTAAGTTGACTAAGCTAACCAAGTATAAAATCATGAACACAAAATGCTAAACTAGGTCAATCCAATTATCTATACAATTAACTAACAAAGACACTTGGGGATATGTTTAAATCGAGGACATGACAAATAATATATCCACTAAACCTATACTAAGGGATTTATTTTCACACTATGGAAAAGGAGAGGTTTCCGAGGTCTCTATTAAAATTACATATTATGGTAACCCTATCTAGGTCTTTATGTTTATAAATAATATCAAATAAAACTAATCTAGTAAATACATATGCAAGCTAATCTAGTGCTCACCAAAGTTTATGGCACAAATTGGGAAGATAATAGCATGCAAAGATAAATTTATTTATAACATGGAGAACATCTAAGAAAGGAGAATAAAATATAACATATAGAAACTCTATAATATCTACTTACCAAAATGTGAAGGGCTTAATAATATAATTACCTTTGTTGAAGTGAATCCATCGTGCCTCAATCTCTCCCTTGGCCAATGGTGCTTTGCAAGAGTTTATTGTGGGATTATAAGGATCACAAGGATAAATTATCTCTAGGATAAAATACCTTTCCCATGCATCCAAGACTTCCACAAAAAAAATGTTACTCCTTCAATGGTAAAAACCTAAGAAATGAAACCTCCTATTAATTATATAAGCAACCTTATGAGCAATATTGATGCACAATTGATTGATCCTATATTATAAATTAAATTAAAGGGGTTATATATAGTTTTGGATTCTACCTAAACCTTACTAAAAATTAATCTAATGGATTCAACCAAATTAAACTTGTTGGGAAGGAAATATAGTCATTAGGTTTTGAACCTAGTTTCATAACATGCGATAAATCCTAAAACAAGGTCGATCTAATGGACCTATTATGATACATGGTAAAATAGGGATTATTATTTTAGGTGGTTATTTGATCAGTAAATCATATAAGTGGGGCTTTAATGCTTAGGGTAACATATAGGAGTAACATTTATTGGTTTTAAGTGGTGGTATAGGGGCCAACAATCTTGAGAAGCACCAAAGGCCTTGTAACCCCTTTCTTGGTGAACCCTTTAAGGTGTGCACTTAGAGAGATTGAGATTCAATGGTTTCCTAAAAGAGAGAAAGCATCAATAAATGATAAATTTTAAAAATATTATGCATATAAAGTTTATATATCAATTGTAATGGACCATGAATTTTATTCATTATGATTTGCTTTTATATCAAGGTGTTTTAAGTTAATATATAAAATTAATAAAAGTTTATATGTTGATGTTTTTTGTCTTTGAGTAATATATACTTAATAGATATTTATTGTACTATTATTTTCAAGAAGTCTTTACTACCCATTAATTATTATTGTTTATGAATGTCTATAAAAGTATATTATATCATTTTGATTCCAATACTATTAGATAAATAATTAAATTTTGATATAGGTATTGTTTATAATAATTTTGTTTCATTATTTTAATCCAAGCAAATAAATTTTAAACAAATGGGTAAAATTGTAGGCAAACCTCTATTCTGATTTACCATGTAAAGATCAGGGTAATAAAGAAAAAAGGGTTCAAATTCTAAGGTTTTAACTACATTATATTGATAAATTGTTTAGACAATTGGATATATCAAAAGGCATCTCAAGCATGATTTTTATATAAAAATTATTATATAGTAAAATAACTCTAGATAGGATGGTGAGATGTGGGTGAGATGATAAAGTGTCTTAGTTTTTTAGCCCCACCTATGTTCAAATATCATTGGGCATGTGAGGCCATTCATGGCCATATGTGGTGTATTCAAAGCATGTTGGTTGTATATTTGGTGATAGTGAGGTTAGTTGTAGATGTATGTGGTGTATTTGAGGCTTGTTGGTTATTTATCAAGTAATCTTATAGGGATCTAGGCCCTCGTACATGTCCCATACTACTTCTTAGCTATGATAAAAAATAATGACACACACACACACACACACACACACACACACACACACACACACACACACACACACACACACACACACACACACACACACACACACACACACACACACACACACACACACACACACACACACACACACACACACACACACACACACACAGTATTATTACATCGTAAGAAAATAGACATTAAAAAAAAAGTAATTTTAGGAGATAACATTGTGTTAACAAACATCAATGGAATTCATAATATATATATAGGATTCCAATTGTAAATAAGGGTGTTAATTACAATATCCCTATTTTTTTGGGTTAATTATATGTTTTTTATGATGTTTCATTTTGGATTTTATATAATTTCATAATTATATTTTAGAAACATTTCTCATAACATTGTTGAGGAATATTACATATGTTTCATTTTTTCCTTGTAGTTTCTTGCTATTTTTTTACTTTGGTTTATGTATGTTGCATATATGTTTATTTCATAGTCATTTTAAACTCATTTTTAAAATTAATGTTCAATATATACTATTTATTCCATTAATTTTTATTAATATAGAGCCATGCCTATCATTTTCAAATAGAAAATAAGTTGGTTGTACTATTTCAAGATTTTTCTCCAATCTTGAAACATAGTGTAGATACCAAAATATAGTATTAAATAATTGAAAATGATAAGCCTAATAAACATATATGATGCATGATTTGAGTGAATAAAAAAGGTCATAACATGCCATTCTCTCACACTTACATTCTACCTTAAGAGTTTGACCCCGCCTTTTTTTTGTTACACACCTATAGGAACCTCATTGTTTATTTCAAACCTACTAAATACATTACATAGAAATTTATAAATAATTAGTTTAATCCATCTATACGCAGGTTATTTCTATCAATTTTTTTAGTATCACTAGATGATATTGACCTAAATTGGTCATAACCAACCCTCTCCAAATAATAGTTACTTTTTAAAATCAAACCTTTCCTTAAGGTCGACCCATCTACCTAATGTATTAGTGGTATGATATGTTACCCAATTAGACTTGAATATAAATAAATCAATGTCTCATTCAAAAGGGACCTATAACTTATCTAGTACATAT
The DNA here is from genome assembly GCA_037957365.1 of Torreya grandis. Taxonomy (NCBI): domain Eukaryota; kingdom Viridiplantae; phylum Streptophyta; class Pinopsida; order Cupressales; family Taxaceae; genus Torreya; species Torreya grandis. Next base: position 587,340 of record JARHVA010003157.1, on the reverse strand, counting down.
ATATACACTATTACACATTGATAAAATATTCCCTATTATTCTAAAATTATGAGACTATCATTAGGATCAATCATACGCCAAGTATAAAGCACACTAAATCCAATTCAAAGAAAACATTATCAAGTATCAAATACAAGTCATTTATTGCATATATATAGCAAAGGGGAACAATTACATAATCCCAATGGGTGGGAGAACCATGTGTGGCTTTATTTCCATATTTATATTATCAAATACATACACAATGGTAAATCATTAAGCGGGGGTGATTAGGGTTAGCTCAACTAATTATACATTCTTAATTTTTATAGGTTTCTAACCCTCAAAATCTTACTTAGGGTTTCAAAGTGAATGAGATTACTTTATGTACTTGGGTGAATCATCAAGGTTAGATAACACATTTAAAGATAGGTGAAGGTGAACATACGGTCAGAATATCTCATTTCAACATAGGTTAATACTAACCAATAAAGGTTAGTAATGATTAATGATAATGACTCAAATTAATAGACTAACCCTCATAATAGAAGTGAATTCCTGATCCCCAAAATCATAATCTTGATTTTATCTATTTTCCACTTCCATAATATAGTTGTATTCAGAGGGTCACCTAGAAAATCTAAGTACTCATCCCTTTTTTATTCATATAATATTTAGCATGTGCCACTTGTCAAATCATTGTAATCAATTTCAATATTTTATATTTAGATGTATGATTGAATTTTATATCTTTAAATTTGAATTATAATTCAAGTTTCAATCCTATTAATGATGCAAAACCAAATTAGGGTATAAAATATTGGTCAAATTGTACACATATGGAACCTTGTTAGTTTTATAAGGTTCTAAATTTTTTTTCTAGGTTTTTAGATTTGATTTCTAATTTCCATGTAAAAAAAAATCACTTTTAGATCTAGATCTTCATTAGGATTTTCATCTTTCTTAGGTTTAAAATTTAATCTTTTAGGTTTTATTTTAAAACCTATTTTTTTATTATTACCTAATCATACACATTAATTATGGCCATAATGAATGAACAATTTTGTCTAACTAAAGGAAAGAATGTAATCTTTTGATATTGTTTTAAATAAATAATATTTATTATTTGGATCAATTGTGAAAGTAAATGGGTTAAAAGGATTAAATATAGGAATACTAATAAGTAAAAAATTAACAATGATCAATCCCAAGCCTTGTTCTAACCCTATTATTGTAACATGTAATTAGAGATGCCTTTCATTACCCCTATACACCACAATGCATGCTATACAATACCTAATATACACCCTATTGATGGAATTGTCATGAATATTAAGATTGATAATGGTCTTGAAACAACTATTAAAAAAACTATATTTATCCTGAGCTACCACATTTGGAATTTAGACCTCTACTATTGGTATTGTATCCTAAATTTTGAGCTATTTGGTTAAATCACATGAATATGCAATTTAAAACTCAAAACATTAAACTACCTATTAATATCTAAATCCATTAGGAATAAATTAAAATTGGATGAATGAACAATTCAAAATAACTTTCTAATATGAAAGATAATTTCTCTAAACCATGATTAAATGGATGAAAAACAAGATGGGATTGATATTACCTTAGACTCATAATTTTTACATTATATAATCTTGATCAAGGATGTTGATAATGAAGGATTCAATGACTAATTGGACATGGAGTTGATATGGATTTCTAAGTTAGCTCCAATGGAGGAGTGGCCTTAGTTAAATAGAGGAAGGAGGGAAAGATCAATGGTTCAAGTTTCAACCTGGTTTTAGGTAGATCAAGGGTTGAAGATTGTCTAAGGAATTTAAAATTCCTTGGAAGCCTATAGATTTAGAGGCATTTATAGAGGAGGGATTAGAATAGGGAAGGTTATATATTTTGAGGGTTCTAGAATCCTTCTAAGGGACTAATTAGGTTTAGGGATGGATTAGATAGGGATTAGGTGAGTGATTAGGGGAGTAGGCTTGTAAGAAATCCTAGAAGTAGGCTAGTAGGTGGTTTATTAGGAAATTAAAATTCCTAAATAATAGGTAAGTGGGGATTAGAATTGGATAATAGTGACTTAGGATAAATTAATTGATTGCTGGGGATGAATAAGATTAGTGCATGAATAAATATTGACTAAGAGTATGTTAGATAAATGATTAGGAAGGGGGGATAAATTAGAATAAATAGAATTAGTGTCAACCAATAGGAATATTAGTGATAATAATTTAGGTGAGAAAATATAGGTGCATACATTTTTACCCTCTTTAAAAGAGAATTGAGAGTAAATCAAAGTGGAAGGAGTAATGGTCTTTCAAATAAAAACCATTTCATGGATGAATGTTAGTAAATGGTGTTAGTGGTTATGATGCCCCCTCAAGGGGACATGTGGGGAAGAATGAGGTATATGGCAACTCAAAATAAGAAATGTGGTGTGTGATATGATGGATTAATGAGGGGATGGCATACCAAATAATTTAGATGATGTAGAAGATAAGTTTGACTTGAGTATTGAGCTATAGATTAATGATGCCCTTGGTAAAGACATGCATAGGGAGTAGTGATGATGGGTATTAAAGGTGTTAACACATCCTAAGGGGGAGTAAATTTTAACATGATGATGTTAAGATTAACATTCCAAAATATTTTGATGTATCCCAAGCAAGGAGACATGCAAGGGAGAGATATAGGCCAGGATAAGACTAATAGGATATAATTAATGATGCATATAGCTGAAAGATAAATCGATCAATAGGATATAAAGGATAAGACAGAATAAATTATGTGATCAAGTGATATAATGAATGGTGGATGAGGATGGATGGTAGAGATAGTGTATGAGCTATCTTTGGGCATCAAAACATGGCCAAGTGTTGCCTACATAGTCTGGAAAGACCTCAAGTTGATGTAGTTTTGATTCAAGGATAAATGATAATTGATGGATGTAGAAGATGAGGAATATTAATGAATAGAGGATGATGAGATGAGGATAAAATATTGGATATTAGTTGGATGGCTAATGTATATTATATGAATGATGAGGATGGGGATGATCAAGTTATCATAATTATCATCAATCTCATCATAGTCTAAGAAATCCATTAAATAAGGCACTTAAAATTATGCCCCATGATATAGACATGACCAAGAGGATGTTGTTACAAAATTCATGGGCAAGTAGTAAACTCTGCATCCTTGAGGGCACTTTTACTATCCTCATAACATCCATATTCATTTCCTAATAGTCAAAAAGACATGATGTAAACAAAACATAAGACAAATAAGATATATACATGATAAAAATAAATGTCAAAAATAAAAATAAAATAAACAAGTAACACACACAAGTATCTACATGTAATTTCCTAATGTCATGTCTAATGATGGGATGAGTGATTAGGTGATGGGTTGGATGTTCATGATGTGATTGTGGACATTGGATGGTCTTATATTTAAAATGGGATGATCATGATTAGGATTAAGATGAGGTGTTTCTCCTCATTTTGGATAGAAGGATGGATGATGTGATAAGCTCTTTGAATACTACTTTTATCTCAAAATTTAATTGAAAAAGTGGCCAAGGATGGTGATGTAGAAAAGTGATGACCAAGGATTACCATTAGATAAGGCCTTAGAAGATTCCAATAGAGAAAGAAGAAGAGATAATGATGAGATCATATACCTTTCACATTATAAAAATAATAATTGGATGGGTGCTAGGTATGAAGATCCAATGATAAAAATAGTGATGGGATCAAGTACCTTCCACACTAGTAAAAAGGTGATGTGATGGGTGCTAGGAATGAAGATACATTGATAGGGAAATGATAGGTGCTAGATTAAAATCTTTGACAAGGTGATGTTGGCCAATAATACCTAAGCCAAGGATTATAAAGATATAGAGATATGGATAACCACTTTGATTTGGTTGTAATACTAAATGGTGTATTCAAATAAGATGGGTGAGATGAGGGGATTGAGTATAAGACAAGATACCATGGACTATTTTTGGTTTTTTTAAGTTTTATGATTTTTAGGGTTTTTTTGCATATTTGATTTTTTATGAAATTTCGGGATATGCATGTACACTATACAAATGGGGTTACTTCAAAGGGAATACCAAAATTATCAACCAAGATGAAGATGGATGAAATTATGGATGACTAAAAAGAGGATGAGGATGATGTTGACTAAAAATGAATGGACTAGGAATTGCTAATGAATACATCAGGAAGGACCCAGATGTTTAGTTTCCTAAGTATCCATTGGAGGATATGCCAAGATGATTTGAGAAAATGTCTTAAAACACCTTTCACTTCTTTATAAAGGTTAATAAAAAATGATAGATAGGATGGAGGATATGATGGTAGATGATGGATAGGAAGAATGGATGAAGGGCATGGAAAAGGGATGGATTGAAAAGGGATATAACAAGTCGGATGGATTTTGATCCCATATATTGAGGTACAATGTAGATAATAGATTATTTTACCATGATGTCAAAAACTAGTTTTTATCATGGTACTTGCCCAAGGTGCCTTTTTAGATGAATGGTTTTTTTGAGTTTTATTATTTTTGATGAAATCTCAATTTATTAGATACAAGTACAAGATGCAAGAATTTTGATACTAACTAGATCCTTAACTAACACTAGTTTTAGAGATGTGTGATGTTAGGACCATGTTGTTGCTCTTATTAGATGGATTGCAGTCCATGTGACCTTTTGTGATTCTTGATTATGATCCCTCTTGATATTTAGACTAGGTATCCTCATTGCCCAAAAGAGATATAATGATACCTAAGAGGGTGATGGGAGGTATGGATTTGATTAGGTCTTAATGGGGATGTATGGGATGTGAATGTATAATAGGAATTGATGGGATTGTGGGTTCATGATAAGATGATGTGATGAGTGATAGAGGATTAGGACTAGTAGTCACATACATCATTAGAGATGTGAGATGTTCCTTATTTTATTGGTGCCATGTGACAAAAGATTGTAGGAGATCCAAGACCTTTAGAATACATGATTCTTTGATCTAATCATTTTTGGGATTATCAGCCATACTAATAATGATTTTGTCATTATTATGATTTTTTGACTAGATTTGACTTTGATTGCCTCCTGGTGCCTAATTTTGGGTGACACAAGGGAGATTTATTGATTATTTTGACTTTAATGGGTCCCTAGTGCTAGTTTTTGGGCTTCACTAGGGAAAGATACTTTTAGATAAGGCTATTTATTTGAATCTTATTTATTTTATTTGATGAGATCAAATATGATTTGATCATGATGTCTAACTTTTGAAACATGGTCTTAGACCTTTATATTTTTGGCACATATTATATTGCTCAAAGCAGGGTCTAATGATGTATGTTCATGTTTGTCCCTATGGAGGGAGATGATTAAATGATCATTTATGGGAAGAAAATTATTAATTATAGATGAAGGTGGGGAAGATGATGTGATGAGGTCAACAAGTGGTGATGGGGCAACATAGTCCTTTTAGGGGTTCCTAAGAGACCCAATTTTGACATCAAATAAAATATCCTCAAGATCAGTAAAAGGGTTAGAGAGATTAGTATTAGTACACACATCTAGAATAGGATTAGATTATCTTTAACAATATTCAATAGATAAAGCTTGTAATAACTTTCTTATGACTCCATCATCCTAATAAGGATCCAAAGGTATGCCTAGTGATGGATTGGAGGTATCTGTATTTAAGGGATCCTCAAAATGATAGGCATTATCAATACATGTTACAACATCAATGAGGGATGATGTTTATGATGAGGAATCTAATTTGGATATGGGTGTTGAACATGATCTTGATGAAGATAAGACTTCTCATGCTGAATTCAATAGAGAATTTGATACAATACTTCTAGTGGAATATTTATTATCCATAATTGACTTCTCAATAAGGGGTATTTGATGTGATGGTATAGAGGGAGATGATGGATGGATGATATGCCCATATAAGGAGTCACGATATGAGGAATGACTAGGGTTATGGGGAAGAGACTCATCTTCGATGGAGGATTTGTCAAAAATGAGGGGATCATAGAAGATGGGTGTGGTGTCTTGACCTTGGATTGGAATGGGAAGGGCTTGATCATGATCAAGAATGGAATCTTGGCATTATTATTTTTGTACATTCAAGGATGGATACTCATATGATTCATTATATATTACTATGTCACCATGGTTGATGAGGTCTTGGATGTAATCTTGAAAAGGTTGGCATCGATTAATAGTATTCCCCTAGGTTTGGTGATATACACAATATTATTTATCTTTATATGAGGAGGGCTTAGGCTTAGTGGGAGGAATATTTTAGATAATTGTATAAGTCATCATGTTGGTGGTGACTAATTATTTGAAAAGGGATTCAAAGGAAATAAGAAGGTGATTATAAGGACCCACTTCACTTTGTGACTTAGATGTGGAATCATTAGACTTATGATTAGATGATTATTGATGTGGATGGGTGGATGGTGGCCAATATTGTATTCCCTTTGTTGGTATATGAAGGATTAGTTGATTGGATAGGACTAATAAATGAGGGGACTTATGTTGGAAGATGTGTATGGGTAGATGATTGGTTATGAATAAGAGATGGAGGATTAGTATGAGACTCACATGAAGGGGCTTGGATAGGAGCTGAAATTATTTAAACAATATTAACACCTATAAGAAATGAGACATCCATAAAAATAAGATATAGGAGGATCTCATCCTTGATGGTAGCTATGTATTGATATATGAAGGTGGGGTCTAACTCCATGGTGGTGGTTGAAGATTGATGGATGATGGGAGGGATGCTAAGAATTAGAGATGGTTACTTGAACAAAATGGGTCCAAAAGACTAAACTAATATGATAAGTGATGATGATGATGATGAGGTTGACTAAATGTGACTAGAATGGTAAATGGCTAAGCTCAGATTTTAAATGGATAATTTAATAGGCACTAACATGTTATCAATGATGCCTATTTGTAAAGATATAAAAAGTATTAAAGATTTTTTGGGTGCCTAGATTGAAACTAGAAAGAGGATGATATGATGGGTGCTAGTTATGAATATGCAAGATGATTTGACTAGAGATGATTAGATTAATGATTGATGGGTTACTAGATTGAAACTAGAAAAATGATAATATGTAAGTAGGACATTGACTAGGTATATGATCTAACCAAATGATGAATGATAGTGAACTATAATGATAGAATTATGTAGATGAATAAGAAAGCTATCTCAAGACCTTGGACTAATTTATTCAAGATGGGATGGGGTATGATTATGTGATGAAGGTGATAGGATAATGGGGTAAGGAAAATTTATGATGATAGGTGATGATGAAATGATTAAAGATAATGATGGGGATGGTCTAGACCCATATGTGACCTAAAAATCCCACTAAGATAAGATAATATGAAATTAAATTAGATAGGTGATGAAGACAAGGTCAAGACAAGTGATGGGGTATGGACTTAGGACAAGATGTGGATGAGAGATGATGTGATTAGGATATGTAGATGATGGGAGGATGACCAATGATGGGTGGGGTTATAATAGGATATGTCTAAAAGGATGTTTAAGAGAATAAAAGGTATGTATAAGTGATGATATAAGAATGTTCAAGAAAAGATGTAGGTGATGGGGATGTGGATTAAGATATAGGTGGATAATGGGATGATGACAAGGATGACCAAATGCTAGAATGATGTGGCAAGGATATTCAAGACAACGGATTGATTGTAGATGTAATATAAGAGGTGGTTGAGATTAGGATATATTAATGATGGGGGTTTGACCAATGGGTGAAGATGATTAGACTATGATGGAATGAAAATAAGGTTAGGGATGGGATAAGCTTATAAGAGGATGATATATGTAATAAGATGATGACAAGGGTGGAAAAGATGATGGTGATGAGATGAGATGATAGTTTTGATGAGACAAGAATATACACAAGATAGGTACATATAAAATGATGGTAGGATGTATAATATGGGTTGTCCAAAAGAACTAGATAGGAGTATAAGTTTGGGTGAAGGCTAACTTGGCTCCCAAATAACATGGGTTTATCACAACACACACACAAGCAATTAATTCATAGCCTATGATTATTAAACTCAAGGGTGTATAACCTTATGTTTACACCATTCAATGACTTCATGGGTGAGATTGTAGTTTGGTGACCCATTACAAAATTGATCAATCCCTCTTGACCAAATTTACATGTGATGTTTACTTAGGAGCTGATATTGACTCTAGAAATTAGGCACCTATTATAGTTGATGGATCCTATGCTAGGTTTGCACAGGCTCTCTAGGTGTGTCCCCTATATATGTGAATGTATGATAGGGCCCAATTCCATATAGGGTGTTATCTAATGCTTAGTTTAGAGTGTTAACTCTTCCCATTAATGGATAACCTATATGGGGTCACCTACTTAGCCTAATGATAGTTGTCCTTGATATTTATACTCTACTAGAATATGTAGTTTGAATTAGTGCATAGTGGTGAAATACATGGTCACTATCCCCCTAAGACTATGGTAAGTGAATGGGTGTTAATTCCACATCACATTACACCTAGAAAATAAAAATTGGAGGGTTTATATGTGATTTTTGATCACCCAAAAATCACCATAAGTATGCAATGCGGAGAGCATATGCCAACATAACCCTTAGGATACAAATAGGTAGACCAAAAGATTAATTAAACATTTAGATTAAGATGTGTGATATATTTGAAAGATGAAATAAAAGAATATATAAAATAAAAATATATAAAAAAGATGATAAAAAATGATATATACAAGACAAAATGATCAAAATGATTTAAAAGTGAAAAAGTAGTCTTTGACAGGTGACCTGCAAGCACACAGATTAGTAGTTTGACTTGGGCACTCAAAAGAGGTAACCTACAAGACAAAGATTAGTAGTTTGATTTATTAACCTTGAGGGGTAACCTACAAGTCAAAATATTATACCAAAATATGACTTACAAAAATACAAAATAACCCCTCCAAGAAACAAGATGTTAGTCAAATATGCCTTAATAAAACATCCTAAAAAATCATGATTTGGCTCTATAATTCCTTTGGGGGTGAGTGGGCCATGATGCAAGGGTCTGGGGTGGCATCCCCTAGTAGGGTCAAGGGGTAGTGCCCTGATCATGATCCCTATTATGGTATAAGGTGGGGTTAAGGGGTGGAGCCCCTAATGCCAAAGGCAATTCGAGACTTGCAAGAAGCCCAAAATGATTCAATATTCAATTAAAATGACCTAAAAATGCACTTAAAAAGATAAATTTTAAAGGTAAAAATCACTACAAAATCATAACTTCAGACTACAAATATGTAACTACATAGTGCAAAACCATAATTTATGAGTTGTGATTTTGAAAAAATCTAGTTAACCATGATAGTTACATTACAAAACCATGACTGTTAGACAAAAAATATAATTCTACATAAAAAAATAGCTATTAACTATAATTTGATAGTTATGGTTTTGTTAGAAATGGAAAAACTTAAGATTTTAGATGTTTGAAATATAAATCTCCCTGTATAGGTTATGACAAATTGTTTTAAAAGCCTTGGAATGCTTAATTACTGATTTTTTGGATGCCAAAAATGTTTGATGTACATATGATTATGATGGATTAAAATTCATATTTATGATGTATCCAAGAAATTATAATAGATAATTAAGATGTTTAATATCTAAATAACTAAAAACAACAAGATTATTTATTCTAACTCTATCTTATGAGATCTAAAGAAGATAAACAATAGTCAAAATGGAAAAAATGTTAAGATTACAAAATCAAGACTATGCTTACAATACCACAATTCTACAAACCAATATCATAATTATAAAAATGTCTAGACCTATAGTTTTATTGATGATGAACAAGATCAATGATAGTGGGTTTGGTTGTGAGTTTAAATGGTCCACCATGACTTTTCCCCTCCCTGATTGACCTTGCCAACTAGTTAACCACATAGGTAAAAGACCCTCTCAAGAAACATGGTTAGCCAAATATATATATATATATATATATATATATATATATATATATATGCTATAAAAATCCAAAATATATAGATAAAAGGTATTACAAGTTAGATTATATAATGATTAGTCCCTGTAAAAACATAAAACATCAAGATAAAGCTATAGATCAAAAGATGACAGAGGACTGTTAATGTTTTTATCATAAAATTTAAAGTCACATCTCATAGTCATAATATCATGATGCTCGATGTAATTTTTTGATTTGTGAAGTTTTGGTATTGTACAACCTACTAAGAAAATTGTTAGCAGTTAAATAAAAATTGCAACTCTATAAATATAATCACAAATTTCTATGCAAACCCTTAATTCATGAGTTGTATTGTTGAAAGGCCAAAAAATACACAGTTATAAGATATGATTAGTGGTTAAGTAGGTGGTTAGCTTAAAACTTCAACTCCTGGGATAAAACCATGACTAAAAAGTCATGAATACTAGTGTAATGTTACAACTATACCCTGTGCATGCCAAATTTGTAAAAATCTAAGATTTTTCTCCTACCATTTGATCCTACAAGTTGCCAAAAGGATTTATAACAAATAAAATATTTAAATTGGGAGAGAGGTCCCACTATGGTCACCAAAATGTAGCCTAAATTTTGAGATATTTGGTTAAATCACATGAATATACATTTTGAAACTCAAAACATTAAAATACCTATTAAGATCTAGAATCATTAGGACTAAATGAAAATTTTTGAACAAAAACTTCAGAATAACATTCTACTCCTAAATATTATTACTCCAAACCATGATTAAACAAAAAAAAAAAAAAAAGATGGGATTGATATTACCTTGGACTCAAAAATTTTACATTATGGATGCTTGCTCAAGGATGTTGATGATGAAGGATTCAATGACTAATTGAACATCGATTTGATGTGGATATATAAGTTAGCTCAAATGGAGGAGTGGCCTTGTTTAAATATATAAAGGAGGGAAAGATCAATAGTTGAGGTTTAAACTTGGTTTTGGGGAGATTAAGGGCTAAGTATTATCCAGAGAAGTTAAAATTCCTTAGAGGCCTCTAGATTTAGAGGCTTCTAGAGAGGAGGGGTTAGAATAGGGAAGGTTCTAGATTTGGAGGGTTATAGAATCCTTCTTAGGGACTAATTAGGTTTAGGGATGCATTAGATAGGTATTAAGTGAGTAGGATTGTAGGAAAGCCTAAGATTAATTAGAAGGTGAGTTATTGGGAATTTAGAATTCCTAAATAATAGGTAAGTGGGGATTGTAATGGGATAATAAGGACTAAGATAAATTAATTAATTGGTGGGCATGAATAATTTTAGTGTATTAATAAATATTGAACAAGGCTATATTATGTAAATGACTAGGAAGGGGGGATAAATTAGCCAGATAAATTAGAATAAATGGAATTAGTGTCAACCAATAGGAATATTAGTGACAATAATTTAGGTGAGAAAATTTAGGTGCATACAACTATTATCCCTATTTTCACACCTATAGTCACCTATGTGATATACACCCAAGTTTTGTAGGTAACATTAGGCCTCCAAAAAAATTCCATACCTATTCTTACATATAATTTTTTTCTCTCCCATGATGAATACACATGTTCCATTATTTATGTTTCCTAATTAATGTTTCCTTGAGTATGTTTTTATAAAATTACACAATAAGGTGTTGTAACTTATAAATGTGTATCTATATCTAGTCATTCCATGAATTTACACCCATTTATTTATAACCCTTTATCCGCTGAGATAGAAGCTTACCCTTTACCGATAGGGTTTGTAACTTCAAATTTTCAACTATATGAAGGTAGATGTGATATATAAAGACACCTTATAACATTACTTAAAACATGGTTTGATTATGTACACAATGGCAAATTATTGACCTAGCTATATCAAATAAGTCTAAAGGGATATGCATTGTTATGGTTATATGATCTCCCACTAAAATATGTAAGAGCATCCAACCCTTTAGAAGATAAATTTATAGCTCATTTTTCAATCACCTTTGATGAGAAGCTATTATACACATAAATTTATAAGTTCAATTAATAGTATAATCAACCAATTAGTGATTATGTACTTTAATATAAGACTGCGCTAGCCAATATGATCAATGTTATGGCCAACAATGAATTAAAATATATATTTAAAAAAATGTTACTCACACTACTCCATGAATAGATTATATTAAATAGGTTAAAATCCTTTGAAAATTTGTGCCATATAATATGGGATAGGGATGTCAAGCTCATATCTTTTATCAATCTCAAGTATACATCTACTCTTAAAACTATTTAAGTAATGAAATTTCAAAGTAAACAATGTTACAAGGTTAAACAAAATGATAACAAGAATGAGGTAAATATTACAATGAATGTATTGTCATAGCCTAAAAATAAACTATAGTTGATATCTCCACCAAAAAAGTATTTTTCAATCTTACCATCAACTTCTCAGGTATTATTATATATTTTAATTGAGTGCAACATTATGACATGACTTCCTCTAAACTAACTTGATCCAAATAGGCCCATACCACAAAATAATGATGGTATCATATATTATGATTATCATCAAATTGCAAGGAATTCAATGAAAATATCCTCAAAATTGAGACATTGATACAATATATTATTGATGATAACAATATTTACTAGGGCATCCCTATAGAGGAATCTTGACCATAACACAAAGATAATCAAAATTTGAATATCTTTAATTATCCAGTTGTTAAGCATGAGAAAATAGAAACTAAGGATACCTTAAAATTATAGTATGCATATAACATGAATCATCCGCCTATGACATATGATCACCCATTAGATGTAATTTTTGGAGCACTTTTAAAAACTTCACAACCACCTATGAACACATTAGATGGAAATGATATTGTTGATGGTGATTTATATTTTTAGGCACTCTTAATACAAGCCTATATTTATGAGAAACACATACACAATGAAATGATTGATAATGGCTCAAGTTAGATTGAGTTCACAATGACACTTATTCAGTCCCTTAGGTACATATAACAAGATATATAAGATACATCAAGAGTAATTAAGGGATTCTATGAAAAGAAACATAATACCTTGGGACATATAGTATTACCTCTTTAGGTATGATCTAAAATGTTATCCATACCATTATTATTTATATATAGTAACATGGACTTTCACATGTTGTTAAGATGCCCTTTGATGAAAAAACTTTGTACAGTACCATCCAAAGTGTACTGATGTATAATGTACATACACTATAACAATGTATTCATAATTTTATGTGTATGGTATGATTAACCTCTACAAATAGTGCTATATCTTCCTCTCCCACCCCCACATTCACCACATTTAGTTGCTATAAATATTCAAGATCATTATATAGATATGGTTGGTACACTTATTTAGGATCATTGTATAGAGTCTATTTTTATATCTATTCAATATATTTCCTTATACCTAATTATTAATAACATAGTTAGGCCTACTAAAAGGCTATTTATTCAGTGATCATCACATAAAAGAGTTACTCATGGCCCACAAATGTTTCCATCTCATACAATACTTACTTAGATAACACCATAAATAGTTTAACATATTCCACAATGAACAAAATTTATGAGACACTCTCTTACTATACAAATCCCCTAGAGTCCTTGACCATCTAGAGTTTCCCATAATACATTGAATTATATGAGTAGTGATCATGATAGTTACCATACATCACATGATTTATTATCAAAATTTGACACACCTATAGATTTGAATTATTAGTTAATTTAAAACACTCACTATTATTCTATTTCAAATACTCATTTTTTTAAATTTATGTGATTTTACATGAAATTTGGTTATTTTATTAAAATAAAGTTCAATAATGATTAAAACATCAGTTAAATGAATATAAATAGAGAAAATACAAACCAAATTGATAAAAAAATTCACCCTTTTGGGGGCTATGTCTTCACATCTAAAAAGCACTTAAAATGATCTATTAAATTATGTAGAATAAACTTTTCATATATTATCTCCACTAAAATATGAATTTGGTTTGCAAAAATAACCTTTTATATAGGTTTAGGAAGCCTCTGTAACAATCTCCTATATAGTAGTTGTTCTTTCTACATAAAAGGACACTTTCTTACTTGTTTCTTACTTTCTCTCCTTCAAAGGCACAAAAACAATTTTTATTTTCTCCATGTATATGTTTTTAATATGAAATAATGATCATTTTATAATCCTCCCATAGAATATTTTTCATGGGATGATGCATTATCTATTTACCCAATATGTTGGGATTATTTCCACTACCTTTTTTTAGGCTTGGGTAAAGATTCCATGCATTCTAGGTGGGTTTTAATCCCATATTAAGAGTGTTTTTTAATAATAATGTTTTAAAAAAAGTTTAAACACCATATTAATTGGTATCATATCTAGGGTAATTTTTTTGGGATGTGTCATGGGTTAAAATATCATGGGTACACATGTAAAACCTTGATTAGGCCACTAGTAAATGCTCAGTCGTCATGCTAACATCATCAGTGTACCTTGGTTACTTTAATAGGTCATAAGTTTCAAATTCAAAGTCCCTTTTATCCCATTCAAAATGCATTGTATTCATCTTATTGAGATCTTTAATTTTGGGATATTTCAAATAGGTTTACAAAAAAAAATTATTAGATTAGTTTGGGGATACTCATGTATCACTCCTCCCAACTAAAAAGATTTTTGACCACAAAAATTATAGTTTTATTCTAGAGACAAGTGAGGGTAAAACTCCCTCACTTTTCTAATTTACATCCACCTTTCCTTGCTTAGATTTCTTCCTTTTAGGGCAACTTATAGGTATTCAACATGTCTTTTTCATGATGTCCTTATCTTCCTATCAAGAATAATGTATTCTTGCAACTCATTAATATATTTGGGATAAAAATCATATATAGAGGGTAATTGAATGCTCACACCTTGATCCATGATCATATGTGGCTCATAAAATTTCAAGTTTTCAAAATTTAAACTAAATATGTTTGCATGTAGGTGGTATTTCTAACCGAAAAGCATTATTACCAATATTATCCAAAATTCTAAATGGGTCATACCTAGTTTTTTTGATATTTTAACCTTATCCTTTGATAATTTATTTTATTATATGAAGCCAAAATATATCACCAACTTAGAAATGGTGATCAACTTAATGTTTGTCATGTCAAGCCTTGTACTTGGCTTAGTTTTTATTTAATTAATCTTTGATATATTGCTGAAATGATTGTATCTTTTTGATGAATTTATTTAATTTATCTAAATCATTTTGTCCATCTGACATGAAATATTGACCAAAATAGAAGTCAAAAGGTGACTTAGCTCAATAACCAAAATAAGTATCAAAAGGAGACTTCTATGTAGAAGAATTTATGGCATAATTATAAACATGTTTCACTAACACAAGTGTTCATCTCAAATATCAAGATGCTTATTTCAATACCCTTAGATAAAATGAACCACTATACAATTGACTAATTCTATTTTACCATCTACTCTTCTTGAGTTTTGTGTCCATCAAGTCCCACAAAGCTAACCAAAAGTTCCCAATGAACTGAGAATCTTGATAAAAAATAATAGATGTGGGTAAACTGAAATGAACCCTAAAATTATTTAAAAACAAGTGTGTAGCCTATTTTCATATGATAGTTTATTATATGGCACTAAAACACATATTTTTAAAAAACTATCCACACCCACATATAAAAAGTCATGATTTTTCTAGACATAGGCAAGCCACCTAAAAAGTCCATAGAAACACTCTATGTATAGGAAGTGGGGTATATAAACCTAGATTAATATTAATAGGATTGATAGTGGCATAAATAATATAACCTTTAACATATTTTGATATATTTTCATACATTTGAGGCTAATAAGAAAACCTTCACAATTGTGCAATGATTTTCTCAATGCAAAAATGACTTGAAATAAGAAAAGTATGTGATTCCCTAAACACATGGACTATTTAATCTCATATAATTCATAAATTACCAATATTATAAAATAATCCATCATGCACATGATATTAAAATTCTTCTACCTACTTTTCATGGGTTAAATATTCATAGACATCATTAAAATCAGCATCTCTAACATATTGTTCCTTATAACTTTCATGCATCAAAGAACTATGTTGTAAGAGAATAGATGTGATAATAGGAGGTATTGAAATAATATAATCTAAATTTTTTTGTGTACCTTTATTAAATATTATTATAATATTTATTTTTTACAAAAAATTCATCTAACTAAAGTGCCTTGACTGTTGTAGCTTCGATTGTGATTGGAGATATTGCAAAGGCTAGTGATATGCATGGATGATTATCTCTTTGACCATTAAGTAATGATTAAATTTTTTCACACTTTGAATCAAATCATATAATTTTTTTTATCATTGATCTGATATATATTTACCATATTTGTGAAGGTTTCCAAATAGTAACAAACAGGCTTTCTCTTCTAGATCAAAACTACACCCATGGTATAATCACTTGCATCAATCTCAATCTCGAATGACTACTAAAAATTTGGAAGAGTTAACATGGGGGATGTGATTATATTTTATTTCATCATGACAAATTATTTTTGATGTTTTTCTCCCCATTTAAGTACATGTTTAGTATTTGTCAAATCATCCAAAAGAGATGTAATTAATGAAAAGTTAGCTTTAAACTTCCTCCAATATTGGAATACCCATAGGAAGCTTCTAATTATAGTTTCATCATTAATATTTTTAAATTTCATTATGGATTAAAATTTGTAGGGATGAGTTTTTATTTTACCATCCCATAAGACAAAACTAAAAATACTAAACATGTTTTTCCAAATTCACATTTAGACATCTTTATACAATTTCTCCCTTTGTAATTTTTTTAAGACTTTATCAATATGTTGTATATGATCTTCCAAATTTTGAATGAAGATCAAAATATCATATAAGTATACTATTAAAAAATAATCTATGAATGGCCTAAATACATCATTCATAACCTAGATGAAAGTGGTAAGATAATTACAAAGCCTAAAAGGCATATCAAGCCACTCAAAAAGACCTTGCTTAGTTTGAGATCAATTTTCCAAATATCATATTCGCTAATTCTAACTTTATGATAACCAATTCTTAATTATAACTTAGTGATTTTTTTAAAATTGATCTAAAATATCATCAATATGAGGAAGAGGGTAGCGGTTTTTGATTATAATCATATTCAATGCTCTAAAGTTTATACACATCCACCAAGTTCCATCTTTCTTTGGCACCAAGACAATTGGCAAACTACATGGAGAAGTTCCTAGATTTATTACCCCCCTCTTGATAAAATATTTAACTTTCTTCTTTATTTAGTCATCTTATACCATAGACAACTTGTACATTATAATATTAAGAAGAGGTGCATCTTACTGTAGTTATATCTCATGATAAATATGTCTTATAGGAAGTAAACCTTGTGGATCCTGAAAAACATCATTATAATTAGACACAATCTAAACTATTTCATTTCCATGTTTAGGAGCACAACCTTTGAAAGCCTTGTATTTGTCATCAACCTTGGCTTTTACAACCATGAGTATAATTTTTTTGCTTTCATTAAAAAACCTTTTCATTTATCCTATAGATATAAGTGATAAGTTTATTTTTATCTGATGGGATCTAATAATGTATTCAACCCCATATTTTACAATCAAATATTTATTCTCTTCCTTATAGAATGTTTTTTTATCATAAAAATAATGACTACCAAGTAAAATGCCACAAATATCAAGTGGAACCACATCTAACTCCACCTCTTTAATGAACTTATTGGTGATTACATATCTTAGCCTACATGTTTTTGTGATTTGCAATTTAGAATCACCACACACACCCATCCTAAAGGGTAATTATTAGTATGCAGTTTATTTTAAAGTCCTAATTTATTAAAAATCTCTTTAGAAATGATATTAATTATAGATCCACTATCAAAAAGAGTATCTATCTTAGTATGCTTATAAATCACACTAATGTGGAATAACTCATTTATTTTCTTTTCATCATGTAGAGGTTTAAAATTAAAAAAAAAATTGAATTAAGAGACTTATTTCTATAATAGGAATAAGATGAACCTTGTGTGCCCATGGCAGTGACCTTGGTCTTTAGAATCAAGATTTTTTTGTACTACTATAGTAGTCTTCTTACCTTTCTTATTGTCAAGCCATTTTGACCTAAATTCTGGATGGAACTTTCAATACTTAGCATCTTCATGGCCTTTTCTATTTAAATGAGATTATAAATTCTTACCATCCTCTTTATGAACTATGGAAGTATGTTTTATCTTACCCTTTCCTTTATATTTTCTTTCAAGTGGTTTACTAGGCTTACTTGTGAAGTGTTCCCTATCCTTAGTCACTTTAACCATTGAGTCAATATGGGTAACTTGGACATAAAACTCATCAAGATAAATGGGTTTAACCATAAGTATTGTATAATTTTAACCCACCAATATATTTTGAAATAGTATCTAAAGTGTAAAGAGGAATACCTAACACCAAAGCCCTCTTTCTAAACTCTTGAATATAATCCTATACTTTTTTACGCTTTTTTTTTTAAATTTTTATAATCCATAGTAGCTTGATGAATTTATCCTAATGGATAAAATTTATTTCTCTATGTATAAAAAAATCAACCCAAGAATAAATCACTTTAGCATGTTTCAATAGATATTCTTGTGTCTTACTCTCTCATTAGATGAGGGATGTGCCACCCATGTGAAGAGTAATTAATTAAATTTTTTCTTCATCATCCATAATATTTTGAACCCTATAATTCAATTCAATTTTATTAATCTAATGGTATAATTTATATGCACTATTATATCCATTATGGATTGGAAAATCAAAATTAGCATCTAGCTTAACCTTGTAAGGAACAAAATCATAAACTTTATTTTGCTTATTGTCAGATAAAGAAGGTGAAGGTTTGGAAGGAGATGGAAGAGATTTAGGAGATTATTATACTTTATCCTTTCCAATAGTTGAGGTATATTCCTCTTGTTTACCTTGAATCCTCAGTTTCCTTTCATGATACAACTTTTCCACCATGCTCTTCATCTCAAGAAAATCTTGACAAAATGCCATTTATGTGTCTATGTCTCCCCTAGGTGATCCCATGGTTTGAATTGTACATTTTCACCAATTTTAGGGTTATAATATTCAAGCATTCCTTCACCACACCTAGTATTAAACCTAGAAATCATGAAAAAAAACACGAAAATCTAAAACCACACAAAAAGACCCTGATCAGCTTGATTTGATACCAAACTTGATCAGAATTGTTAGTTAATGAAAAATGCTCACTGTTTTTCAATTTTGGATACTCATAATTTTTTTTATTAATTTTCCTCTTTTTACATGAAATTATGTTATTTTTTTAATATTAGGTTAAATACTATTTAAAAACATCAATTACATGAATATATATAGAGAAAATGCAAACCAAATTGATAACAGAATTCATCCATTCGAGAGCTATGTCTTTGGGTATAAAAATCACTCAAACTAATCTATTAAATGGTGTAAAATACACTTTACATATAATATTTACACAAAAATATGAATCTGGTTTGTAAAAATAACCTCTAATATACCTTTAAGAAGTCTATATAATAATATCTTGTATGGGAGTTTCTCTTCTTGCATAAAAGGACATTTACTTGTTTCTTACTTGCTCTCCTTCAAAGGTAAAAAAATAATTTTTTCTCTCCATTTATATGCTTTTCAAATGCAAAAATGAGACTTTTATAATGCTCCCAAGGCCCATTTTTAAAGAGTTGAATTATTATCTATTTACCCAGTATGTTGGGATTCCCTCCATTGCCTTATTTTTAGGATTGGATAAAGCTTCCATTCATTTTGGGTGGGATTTAATTCCATATTAAGAGGGTTTTTTAATAATAATGTTTTAATAAAAGTTTCAACACCATATGAATTGGTATTGAGTCTAATATTTTATTGAAACTCATATCATATCTTGGGGACTTGATTTTGGATGTTTTATGTGTCAAAATACCATTGGTACATGAGTCAAGACTTTATTGGGCCACTGGTACATGCCAAGTCACTATGTTAACATCATCATTGTACCCTATTTGCTTCAATAAGTCATAAATTATATATATAAAGTCCATTTGACCTTGTTTAAAATGTGTTGGATTCATCTTAGTGAGGTATTCAATATTAGGATGGTTTTAATATGGTTGTAAACCATTTTAATAGATTAGTTATGGGGTCCTCTTAGATCACCCATAGTTGGAACCTTTCATCAATGATAGAGGACCCTTAAAATATTTGATAAAATAACTTCTAATGAACATCCCATAAATGTGATTATTATTTAGATTTTTTTGAACCTCAAGTATTTCAAAAACACAAAAAAATAATAATAATGAAGAAATAAAAAAACTTTAAAAATATTCAAAAATTCAAAAATTGGGACCTGAGCATGGCATGGATTACTAGATTGAGAATATTTATGTGTTATTTATCACATATTAATTAGGTAACATATTATTTTCATACACTCATACATTTCATGATATGAGAGATATTACGGACATACATGCTATACATAGACATAAAAATGTTGGGATTTCCTCTATCTAGTGGTCATGTTGATATTTAGAGCATCTCATCCCACAAGTTCACTATCATAGGTTATATATTTATATAAACTTTCTACCATGTTGAGATACCTAGATCATTTATTAATGTATTTTTAGTCACTCATATATTACATAGTTCTACATTGATATGATATTATACCATGATGTGACATTGATACATATGGATGGTGTAGACTAGTTTACTTGTTATATACTCCATTGATATTTTTAATTTATTATATGATAGGCTACTTATTTATTATTTATTGTGTGTGGCCCTTTATCTTTATTTGTGACATATGTATGTCCCTTGAGTGTGTCCCATGGCCTTGTTTGATGAGATATTTTTTATTTCCCTTGTTTATGACATATTTATATTCTTTATGTGTGTTTATTAGTCTTGATTTTTGTAACATATTTATGTCCCTTGTGTGTGTCCCTTGGCCTTATATGTGACACTAATTATTGACATTGTTGTACTTGTTGATATTGCTAAAATTGAGTGGTGCCATGATCTATATCATGTAATTTTAATGCATAGTATTGATTAGTGATCATAATAATACATGATTCATTGATACACCCATATAAAAATAGCATTTATATTCCATGCACTTATCAACATATACATTACTATGATGCCTTATCATCTACATGTTCACATGATATTACATAATATTGTATTTCTAAATGACATGATATAGTTAACTCTTGTTTTAGATGAGTGCATTAAATGATGCATACCTCATGTTAAAAGGGACAATTACATTGGACTTATCATAGAGACAAAATCCTACATGAGCATACAATCATATCATAGTACAAATTTCAAAGATTTATAATGGTTCAGATATTAGATGGTTCAACAAATCTATATAGATTAGCATATTAGTATATATTATGGGGACATATGTCATGCATATACACTCACTTTACAAATTACACACTTGGGTGTATATTCACAGTCATATGCAAATAGTTTATAAGAAAAATATTTAAATAATTTTAAATAATCATATATTTGAGATACAAGTTATCAAATTTAACATATATAAGCATATAATTACATATCAGATGGTGTAGATTCAAGGAGCATGATATTAATTCATGGACATATACACACCTTCAAACTCATAAGGCATGATGTTAGTTCATACACATACACAAAAACATAGTTTACAGTTGAATGGAAAATGGTTATTATTCCATTTCACACTTATAAAATCTATGTTCATGATGGGTTCTTAAACATTGTTCAATCCCTTTCGATCATTCATTTATTCTACACTAAGAGAACTTATAAAAAAATATACAATCAAACCTATGCTCATAATGGAGACATGACATTGTTCATTCCCTTTTAATAATTCATTTTTGTTTACGAGGAGAAAAATTGAGTGGAACTATATAATTTGATTTTCAAGCCATATACAGTTGTTGATTTAGTTTCTTTGAGTGAACCTAGCCTAATGTTTCCATATTTACATGTTTTGTTATTTGGGTTATTATGTTCCTTACTTTTACCCATATTCATAAAGGTTGGGTCATGTTGTCTTCCCAACATGAGGTCCTCCATAGTTATAAAAATTTGGGATATAGTCACCCTAACTCTCCATGTGATTTATCTAAGAACCAAAAGTTTCTCTAATGTTTCAATAATGAAGCATCATCTCAAAAAAATTGAGAGGGTAATGTTGTTTTCACCAATATATATGTGTACACTTTCCTTGCTCTTTAATTTTTAAAGAAATTAATTTTATATTAAAATTATCAATCTATGGACATTGAATACAAATGATTTTAAGTTTTTATATTATGTGACCTATATAATTATATATTCATACCAAAAAAAAGTGTGTTATACACACTTATGTACATTTTATCCTTTTAGTATAGTAATTGCATTTCTAGAATAAAATGAGGGCATTAGTAGATAATAAAATTTGGTATTAAGTAATTGACAATGACAAGCTTTACACACATTTACGACACTTGAATTGAGTACATAAATAAGGTATTAATCTACCATTATCTCACACTTATGTTTTGCCCTAACACTCACCCAATTTTAAAATCTAAATAAGGACTCACTATTGATGGAATATCTTAATTTGAGGTCTTGTAAACAAGATGTATATGACATGGACTTTGAAAAGTACAAACTTATGGTCATTTTGAAATTAAATTATGTTTCAAACTTATTCAATAATCAGATATGTGCATGAGCCATATTATATGATTCACTTTTCACCTTTGATTTTACTTTAACTCAGTACTTATAAGTTTGATTTACAATTAAATTACTAACTAGGATAATGTGTTATGATTTTATTTGGTTATTTGTCTATGTTGTATCTTAAAAAGGTTATTTCATAGTTAAATATTTCCCTTAAGCACTTCTGGTCTCATCTAATTTTTTCATGTGGCATTATTCCACTAACCTAGACTCCAAGTAAAGAAAATAATGCACTTGAGCAAGAAAAATAGTGAGATCTATCCATGTGTCATTATACCACTAACCCAAAGGTGATGCCAATAAAGTTATTCATATAGATATATCAGAAAAACTGATCAATAAGATCTATCTACATGTCATTATCACACTCACCCATAGGTGACATCAATAAAGTTCTTTGTATAGATATCCCATGCAAGTGGAGTAGTGAAATTTTCCCATATGTCATCATCCTTATAACCTAAAGGTGATGTTAGTAGAGTTTCTTATATAGATATCCTAGGCAAGTAGATCAATGAGAGTCATCCATGTGTCATCATCCTTTTCATCCAAGGATGACATCAATAGAGTTCCTCATATGGATATCCCAGGTGAGTAGAGTAGTGAGATACATCTATGTGTCATCATCTTACTAACCCATAACAAAAATAATAAATTATAACAAGTCATAACTCAATTATAAGTGGAGTAGTGATATGCATATATGTGCCCTTAAACCACACAATTAGCTAACAAGACATTAAGGTTAATCCCAAAGGCATGAAAAACAAACATCTATCACATTATGTTGATTAGGCACTTAGGAATAGGTAGAAGAAACCACTTGGTAAAAAAATCCATAAAAAACTAAATTATGAAATTAAAATGGAAAGAATAGATAGGTAATATAAAAAAAATCCATTGTTACCATTAATTCACATGAATTCTCAAGGCCAACACATCTAAATAAATATAATTCAAGTTATTCCAATCTAGTCACATTTATTGCTAGCTATCAAGTGCACATTATGAATTTTGAGCTCTATTAGGAAAAATAAATTACAAACTCTTCATAGAAAAAATATTTTCTACATATATTTTTGATGACCTCCTCATCCCACACTCCACCTCCTTCTACATATTTAATTGTAGGACTGATCAAGTACATTAATACAACATATATCAATCATGATTTTAAACATTACTCTTCTATTTGGGATGACGTCAAAGTAGTCAATCCATTCAAGGTTGAAGACTAGCTTTCAATTTTTACACAAAGGTAGAAGGATGACTTGTTATCAATAAATCAATTTATTTACACAACAATGTAGCTAAACTAGAGATAATGTCTTACGTTGACCTATTATTTTACTTATTTTTTAATGGGAAAATATTTCAAAAAATATTACATTTTAGACTTAGCAGCATACATAAGTGGAAATTATTTTAAAATATACTATAGGTTCCCTCTACCATAAATTTCCTGTAGGAAAGAAATGGAAAATACATGGCTCTTTACAAAAAAATCCATAACAGGTTGCAAGAATGGTTTGGCAGCCCAAGCAAATTTTTGATTCATGGCCTTACTTATAATATCCTCATTATTGTCTTCAAATTAGGGGTAAGAATTACCTTGGCCCTACTAAACATAATATATGGTTTCTCAACTATTTATTATGTCAAGAAGATATGGGTCCCATGTTTGAATACTATCCTGACCTCCAATAAAATCATAGCCTTGGGAGAAATTATTAGCTTCAGTTTGATTCTATGAATCATAAATACATATAGCTTACTAGATGGTATGTTATATATGATATCCTATTTGGTAGATGTTGTGACTAAAATTGTGCATTTAACATATGAATAAAATTGAAAACCATCCACATAAGACTCAAAAGACAAGATTTATGATGAGTTCAATATCCTCCATGTACATAGGTTCATAAAGAAAATAAAAAGGTTGATAAAAAAATTTTACCCTATGGTGTATTAGGCCATGTATAAGAAGAACATGCCTAGACTATCAAACCCTATAAAGAAGACTATTCAAAAAATGGGTGACTACTAGTTTTTATCCTGAGTGCACTATAATCAGGATAGAATGTACCAAGGCACACCCTTTATACTTACCCCAACTTATTCTTGACAAATTGGTTGATCAGTAAATTACTAATTATTAACTAATAGCATTGAAGTTGAGTTATGAAGGGCTAAGAAAGCGTCCATCCACTTGACCTCTCTCAACACTAGTCGAATGCAATATATAATGTGGGAGCACTTTCAATATTTTAGAATAATAAATATTCATAATGGATTAAAATGGGTAAAATTTAAGCATTAGGACCCCAAGAAGAATGCCAAAGAATATTAGGAGATATGAAAGGAAAGTGATAATCAAATTTAGTCACTAGTCTTATAATCGTGACCATGTTTTCAAGAATGTAGAAGATGACATTGAGGTTACTATCAAGATGTGTATGGTAAAAATGAAAATTATTGTAGAACATAAGATCCAATATGATCCCAAAATTATTGAAGAAGATGCCAAGTAGACTAAATAAGAGTAATGGGTTTTTAAACATATTCATGGATCTCTTCCTCACACATAAGTAGACATACAAGGACAAGTTGGCCCATATAGGGAAGTAATTATTGATGATGTACTTGAGACTGCACATGCATATTCAAGTGTTGTTACTTTTCCTCAAAATTCAATTAGTGCATAGAGACCTATAAGTCCTAATATAATAATTGGGATATTTTCCATGTTACTAATAGCTTTCTTAACTATATCATAAAAGGTAAGTGTCCCTGATTTCTTATCTCATGTTTCCAATATTTCTCCTCATGGGTCCCCTTATTATGATAACACCACTAGTAGTAATGAATAAATCTATTGGGAAACCATATTAACCACCTATTATTACTCCAATGGTCACTCCTCCAATTTCATTAACATCTACCACCATTGAAATCCATTCATATCCCACTCTACCTTATACAAGGATATCCCCTACTACTGTTAAAATGTTAATTACCTATAAAAGAAAAGCCCTAGACTCTTCCTATCTAACCTAAAAAGTTGGAAGTATAAGGGAAACAAATATCAAACCTTGTTCAAATTTATGATAGTGAACAAGAAGATAAAATATTGGTATCTAAAGAATAATGGGTGTCTAAGACAAACATCGAGAAAACATAGTCATTTGATGAGATAATTGAAACAATGGAAGAGGATGAATAGATGATTAAATAAATTACTCAGTTCAAAGGAAATAAGATATTGAATGATTCTAAGAAGGTTGATTAATGAGATGTTAGTTCAGTGGCCACTTAGTTATTGTCAAATAAATAAGGAGAGATAAAAGGGGATGCAAAGTCACAAAAACCTTAATATATGGGTTGTCATCAACTTCACCCCCATGCTCTCCATCTTAGGCTAAAATAGTGAAAATTTTAACAACCATTACCCATGGCATCCCTTATCAGATTATAAGTAAAATAATCCCTCATTATTTGATAACATCCTCAATTTATTTTACTATAATTAGTGTGGTAGATACTATTCATTCTATACATTCTTTAAGCCAAATAAATAAATAAATAAATAATATTTAGGTAGTTACACTACCAATTTTATCCACTATAGACCAATTTTATACTATGGGTTCTCTTAATACTACTATTAATATTGGGGTTTCATATACATTAATCATAGGTTACTTGAAAAATATGCATAACATCCCAATGACTTATTTATTATTTAGTGGAACCATTCCCTAATACCTCAAGACATTAGTGGGAGTACATTTTGAAAACCTAGTGTCCACTCCATTTTTAATGCACATGCCACACCCATGGGTTGTCCACATAATTATTAATGCCCATTATCCAAGCTACTTAGGCATATTCCCGTATAGTTTTAGTAAATAGGGTATTTAAGAAGACTAAATACATTATTGATACATCAACATAAAAGTAGGTTACTAGATGGAGGAAGGATATACATCCTTCAATTACATTAGGGACATCCTCTCCCACATCAATACATATTCCAAGTAATCTCCTTATTATATTCATGTGGTTATAGGGAAATAAAAACAACTATTTATATTTAACAATACCTCATGGATTAAGTAGCTACAACAAGAATAAGCAAGGAGGTAAGAAATAGTAATTGCTAAAATCCCAACTATCAAATAATGTTTTGATAGAAAAATGAATACCTTGAGGAAGTTTAAAATAAAGGAAAATGTTTGTAAAAGGAGTACAGGTCAAGATAAAATAAAGAGAAGATGTATTCTCTCTAACAAAGAGATGAAAATTAAATCCCTCAGACTTGGATAAATATAGGAAGGATCCTTATAGATTTATGGATGCCACTAGAGGGGTAATAAAAAAATGTTAGAAAGTTATGACCAATATGTTCATAAGTCACTAGAGAGGATATATTTTTAATATTTTAATGACATACTTGATAAATTACAAGGGGAATCTAAATATTTATGACATAATTAATTTAATAGTCTCCAAAGGCTACATCCTAGCCTAAGTGGGGGACAATTTAATTATTCAATAAAATGAAAGATATATATGGTAAGTTGTGCTTATTAAGACAAAAAACCATAAATAAGGCATATTCCCACTTAACCTAATAATAAAAAATGAAGTTTCATGTTCCTAAAACTATGTTTCTACCAAGAGGGATGGCTTACTTGATTGGCATAAAGAGATGTGAACTTTGGTGTAACAATTTATGAATCAAGGGAGAATCAGTCTCTATTTTAAAATATATGAAAGTAACATAGGTAATCACTCATCTTGTTTAATTATTTCCTAATCCCATTTTTGAGAAACTCCTTTGAGATGAAATTGATAACTTTTGAGATAAATTTGAAGGCACAACATGCAAAATCAATGAGGAGATTATGCAACTAGTAAATTTTGCTAGGGATAGAATTATAGGAAATGAAACACTTCATGTGGAGGTAAAATTTGCATTAATCACACATAATAAGTTGATGGACAAGCTCTTATAGTTTTTCAAGATATCTTTACTTTACTTTAAAACTATTAAGATTGACTTCCTGACTAACCATGCATTATATTTATAAAAGGATGTAGTAAAGCAATCAAATTCAGTAGTAGGGGTAGCAATGGAACCTCCTCAAGGTAATTATTCTCTAAGATATACACTATTGAAAATATATACATGTAAAACATATGTGCCACTTCTAAAAATCACTAATACAACTACATTGGTGATAGTTTCTAGCATATCTATAGTGACAATGCTTGTTCTAACTATAACTCGAGTTATTATATCAGTTTCATCCACTTTAGTTTCTACAGTTGTTCTCATTTTAAATGTGTATGTATTTTCATGATTCATATAAGTTATAACTAATAGTTCCTAATTTATTTGGCATATATATTAAATTTTATCTTAATAATTCTATTATGGGTAAATATCATTATACATATATGCTATACATTAGAATCTGTATATCATTCTATTTCTATACATGAAATTTTAGACTTTTATTGAGAGATGAGGCATCCCCATCCCAAGATTATATATATTTGTATCCTCCTGATGTAAAACAAAGGATAATTTTGGGTATTGAAATTAATAAAAAAATTATGAGGAAAGTTTTTCAATTTTATTTTGATGTGAAAATCTTTATTCTTATCTAAACATGTGAATTTTGTTAGAAGTTACGTCATTCTGGTATCTCAATTTTGGTTTTGCATGATTTGTCTTTTCAATATAGTTATTCATATTATGTTATTTCTAATTGAATGCCTTTGTTCATTAATCATAATCCCTCTTTGTAGATGTACAAGTGCAATCTTAAAAACATAACATCCTTTGATTATATATGCTTAAGTTTATTTTGTTCTTATTTACTTGGACTTCTAGCTATGCTTGATTTTTTGTATGATTACAATAACTTACAACAAACATTGGTTTTTGATTACTTGTCTAACCTTTAATTCAAGAGCTAACGTAGAAAGGTTTCATCTTGTTTGGTCCATAGGCATTCTTTCCTACCTTAACTTCCCCTTATTTTGAGATTTTTTGGTCCTACCCAACTTAAGTTAGATTCATCACTTATCCATCCATCTCAATTATATTTATATTCATCCATATATAAACCCATCCATGGTAGATAAACTACTTCACTCACCATTATTCTACCAATAGGTTGTTTACAAAACTTAATAACACATAACTTATTCATTGGAGTGAATCTTCATTCATAGATCCTGAAATATTAGAGGCTACCTTGTAAGGTTTCTTGATGTACATAAAACCCACATCAATAATAATTTATCTAGTGCAAGAAAGAGGGCTTGAACCTTCATTATCACCTCCATCTATTTATGGTCTATAACCTCTGAACTTATGGTTTGTTTACTAGGATTTAGCTTGATGATCTCTCCTACCAATTTTTTAATTTATATCATTTTCTTGACATAATCAATATGAATTTATTTGGAACTAGAAGGAGGGACCAAACCTCAGATTCTATTTATTTTAAAATAATCACTTGTGTTTCATTGGATATACTCATAATATTAATAATGTCTACCTCAGACACTAACTTACTATACCTACCTTCGAAATCCATTGAAAAGTTAGGTATGATAAAGGTGTCAAAAGGAGAATTGAAGCTCAATCATACTCTCTAGGTGGACAAACACATCTTCTATTATGCCTAATGACCCAAACTTGGTTTATCAATTCTTCCATCAATGTCTATGGATACATGCATGACCTACCTAGAAACCCTGAAAAGTATCTTCCTTCCCTTTTCACCTTGGGAGGTAGGACTATTAAAGAACATATCACAATTTTTAAAACTAATTTAGGAATATTAAATGTGACCCATGAAGACATAGAATGCAAAAATTTTCCCTTCACATTTAAATATGTGGCTTATGACTAGTTTCTCAATATCTTAGAAGTTTCAATTATGAGATCAATGTCAAAACATATTTTTGGCATAGTGTGGCCAAGTCACCAACACAAGTGTGGTATATAAACACTTTGTATGTATGAGAAGAGATCCAAATGAGTCAATCTGATCCTTTAATTCAAGGTTCTAAAAAATATATGCCCAGCTTGAGATTGCTTATAAACCTAAGAAGATGTTGGCCCTCAAAATATACAAGAACACCCTAAAACCTATGATTGTTATCTTCCTTCATAGAGATGATAATGTTGGTACATTACTTTTGGCATATGTTGAATCTATGAACATTGACAAACAATTGATCCCTAAGTCACATGACTTAGCCTTGCTTAGTCTTGGTCCTATTTTCACTACCTTTAGCCCAATTCCAAAATCATTTTAGAATACTATGGCACAAAACTAGAACCAAGTGTATACCCATTTACCTTTGGCTCATACTCCACCTAACCAATACCTTATTTTACTAAAACATTTTACACCTACACTTAAAAAAATATATATAATCAATCCTTAATACTATTTATTATTACTACCATATAAGATATTTATTTTAACTCCATAAAAATAGAATTGGATGTTATTTAGAGGATGGTTTAGAAATTAAGCAATTAGTTTCTTAACATGTAGATGTGTATGAGGAAAAATGATGGATAAAATACCAAAAAATGTTTTGGATTTTAAAGGTACAAGATGGATTTCAACTAGTCTAGAAACAATCCATAGCATCATCCACCTAATAAGGTACTAGAGATAAATATCATGGAAGCTAATCATAATTGGTGTCGAGTTCATAACACAACACAACATAATTAGATAGACTACACAAAATTTTATACTAACTTTGATATATTTTATAAAGAGATATAAAATTAGGAAGGTTTTAAAAATACAACATAACCATCTTCCTCTACTATTCAAAGACATACTAGTACAAAAATAGTCTTTGAGATGTTTGACTTCCCATTCCTAGTAGAGGATGAGAATGAGTTTGAAGATAATAATGATAAGGTCCATGCATTCTAATAGTTCTAGAGGAACAATTACAATATGAGGAATAATTAGATTGTTACTATCTCTATTCCTTTGAATAATAATGATATTACTCCTCCACATTTGAAAGAAAATAACAATCAACCTCCTTTAAAGGGAAGTGTGCTTTGTCCCAACATACCCCCATTAAATTTTTTAAACATCAACCCATTTTGACAAGTAGCATTCCTTATTTTAGGAATGATGGGGTAACCTAATATTGTTTATTGAAAATTAAAAGGGCATAATGACACTTCTATTATTATAAACCAAATATATGCTTAGGCTAATCTCGAGTTACGTCTCTATCTTTTGGTTTATTTCATGCATCTCTGTCTAAGTTTTTTTGGATTCTAGTGATTCACAAAGTTTACTGATTTAATCTAAAAGCATCTCATATTTTACATATTTTAGATTAAATGACTTAATTTTTTGTCAAGGTTTTGTTACTTTTTGTTTTATCTTATGTATATGGTTATTTACTTATAATTTTTTATACTTTTTACCTACACACTTACTGAGTCACTAAAGCCTTCCATGTGGCATTCACTCACTCACTTGGAGCTCTAAAGGCAAGAAAAATATGCTTTATATTTTAGTTTTCTAAAAAAATTTATTTCTCTCCATGATAGCCCACTAACCCATGGATTTTTTTATGATAATTAGATATTTCTAAAATATTCCTAAGTGAGCAAAAGATTAGGATAATGCCACATGTCATAAAACTGCTCACTTGGTGATTGATAGATTGAAATTTAGTGTATGAAATTCTTGGGTCTAGTGAAGTAGAGATAACCATCCATGTGTCATGATACCACTCACCTAATGACTGATAGATTGAAGTTTAGTATACAAAAATCCTAGGATAGTAGAGTGGTGAAAACCATCCATGTGTCACAATCTCAAAGACTTACCACTATCAAATGAATCTGAGATGTTTCTAAGTCTACAAGGGTAGTTAATCATCAAGATATCACCATGTATCATCATCTCTCTCATTTAGAGCCTACATAATGAAGTTAAGGAGTATGATACTCTTGATATGGTGGAGTAGCAATAACCTTCCACATGCCATGATCTCATAAGTCTAAGGCAATTATGAAATAAGTCAACAAAGAAAGATCCCAATTAACAACACTGTGATGATTTTTGAGGAAGTGGAATGTCATTAAGTGTCCAATGGAGGTGATAAATCACTCAGAGAAAAATTAAAATAAGCCACTTGGCATTGAAGACCACAAGAGTGGATGACACTTCACTAAGGAAATTCAAAATACAAAAATAGAATAAAGTGAAGAAAGCC
The DNA here is from genome assembly GCA_037957365.1 of Torreya grandis. Lineage (NCBI taxonomy): Eukaryota > Viridiplantae > Streptophyta > Pinopsida > Cupressales > Taxaceae > Torreya > Torreya grandis. The sequence continues at coordinate 555,056 of JARHVA010003157.1, read as the reverse complement.
AGGGTTATTGGTACCATTAACCCACATGAATTAGCCAATTAAGTGCATTTAATTTAGTAGAAGTAAAGAATCTAAAGTTAATATATGCAAATAGTGAAGTCAATTACAAATACATTTCCATCTAAAAAATAATTATTAGTGTGTATTTTTGCTCTCCTACAACCAAGAAATTCCATAGTTTTAGACAACTAGAGCTCTTAAGTGTGAAACAATGGATTTTGATTCACATCTTCCATTGCCCCTTCTACATATTATAGTGTAGGACCTGACTATTGTATAGACATAATATTTGATGAATCTTTCCTCAACTACAAATTCAAACATTATTCTACTATATAGGAGGAAGTTAAAGTAGTTAAACCCTATGGCCCTAGAGATAAAATCTCAAATTTATATGAAGATATAGAGAGGACCTGGTGGTAATGAAATTATTAGTCCTACATAATTTTTTGGGAAAACCTAAGGTAATTCTATACATTGACCTTGTATTTTATTTATTTACAAAAGAAAAAAATTCTAGAAAAATATTGTATTTTTGCCAATGTAGCACCCCAATGCCATATATTAGTGGCCCTACCTTTAAAAATGCTATAGGCTCCCCTCCATGAAATGACCTATAATTAATCCCTATTTAATTCATAGATGTATGAAAATAATGTAGCCAATAAGTTATGGGAATGGGTTCATGAACCTAGTACCTTCATAGTTAGGGGCCCTATTTTTTCTATCCCTATTGCCATCTTTAGGTTTAGAATAAAAATTGATATGACTTTTATAAATTAAATTTATGGTTTCCTCATTATAACTTACATTAATTAGATTTAGATTCCCCTATTGGACACCATTCTCACTTCCATAAAGGTCATAGCTATTAGATAGATTCTTAATGCCAATTTGAATCGCCAAGTCCTCAATTCAACAAATAAACTAGATGATAAATTCTATATGATGTTGTATCTTGTACATGTTATAATAAGGACTATTTACTTAGCTTTTGAGGAACCTTAATAGCTATCAACTGAGTATCCTAAGAACTAGATTTATAATGATTTCAACATTCTTCATATATATAAATTCAAAAAGAATATGACCATACTTATTAAGACTTTTCATCCAATGGAATAACACACCATTTATGTCAATGATACCTAGATCATTTTATTAAATCCAAAGAACCATTGAAAATACTAGTGACTATTAGTTCTATCCAAACCATACAATCATCAGAATAGATGTAACCAAGGATCCTCCTATGTATCTACACAATTTAGTACTAGACAATGTGGAAGAGAAGTAAATTATAGTTGATCTAATTGATTGTGTGGATGTTAAACTAATAAGTGCCAAATAAGGAGTTATCCAACCACCCCTATCAACATTGGTAGGATCTAATACACCAAATGGGAACATTTACATCTAGTGGGAAAAAATAGAACACATTTCAATTTTAATTTGGCACCTTATAGGTAATGGGATCCAAAACCAAGGGTCAAGAAACACTTGAATAAAATCAAGGGAAATGTGAATATTTATTATGCCCATATACCATATCTAGCTGATGAAGTATTCATAAATTATTTGAATGATATAGGTCCATATAAGAATGAACTAGGTAAATATGTCCATGGTGGTATCCAAACACATGCAATATCTTCCTATGAACACCAAGGAAGAGGCTGAGAAAGCTAGGTAGAGCATCGGGTCTCAAAACCTCTTCAAGGATCCTTCTCATAAGTTCAAGCATAAGGACAATAATAGGAACATGTTGGTCCATGAATACAAGAACCATTGAGAAGTGAAAATGAATTTAGATAATGTCCTCCCTAACACCCTATCTTAGTGGTCACAATTACAATAATGACCCTAATGTCCACCTTTCCTCAATCGATTGCCACTACTCAAGGTCTTATAGCTATAATTCAAACTTAATGGCAACTCTCTATGTTTCCATTTATGCCATTCACAGTTTTAAAATAGGTTAGTCACCCATATTTACTCCCTTTATTTATATTTTAGATCCATTCATACCCCTAGTAAAAATAAATTCACCATCACCTCCATAAATTTTCCCTTCCCTTAGACAAGTATTCTCTTACCCAAGTTCACCCCGAAGATCTACTTTCCCAACTTTTACTCCTATCAGACCTCCACTTTTATAAAAGAGTAGTAAGGGATATCCTTAAATTTCTCCTTAGAGCACCCCAACAAAGGATACCTCACAAGAAATGTTAGAGGGAGGATTAGATAAAAGAAAAGGCTATGAACCCTCATAACCTTTAGAGGTGATAGATAACAAAAAGGAGTGGTTTATCGAAGAGGAATGAGAGGATAAAACAAAGACATAATTATATAAAACCATTAGTGAGACCATAAAAAGTGACCCTAATGATGAATGTTTATTAGAAGGGGCTCAGTCGAGTGACACTAAGATCTTGAAGACTAGTTCAGTCTAAACTAAATTGCTTCAAGACCTAGATGGAGGCATAAGACATGACGTAAAGTTTAAGTCCCTAGATTCTACATGATAAATTATTAGACATATCTCTAGCCTTGTAACCTCCTAGAAAAATAATGAAACCTACAATAATAGTTCCCTTGGTTTTTAATCCTCAAGTGGTAATTACACAAGTACCTTGTTATTTACCTACTATTACAACTATTATTCTAGTTAGTACATCTCTTATAGTGTCTATTCTATAATCCCTGGTCCTATAACTTATGATAAAGTCTATATCACCTAATAATCAACCATAAATATAACCTACTAAATTTTATTTCACATCTTTGATGAATTATTTGAAAGATTTCCTTAGTATCCCTCCTACCTATTCATTCTTTTCTTCCTTAAGTTCCGAATTCTCTAGACTCAATAAACAAGTGCATTTCAAATATTTGTTCTCCACCACCATTTTGTCATCCACATACCAAGCCTATATATACATTTATGTAATGAAATTACTTAGATTATGCTAAATAATATATTTACATATCACATAATTAAGAGAGGAATAAATAGATCCATAAAAATAATTGTCGAAAGAGTAGAATACTTGAATATTTTGATTGAGCCACTTAGAGGAGGTAACCTACATAATAAATAAATAATAAAATATTTCATAATATGATGATAAAAGACTAAACAATACCTCCTATATATGCTTATCCATGGTTATTCCATAGGATGGCCATACTAAGAACATCGGTAAGTGCAACAAGCTAATATGAATGTATGTAATCCACAAGTTAACCACACATATCCCTAGATGCCTTATACATTAAGGGAATAACATAAAAAACCTATTAAATATAATGCTATCCTCAATGTTGTATCAAACTAGTATATTATTGTATGAATGCTTCATCCTCCCATATTGCATTTTTAGAATGTAGGTTCTTCCATTTGATCAAATATTGCTTAATGGCTCTGGTTCATAGTTTCTTAGTGTGTGTGTGTGTAAATAATCTTAAAGATCCAAAATGATTCCATATTATTAATAAATATAATTAACATAGTCTAAATGTAAACCCTATTTCTTATTACTTTCTTTAGGTAAGATACATGGAATATCAAATATATGCAAGTGATTGGGGGTAATTCCAACTTGTAAGCCACACTACTAACTTTTTGCAAGATCTAGTAAGGACCATAATAATTAAGTGATAACATGTTATCATTTTATTTTTACATAAAATAAACATAATTATATGGATGAAAATGCATAGAAACACAATCACCTATGTCAAAATTCCATTCACTATGGTGTTGATCTGCTTATTGCTTCATTTAATTTTTTTCCATTGCCAAATTCTCTCACAAACTGACTAACACCTCTTTTTGATGGTGAATGTGTTCCTCAAAAAATTGAACCTTAGGATGCATTTTCAAATAATAATTTATGGATTGGGAGTGATACCCATACAATGATATAAAAGGAGACATTTTTGAAGAAGTGTGAAATGAAGTGCTATACTACCATTTATCAAGTGGTAACTAATGAACTCATTTGTCCTATTTGTCAGGAAAAATTGAAGATACCCTTGGAGACATTTTTTTACTACCTCTATTTATCCATTATATTAAGGATGATAGGATGAGATATTATGAGCCAACTGGGTGCCCAAACATGAAAATAATTCAATCCAAAAATTCCTAGTAAATATGGGATCTCAATCACCTATAATGATCATTAGAGTATCATGGAATTTGTGAAATATATTGAGAAAACCATAAGATATTATAGAGGAAACAAATAACTATGATAAGGGAAATAAATGAGCATACTTACTGAGTCGATCCACAACTACCATGATAAAACTTTTACCCTCAAACTTTGGTAGCCCCATAATGAAGTCCATAGATTCCTCTTCCCAATGCTGGCTAGGGATGGATAAAGGATACAAAAGACCTGGGCCCTTAATGTTTTCACCTTTATTTTGATGACATACCATGCATTCAACCACATGTTTATATACATCCCCCTTAAGTCCTTCCTAAAATAAATATTAATTGATTTTATGATATATTTTCAAAAATATGGAGTGAACTCCTAGTGGAGAGGCATGAAGTTATTAAAGAATTTTATGTTTGAGAAGAGAATGCTTATACAGGTATAATATCTATTTATACCATAATATGTTCCCTTTACATGTAAATTTTTCATATTCACCAAAACCTTACTAAAGATTTTGAATCAAATCCTTGGTAGAATTGTCATTCTCCTATTATGATCTTGTTTCCTCTACCTAATTTGTCTGCCACATGGTCATGGCACATAAAATACCTCAACTGATTCATCACATTGAGAGAGGGCATCTACCACCACATTTTCTTTGCCTTTCCTATACACTATTTCAATAATATATCCTAAAATTTTATTCACCCATTTATGTTGTTATTTAGATGATAATCATTAGTCTAAAAAATATTATGGGCCATCATGATCAGTCTTTACCTAAAACTGATGACCCATAAAATAAGGTCTCCATTACTTCACTACATACATAATAGACATCATCTATTTATCATATATTAATTTGATCCTATTTTTTCTCTTCATTTATAAACTTTTAAATTATATTGGTTTTACTTCTTGCTTGAGTACAACCACCATACCATATCCTAATGCATCACACTTGACAAAAAAATGTTTTTGAAACATCAGGGGTAGCCAAAACTAGAGTTATGCACATAAATTTTTTTATTTATTCAAATGCCTTGGTAGTTGAATAAATCCAATGGAATGAGTCTTTCTTAGCAAAGATGTGAGTGGGATATAATGCTACCATATTTTTTAACAAACCTGTGATAGTAACTAGTTTTCCCTAAAAATCCTTAAAGGTTCTTGAGGGTCTTCAAAAATTGTCACTCCATCATCCTTAGATTTTTTTAGGATCAACTTTCACTAAACTTGATATAATATGACCCAATTACTCTACCTCTTGGATACCAAAATCACATTGGAAAAGTTTGGCTTAAAGTTGACGTTGTTCTAGAATTGAAAGCACCTATGTCACATGCTTCAAATGGTCCTAATTTTTTTTGTAGATGGGGATATCATCAAAAAATAATAATACAAAATTTCTAAAAAATATCCAAAAAATAGTATTCGCCAAACTCTGAAATGTAGATGGTGCATTTGTGAGGTCAAAAGGCATGACCATAAATTCATAATGGCCTTCATGAGTTTTAAATTCTATTTTAGGTACGTCCTCATCATAGATGTGAATATAACGATACCTAGAGTGAAGTTCTAACTTGGTAAAAAAAATAACACCATGTAATTAATCTAGTAAATCATCAATTACTAGAATAGGAAACATATCTTTGATGGTATATTAGTTGATTTCTTTATAGTGTGGGCACATCCACAAACTGTCATCCTTCTTCCACACCATGAACACTAGGGAGGAATATTCACTTTGACTATGTTAGATGATTCCTTCCTCTAACATATCATGTACCATATTTTCAATTTCACTCTTTTGGGCATAGGGATGCTTGTAGGACCTGATGTTGGGTGGTGTACTTCCTATAATGAGTGTGATGGCATGATTATGTGGATGAATTGGAACAAGTCCTTTTGTCATGGCATAAAAAATAACAAAATGATCATCCAACACCCTTTAAAAATTTGAATGTGTAGACTCCTTGGTTTACTTAACCTATTTTGAAAATAAGCATGCCATAAAACCATTTAAACCTTTTCTAAGAATCTTTATCATTTGGTAGGAACTAACAAGTTATGGAGATTTAACTTATGATCCACATAATTAAAAGGTCTTGCCTTTTGATTGGAACCTCATGAATAGTTCTTGGGAATTCATCTCAATAATGCCCAAATTGGTGAGCCACTCTACTCCCAAAATAATGTCAACTCCTCCCATGGGAATAAAAAACATAGGGGAATCTAAAAAATAGTCTCTTATATAAAGCTTAATGATAAGGTATTTTCAATAATAGCTTGCCATACCACCATCTACAATCATGACCTAATTTTTTGGGGATGGGTAAATGAAACAATTCAAATGAGTATCCAACTTACTATTGATGAAGTTATGTGTACTCCTAGAGTTAATTAACACATCCACCTTCTATCCTTCAGGAAACCCACCACCTTAAGAGTTTGAGGAGTACTAATTCCTAAAAGTGCATGATAGGAAATAATAGGTTGATAATTTTTAGATTCATCCTTAGGTTCCTCTAAACCTACCCCAGAAGCCTCCTCATCCTCTTCCTCCTTGCTAGTACCATGAACGTAAAACAACTTATTTTCAGCACAATAGTGTCTCTTTCTCCATTTTATATCATAACCATAACTCAAACCTTTTGCACACTTTTCTTCCAATTGTTGAGGTGTCGATTTGGTAGGCTATTGAAATGATGGCATTGGGAAGGTGTGTTAATCGACATTGGTGAAAGGTCTTTGTCTAATTAGATATTTTTCCTTAGCCATGCATTCCCTTGGTATGGACTCAGATATAGTACTGGGATGAAACATGTGAACCTCCAAATGGATGTTATCTTTGAGGCTATCTAAAAATAGGTCATTTAAACTTTCCTCAGTGGTGTCTACCACATGTAAGGAGAAATTTTGAAATTGATTAATGTAGTTATTGATAGTATTGATCTGGCACAACTTACCTAGCTAACTAAAGTAGTTTTCAAAGATATTGTTTTGATAGTGGAGTTGTAACTCCTCATAAAATATCAAACATGACACTGTGACACATTTATTTTTATTTTGAGTACATAACCAATAATACAAAATGAATGGATCAAGTTCCAAATATAGAGAGGCCATACACAATTTTTTCTTATATGGAGTCTAATGTAAATCAAATAAAACTTCAATTTGATTGAGCTAGGTGAGTGGATCATTACCCTCAAACTTGTGTAGGTACACTTTTGGAAACATTATCTTAGGAAAAAAATTGGTGTCGATATTGTTTGGAGTGGGAGATCCAAATTAAAATGGTGGAAGGTTACTTTTTAGTGGTTGAGCTAACAAGTTGGCCAATTGCCTAGATATTTATTGCAATTAAATGATCATACTATCTAGGTCCCCTCTCAACCCTATAACAATTCCTTAAACTATATCAAAATAATATTTTTCACCATGCCTTATAACTTCAACTTAAGTTATTAAACTACCTCTAAAATATACAAACTAAATGTCCTAGAATCCATGTCATCCTTGTGAGAAGTTTTTGGAGTTTATTTCATTTTCTTACACCTACGAGTGTTCAAACCAGCCATACACAAACCCAAGGAGGTTTTTAGCCTTGAAAAAGGTGTATAAATGGAATACATGATTGCAATCATCTAGCTAAGATGAATCTAACTGCTTTTATTATGAATAAGGGTTGAAATTTTGGCCCAAAAAAGTGTAACGATAAAATATACCATCATGATCATCTCATAGAGATGAAATCCAAAGATTGTTAATTTGCACAAGGTAAAAACATTCTAGATTATTTTTATTATTTTTATTTTTTTCATTTGTTTTTACCAAAAAAGTTTTTTTTTAGTTTTTTTTAAAAACCTAATGAACAAAACTGTAGTGATGAAAAATTTAATTATTCTTAGATCAAAAGTTATGTTTTTTTGGTCTTCTAATGCTTAGGATGACACATCCAAAAATAATGTGTCATAGAAATTTTCCAAAATAAAAGATATAATATCACTTGTGATGAATCTACTTAGATGATATGTAATAATAGAATTATATATCATAGAATTAAGAGAAGAATAAACATATCCACAACAATAATTATTGAAAGAGAAAAATACTTGAATATTATTACTAAGCCACTTCAAGGGGGAAACCTCTAAAATAATGAAATAAAAATATAATTCATAATATGATGATAAAATACTAACCATAACCTCCCATATATACTCTACTTAGCCATGATTTTTCCATACACTGATGATACTAATAACTTTGACAAATGTGATTAGCTAATATGAAGGTGTGTAAGCCATAAGTCAACCACACATATACCTATACACATTATAGGTTAGAGGCATAATAATGTATCTATTTCATTTAAAAAGAGAGGATAAATTTTGATATTCAATATAGATAGAGACTTTTCTAGTTGTTTTAAATTTTTTGTGTTGCATAACTTTCTCTTTCATGTCTGTGTTATAGTTTTTATGCATTTTATCTAACTGGTAGCTTAGTTTCTTGATATATGCTATAATAGTTTAAAATATATTTTATTTTATTAATAAGGTTTTTATCAATTTAAAATATACAACAAAAATTTTAGGTTTATATATTTTATTTTCTTGTAACATCTTTTCTAGGTTACTCTTTAAATTTGTGTAGAAATCTCATTTGATGCAACATCCTAAACTGAGCTATAGCTAGTCAAAGGTGCTCTATGGGATTTGATATAATATTTTATTAATAAATTTTATAATAGTCTGAATAACATCAACCTTTATCTGATAATTAAGATTTGACCACATTGTATTCCTCAGACCTCATTACTATGTTTATTAGTTATATGTTATAGTAACAAACTAAAAGCATTAGTCCCTTGCTATTTAGCATTGTTCTAAATCTACTTAAAAATAATTAATGTTATCTATTTATATATCCTCTTTCCTAACTTACCCCTCCCTCTATTTGTGGTTTAATTAAATATTTCCCACTTTAGTTAAGTCTATTTCCATTCCATTCAACCCAAATGAATCTAGGATTCATATCCATAGTTGAACCATCTCAATTAATAGTTGCTTTACTCACCTCCATTCCACCACTAGTCACTACAAGACCTAATACCTGTAAATCATGCCTTAGAGTGAATTCAATCTTCACTAATATCTTAAAACATTAAAGGTTACCTCATGATTATTCTCAGGTGTGTATAAAACCCACATCAATAAAACAATATAATTTGGTCATAGAAGGAGGGATTCTTTCATTAATAAAATTAGATTATCACCCAATTTTCACTGGATATACTTAAAATATTAACAAGATCCACCTCTAACAATAACATGTTATATCAGACCTTACAAACCCACCGAAAGGTTGGGTTAGATAAAGGTATCTTGAGGAGGACCTAGGCTCAATCATATTCCCCAAACAAAATACAAACCCCAAAAAGTCAAATTGCCCACCCATGGTTAATTAGTTCTACCTTTAAAATTATAGGTGTTCATGATTTACCTCAAAATATTGATAAATACCTCCCTCTCTTTTCCCCTTAAAGAGGTAGGAATGATGAAGAACATGGCAAAGCCTTCAAAACCACTTTAGGAATATTGAATGTGATTCTCAAGGATGTATATTGTAGAATTTTTTCATTTACATTACAATTTGTCACCTATAAATGATTCCTCAATGTTTATAAAGGTTCAATAAGGTCTTAGAATGAATATCAAAATCCTTTCTTAGGATAGTTCATCGAAGTTAATAGCCCTAGTGTAGTGTACCAACAATTCACTAACATGAAAATAGAGCGCAATGAATCCATTAGTATATTCAATGTGAGGTTTCAAAATATGTATAGTTGGGTAGATATTACATATAAAATGGATGTTGTCTTGGCCCTTGAAATATACAATATTGCTTTAGATCCTACCATTGTAGTGTTTGTGTATAGGGTAGCCAGTGCTACTAATTTGACATAGGATTATGCCAAAGTAATAGAGGTTGATAGATAAATGATCCACCATTCTCAAATATTATCAAATAAAAATGTGTGTCAAATCCACCCCATGATAAATTTTATTATAAATTCTAATCAAAACATTGTGTCCCATGATCAAACCTAGGCCCATATGAAATTGTCTCTATCTCATGCTACGCCTAACTAGGATTTAAGTTTCCTAAATAAATCTAAGTTTCCAATCCCCATAGAGCCTATGATTTAGTCATAGTAATCACTTCCACCACCCAAGGTGCTATTATTGACTCTAATAAAGATAAACTTGATGTTATTCAACATATGGTCTATAAATTAAGCAATGAGTTTTTAAGCATAGAGAAATAGATGGAAAATAATGGTGGCTAGAATACCAACTAGAACTTTGTCTATCCAAGGTATAACACACCATTAAATAGGTTTTTAAGCAACATGGAACAACCACCAAATAAGGGGCTTGAGATGAGTATTTTGAAGGCAACACTGCCCAATTGGTGTAGAGTTCATAACACATCTCATCATAGGGAGTTGAGATGCATAGAATTATGTAAAGCATTTGATATATTTTAGGAAGAAATGGATAAACAAGAAGGTTTGATGAGTCAATCTAAGCCTTATTTTTCCAATACCTCTAGCCATTCTAGCATTATTATGGTCTTTTACACGTATTATTTTCCATTTCCAGTGGAATATGACAATGAACCAGAGGATATTTCAGATTAAGTCCATGCTTTATAGTAATTTTAAAAGTAATTAAAATCTGAGTAAATAAATTTTCACTACTTTTACACCTCTAAATAATAGTGCCACCACTCCTCCAAATATAAAAAGCAACAATAATCCACCTCTCCCAAAGGAGAAATATCAACTGTATCCCATAAAGTCATAAAGTAGACAAGGGTATAATATTGTAGAGGATATGATTAATATAAAAGATAACATCACCCTACATGAGTTGGCTCAGATCGCTAAACAAAGGGAGGTGCTACTGAAAGCCTTGACTAGAAGGTCTTATACATATAATTCTAAGACTACCCAAGTAAATGTAATGATTTATAAAGACAAATCTAAGGTCTGACCCTTCCTATTAATAGTTAGAATGTTTGGTAAGAATGTTCATAATTATCTAGTGGAATTAGGAGCATCAACCAATGTGATTCCCATAAATGTATGTAATAAATTAGGGTTAACCAAAGACAAATAAAAAAGAGTGGTCTTACAACTAGATAAATATGCAGTACCTTGTGTTGGGGAATTGCTGAATATACACATATAGTTAGTCTCAAAGCCACATATATATAAGTACATTGATATCCTAGTGATTTAAATTTAAAAATCATATGGTTTATTATTCTAATGAGATTGGTGAAAAACATTAAATAGGTATGTACACACTAATTTATCACATATGTGGCTACCATGAAAAGGTGTGCCCAATCAAATTAGGATTGATCAGGAGTCAAAAATTAAGTACTTCATCATCGAGTACAATGTAAAAAATGATAAGGTCAACTTTTCATCCTCATATGTTGGTATTTATACCTTCATTATGGAACATGGGACCCCATGCCAATAATTTGAAGGATTTTCATAGCTATGGAATTTGTATTGTGATGGATATTGATCTAAATGAGGTTATAGTGTTGGCGTATCCTTAACAGATCTAAAAGGGAAACAATATTTTTTTCATACAAATTATATTTCCCTTGCACTAACAATCAAACTAAATATGAGGGCATAATCATAGGTCTACAGTTTGACTTGAAGCATGACATTAAGCACCTACAAATATTTGGTTATTTTAAGTTGGTTATCAACCAGTTTAAAAGAAAGTATCAATGTAAACTAGCTTATCTAAATAAATACAAGTATATATCATGGGACCTAATCAAATCTTTTGGGGCTTTCAAAATTAGATCCATCCCAAGGGAAAAAAATTAGGCAACATATGCATTGGTAGCTTTGGCATCTAATATGGCACCACTCTAATAGTCAAAGATGCAAAGATTTTTGGTAGAGTTGATGCCTTGTCCCTTAGTCCATGAGAATGTAGTAAAATTACAATTCCTTGAGAATGATCAATAGATTATCTAGTTCATAAATAATTTTGGGAGTTTTGAAGACCAAATTATAGATGAAAATGAATTTAAATGTCTAGAAGAGAATAAATTGAGGATAATGGTATCATGCAACTCAAGGAGAATATAAGCCCCATGGGTATGGTATCTTTAGAAAGGATGTTTGACTTTCATCCATAAGTTAAAAGGCAAAAGTAGCCAATGATAGATCAATCTAATTTTGTCATAGAAAATTTAGGAATTGAGGAGTCCCCATAGTATGTCAACATTATTTTGGGTTGAACTTATATTAAAATTCAAAATTTGAGGGATATATTGATGGAGTATAAGGATGTACTATGAAGAATCAAATACTTTTGATCCCAATTTAATCACCTATACTATATCCTTAAGTCCAGACAATAAAACCTTTAAGCAATGCCAAATGCCTATAAATCCCATTCTAGAACCTCTAATTTAGACTAAATGTTAGAAGCTATTATATGTCAAGATCATATTTCCTATCAAACATTCTACCTAGGTAGAAAACTTAGTACCTGTTAGGAAGAAGAATGGTGAAATAAGGCTATGTGTTGACTTCAGGAACCAAAATTGCTCTTTAAACAAGGACAATTATCCTTTACCTTTCATAGAATAAATAATCCAAACTATCAATGGATCTAAAATAATTTCCTTACTAGATGGTTTCTCAAGATACAATTAGAAGCTGTTGAAAACACATGACCAAATGAAGACAACCTTCACCACAAAGTGGGGGACATATGCTTATAAGAGGATACCTTTTGACCTCATCAATGCTAGGGAAAAATTACAATAGCCATGAATCATGAATTCTAAGGACTTATTAGTAAGTTCATCATCATCTATATGGATAAATTCACTATATTTTCTAAAAGTAGAGTAGTTCATACAAATTAGCTGAAGAAAGTGTTTGATAGATTCAAAATATATGGAGTATACTTGAACCCCCAAAAAAAGTATCTTTGAGGTCATAGATAGTAATTTGCTTCACCATATCATCACCAAAGATGAAATTTTCATTGATCTAGAATGAATTTAGGCCATTTTAAATCTAACACCACCTAATAGTAGAAAAGAATAAAATTATTATTTGGTAGAATCAATTTTGTTACAAAAATTCATTTCTAGGTTTGTAGAAATTGTCAAGCCAATGAATCTTATGTTGAAAAATGATGTCAAGATAGAGTGGATAGTTAAGGCTGAGAGTTCCTTCCAAGATATCAAGACAACTATTTCTCAATCTATAATATTGATTAGTCTTAACTTTACCAAGGATTTCTATTTATATTTATTCACTTCAAAAATTACAATTGCTGTAGTACTCACTCAAAAGGTAGATGATAATGAAAACTTAATTATTTTTATGATTACTAATTGAAAGGATGTTGAATTAAAATAATCAATGATAGATAAACAAATATATACATTGGTCAAGGATTTGAATAATTTCATGCACTATAACTTGAGGAATAAAACTTATGTTATAGTCCTAGACCCAATGGTCAAGCTCACATTCAGCCAAAATGAACTAGACAAAAGAAGGGGTAAGTAGATGGAAAAATTGCAAGAGTTTGATCCAGAGATCAGATAAGCCAAGATGGTGAGAGAATAGGGAGTAATACAAATAGTGTTTGAGATATACCCATGTATTTGGTTTAAGCAAGTTAATGAAGTCCAAGTAGCTGGAAGTGAGTGGTATGCTCAGATCATTCATTGTGTATTCAAGGCAACCTATCCTTGAGTTGAATATACAACAAAGGTAAGCTTTGAGGCTCAAGTCTCCCCACTACATGATAAAATTGGGAGTCACTTACCAAAAACATTATGAGGGAATATACCTGAGATGTGTCTTAATATAAAAATTTATGGATATCTTGGATAACTTACACCAAAAACTTGATAACATTCATCCTTTTGAGACCATAACAACCCACATGATCTTGAGAATGGGTTATAATTGGCCCACTATTTTTAGAGATACCTAATACCAAGTTAGAACCTACCATGAATTCCAAGTATTTGGGATGAGGAAGTTTAATGTCACTATACCACTGCACTCTATCATTGAGGTTCATCCTTTTACATAATGGGGTCTTGAATTTATTGGGGTAATTAATCTAAATTCATTTGTAAGGCATAAGTCCATCCTTATCACCACCTATTATTACATTAGGTGGATTGAAGTGGTACCCATAAAGAAATATAGAGATTTATATGTCATTAAGTTTCTATAGGATTATATACTAACCATATTTGGTACTCCCAAATATTTGGTCAGTGACAATGGCCCAAATTTCTAATTAGTTGAATTCAATAAGTGAGCCTATGATAAAATGATAACAATCAAGACTTATTAAAACTATTACCACCAAGAAAATGGATTAGATGAATCTAAAAATAATAACTTGATGGATGACATTTAGGATAATATATTTTATATAATAGTAACCTCTCACAGATTCATCTCTAGTCACCTTGAAACCTAACAGCTGGCAGTTTGGCTTTTGGACCCTTTAAGTGGGGCACTTTAGCAACTCCTAAAGTGCTAAAATGTTAAGCAGAATGAATTAACTAATCAAACCAAATTAAATTCTTAATTTAATATTCCATGTGTAATTAGAGAAAATAAATTTACAAAAATTAAAATTAAATAAATATGAGGTCATGATGACATCATCATCCTTAAAGTCAAGGAATTAAAATATCTCCCTAAATATAATAAATTAAAAAATTGAGAGCCATACTTAATAAATGGGATATCTATCCCAAATATTAATTCAATGTCCCCCCCTTAAATCAACTAGGGTTAGCATTAACTCACATAGGGTTAATTTGAACTCAAACATAGTTAATTCTAACCTAACTACACTTGGATAAATACAATCCCTCATCCATTGGAAAATATGATTTTATGTGTAATGTTATTATTACAAAATACCTCCAAAAGGATTCATTATTATATTGTTACCATTCCAATTTCATAATCCATTCCAATCCAAATCCAACCAACATTACCAAGGTGCCAATGAGAGGTGAAGCAATGAAGCTTCATTGATAAAGATTTCTTGAGCACATAACTGAGCAAGGTAACTCAACAAGTAGACTTAGATCTACAAGGAAGTTCAAAGGAAGTTTTAATTCATTATTTTAATTATATATTAATGGTGTGGATTTTATTTATGCTCACCCAAGTATGTAGGCAAGAGTTTTTAGTTTGTAATGAAGTTGTTTGGCTTGAATATTATTCACTAACAAGAGACTAATGATATTCTTCATAATCTTATGCTACATAATGGCAATCCTAGTGGGACCATGCAACTGACAAGTATGAATGGAGGATCTTGGGAGCCTTTTGGAGCCAAAAAAATTTCATTATATAACATAATTTATTATTTATTTCTATCTTTTCCATTTTTTCCTTATGACTGTGTATTCAGGAATTTGTGACTATGTAACTACAAATCCAGTGAGGTATATTATGAAATCGTTATCCAAATCTATAAATTCATCTTAGAAAGCTATAAAATTGCTTTAATTCAGACTTTACCCTATGAAGCTATAAAATTGAGCATGGAAATGATGAAATCATTTAGCAAACAATGAAATCATTCTACAAGAAAAGGGTGTTTTTCTTTGTTTTTTTAAAACTAGCTACAAAAGTGGTTCATATTTGTGAATTTAACATTTTTAGTAATGAATTCATTATCTTCAATAGTGAAATCACATCTTGGGTAATGAAACCACATTTTTAGGCTAAGAATTCATTCTTCTAGCTATGAATTCATCTTGAAGAATGGTGAAATAATTTTTCTAATAGTGAAATCATTGTAAAGACATGAAATTATCCCCATATGTTTCTATGTTTTACTGTAACTTTCTTAGAATCATGAAATCAATGCTTGAATTGTGAAATTATCACCTAAAGTGGAAAATTGCCTACTTGACCTCTGAATTTGTCTAATGAAGTAGTGAAATCATCAAACTAAATTACAAAATCATTCAAAAACTGTGAAATCACCCCCTGTGAGTTTTAAGCATTCAAGTTTTTGATCATGTTTTCATAAGAGAACAATTTCATAGTTTGTAGTTTACTGCATAACTAATAAAACATTCCAAAGAGGTGATTTTGTGATTTTTTAAGCTAATTTATAAGGATATCACTTTTTCCAATCAACAAGAAAACCCACTAATGATTTTTACAGGACCCAAAGGCCAAAGAAAGACATTTTTAGCACTTTAAGTATCTAAATAACATTTACATTTTGGTGCTTAAAAATCATTTACTTTCTTTATTTTCATTTTTCAAAGTTCACAAGCCAACCAACATTACCAAGGTGCTAAGTAGAATTAGATAAGGAGCTTCATTAACAAATATTTCTTGAGCACATAGCTGAGCACATAAATCCATGGATAACTCATAACACTTTCCCTCATGGAAGGTAAGATCACTTGTTTTACTTTCATTTTGTTAGTTAATTGTGTAGTTCTTTAGCTCCTTGAGTGTTAAAGATAGAAGTGTTAGTTTTTAGTGTGTTTTTTTCTTAACTAACACAATACTAATATCCCTTTTACATTAAAATCCTTATGTGATCAATGATTTTGATGTAGAGGATAAATTAGTATTTTGTTAGTCAAGAAAACAAAACAAACACACTAGAAACTAACACCTCTAGCCTTGACACTCAAGAAGCTATAAAACTACGCAATTTGTTAAGCACGAGATATACTGAGAGGGGGGGTGAATCAATATACCATATATCTTATAAAACTTTCCTTTAACCAAATTCCACTTAAACAAACATTCAAGGTATGCAATAAAACTCAAACAATAAACACCACACAAGATAAAGAGAGACACCAGATATAACGTGGAAACCCAATGTGGGAAAAACCATGGAGAAAAATTTCAAGTATATTAATGAGAACCAACCCAAACAATATTCACAAGCCAAGCTTGTAGGAGCACCAAACTCTTTGCTCAGCACCAACCCAATAACTATTCATGAGCACCAACCCACAGGAGCATCACACCCCTTTGCCAAGCACCAACCTAGCTACTATTCATGAGCACCAACCCACAAGAGCACCAACCCCTTTTCCAAGCACCAAGCCAACTACTATTCATGAGCACTAATCCACAGGAGCACCAACCCCTTTACCGAGCACGAACCCATAGGAGCACCAACCCCTTTGTGTATGCCACACACTTATCTCTCAATGCTACTATCTCAACAAATGATAGATCAATACAACATCTCTTTCCTCTCTCTCACCTTTGCTCTTCTAAGCTAGATATAACAAATACAAATCATATTCATCTCTCACAATTGCTCTTCTAAGCTAGATATTATCATATCAAATCAACCTCTATCTCTCATATTAAAAATGGATTCTCAAGCCTTTATTTATAGCTTTACAAATTACCTTTGGCCTTCCCCCTTTATGACCCTTCATATTGAAGCCTTTGAAAAGTCATGTGGTGACCCTTCATGATCAAAACGGTCCTTCCCTCTTTTGTCCTCATCTTGGTGACTTTTCATATTCCTTAAAGTGTCCCTTCATGAGAAATTGTGCCCTTCCTCTTTTGTCTTCACTTGGTGACTCTTGGAATTCCCCAAGATGACTCTTCATGGGAAAATGCATCCCATCCTTTTTTGTCTTTATCCCATGGCTATTTGACTTCTCCATGGGCCCTTCTTTTGTCTCATATGCAACCAAAAATATATTCATTAATATTAAATAAATATTAACTCATATTAGCCAAGATATATTTATTACAAATAACATTAAATGTAATGGGGCCTTTATCACTAATAATTCTAGACCTTTGACATCAATGACAATATTTCCAACAATCTCCCCCTTTGTGGTTGATGGCAACCTCAATCCTGAAACTGCCACATCTTATCACCTACACACATCATCATCTAAAAACATACAGTAACTCCCCCTTATTGTAGCAACTTGTACATGTTCCCTATATCTATTCTACACCTATACCTATAACTATTATTTTCCCCCTTGACATCAATGGCAAAGGGCCTACCTAGAGCTAACACTTAGCTCCCCCTCAACTGATGCTAAACATCAATGGCTGGAAGTAATAGAAATTACTCCCAACTCCTCTCACCGATCTTTGAATGTATCCTTTGATCATCCCTTTGAAAAGATATTTGACAAAATATATACATTGTTCCCTGTCCTTTGAGCATCTGCAATCAACTCATTTGAATATTTTCTTTTAATATCACAACCTTTAATATGAAACCTTAATGTGTATCTTTGATCACATATTTGACTAAAACTCAATAGATTATGCTTAAGATAATACCTTTTACATATAAAACATTCATAGTCTTAGTTCTACCATAATCCAAAATAGAATATCTTTTTCAACTATCCTGGTAGTGGTTTTATCTTTGAATCTAACTGTACCACCGTTGATATTCTTTAGAGTAATGAACTTACTTTTATCACTTGTCATATGCCTTGAACATCCATTATCAATTAACCATGGCTGATCTTTACCTCTCACATGCAGAGCTGTCTGTACCATCATAGAATCTTCAAGTTGTTTCTTCTGCCATTAACATGTCTGGACCTTCTTCTTGATGAATGGAGCTTTGAAAATCTGATCCTTCTTCTTGATGAATGGAGCTTTGAATCTCTGATCCTTCTTGACTAACTTGAACACACTTCTAAAATACTGAGCTATGTGTCCGAAGTTGTTGCACTTGTAGCATACTATGGTCTCTTCATCAAAGCTTGATAGAGGAGCAAAAGAGTTGTGGCTTTTGCTTGACTCTCCTTGACATTCCTTCTTATTTCTCAAATTGTTAGCTCTTTTTCTACATTCTAATTTCTTGTGACCATATCCATTACAATAAAAACAATAACCATAAAAATAAGACATGTCTATATATCTAACCTGATTGTCTTTTGTAGCTTTTTTCTCTCCAGCCTTCTTTGTTTGAAATGTCCTTTGTATTCTTCACTTCTCCCCTTTTTGTTTCCTCTTTTGTAAGAGCTTCATCATAGCTCTTTTTATTTTCAAATATGATCCCTATCTTATCTGAATTTGCTTTTTGACTTTCCAATCTCTTATTCAGCATGTTAGTGCTATCTCCAAATTTTGAATCACTGACTACTTTCTTAATATCTTCTTTTAAAGAGTCAATTTCAATAACATACCTTTGACATTATTTTCTTGTTATTTCCAACTATGCTATGAGGTCTTATTCATTCTTATTGGCTTCTTCAAAGTGTGCTTGTAGATCTTCAATCATTTCCTTTGACTCTTGTTCATTTTTCTCAATCTAGCGCTTTAATCTTTGATTCTTCTTCTAAACAACTTCTAACTCTTCTAAGGCACAAATGATCTCTCCTTCCATATTCACTTCAGCTTCCTCCTCTTCTTCTTCTTAATCATCTTCATGTATGGCCATGAATAGAATCTCTTCTTCTTTTGAATCGCTGACTCCATTATCTTCACCTGAGCTAGGATCCTTAGAATATAGGCTCTTCTTCTTGAATCCCTTCTTAGATTTTCCTTTTAAATTCTTCTTGTATGTAGGCTTTTCTTATTCATTGTCATTAACCTTATCTGGGGATATAGCTAAAAAATTTCCAATCTTTCCACAATTAAAACTTTTAAAAGGTAATTTTCCTTGATATTTACCTATTCCTCTTTTTGGCTTCCGAATGAAAAGTGATCCATTGTCATCTTCATCATCACTAAAACTATCACTTGATTCTTGAATCTTAGGTTTCTCCTTTTTTGATGTCTTGAAAGCCACTTCTCTCTTTGAGGGTTCATCTTGTTCTGTTTGCATCTCATATGTTGTGAGAATACCATGAAGCTCATCAATCTTTAGCTTGGCTAAATTGTTCATCTCCTCAATTGCCAAAACCTTTGCATCATATATCATTGGTAGAGATCTCAAAACCTTTTGAACCACCATTTAATCATCTAATGATTCTCTAAGACCTTGAATCTAATTTACTATCTGATCAACTCGTAAGAGATAACTTGTTATATCTTCTTCTTCCATCTTCAAACTTTCAAACTGCCTTCTAAAAGCTTGAAGCTTAGCTTGCTGAACCTTTCCATCACCTTTGTAAATATTCTCATGTTTGACCCAAGTTTCATGAGCACATTTACATTGCATAACTTTAACAAATTTATATTCATATAAACCACATAAAATAACATTTAAAGCTTTACCATTACATTCACTTAGCTTCTTTTCTACTGAAGTAATTGCAAATGTTTGTGGCTCTTCATATTCCTCCACCACTACTTTCCATATGTCAAATCCCAGGGCCATCAAATAAACCTTCATTCTCATGCTCCAAAAAGCATAATTTGTCCCATCAAACAAAGGTTCCTTATTTGTAAAAAATTATTCTTGTGAGCTAGCCATCGTGCTTTCCCGATCTACCTTCAAGTAGTAAAACTTTTCAAAAAAGTAACTTACTCTGATACGAATTATTAAGCATGAGATATAATAAGGGGGGGGTGAATCAGTATATCATATATCTTATAAAACTTTTTTTAATCAAATTCCACTTAATCAAACATTCAAGATATGTAATAAAACTGAAACAATAAACACCACACAAGATAGAGAGAGACACTAGATATAACGTGGAAACCCAATGTGGGAAAAACCACAGAGAACAATCTCAAGTATATGAATAAGCACCAACCAAAACAATATTCACAAGCCAAGCCTACAAGAGCACTAATCCATTTGCTGAGCACCAACCCAACAACTATTCATGAGCACCAACCCACAAGAGCACCACACCCCTTTCCCGAGCACCAACCCAACTACTATTCATGAGCAGCAACCCACAAGAGCACTAACCCCTTTTCTGAGCACCAACCCAGCTACTATTCATGATAAATAACCCATAAGATCACCAACTCCCTTGCCAAGTAGCAACCCAGCAATAATTTGTGAGCACCAACCCATAAAAACACCAACCCCTTTGCCGAGCACTAACCCAGCAACAATTCATGAGCACCAACCCACAAGAGCACCAACCCCTTTGTGTATACCACACACCTATCTCTCAATGCTACTATCTCAACAAATGATAGATCAATACAACATCTCTTTCCTCTCTCTCACCTTTGCTCTTCTAAGCTAGATATAACAAATACAAATCATATTCATCTCTCACAATTGCTCTTCTAAGATAGATATTATCATACCAAATCAACCTTTATCTCTCATATTACAAATGGATTCTCAAGCCTTTATTTATAGCTTTACAAATTACCTTTGGCCTTCCCCCTTTATGACCCTTCAATCCTCGTGGAAAATGGTGCCAAACTTGTATGACCCTTCATATTGAAGCCTTTGAAAAGTCATGTGGTGACCCTTCATGATCAAAACGGTCCTTCCCTCTTTTGTCCTCATCTTGGTGACTTTTGATATTCCTTAAAGTGTCCCTTCATGAGAAATTGTTCCCTTCCTCTTTTGTCTTCACTTGGTGACTCTTGGAATTCCCCAAGATGACTCTTCATGGGAAAATGCATCCCATCCTTTTTTGTCTTTATCCCGTGGCTCTTTGACTTCTTCATGGGCCCTTCTTCTATCTCATATGCAACCAAAAATATATTCATTAATATTAAATAAATATTAACTCATATTAGCCAAGATATATTTATTACAAATAACATTAAATGCAATGGGGCCTTTATCACCAATAATGCTAGATCTTTGACATCAATGCCAATATTTCTAACACAATTAATTAACAAAATGAAAGTAAAATGAGTTATTTACCTTTCATGAGAGCAAGTGTTTTGAGTTGGCCATGGATTGATGTTCTCAGCTATGTGCTCTAGAAATCTTCGTAAATTAAAGTCCTTTGTTCCATTTTTCCTTAGCACATTAGTAATGTTGGTTAGTTTTGGCTTGGCTTGGTTCATAAAATGGGCATGGTAACACTAAAATAAATATTTTTGGAGGTATTTTGGCATAGTAACATTTCACATAAAAATATTAAACATCAATGGGTGAGGCCTTGTATTTATAGCCTCCAAAATTAACTCTAACTCAGGTGTAGTTAGATTAGAATTAACATGGTTTAATTTGAAATAACCCTAGATGAGTTAATGATAACCCTTGTTGAGTTAAGGAGGGGACATGTAATTAATATTTGGGATAGATATCCCATTTATTAAGAATGCCTCTCTATTTTGTAATTTTTTACATTTAGGGATATATTTTAATTCCTTGACTTTGAGGATGATGATGTCATGACCTCATATTTATTGAATTTTTCTTTTTGTAAAATTTGTTTTCACTAATTGCACATGGAAAATTAACTTGATCATTTAATTTAAGTTGATTATTTAATTCATTTTTCTTATCATTTTATCACCTTAGTAATTGGTCAAGTGTCTTGCTTAATGGGTCCAAAAGCCAAACTACCAGTTGTTAGGTTGCAAGGTGACTAGAGATGAATCCATGAGAGATTACAATTATGTATAGGATAATACCCAAAATAGGGATGACGCAACACAATTCTAATCACAATGTCTGATGTGTGGATGAAATTTGAATGTTTAGTGATTCTTAGGCTTAATTTTCATTGTATAGTAGAAATTAATCTGAATTCTGGTAAAAAATTGGTTGTGGCCAAAATGGGGCGTCTATAGTTTGCCCCTATTTAAGAAGGCATTGCAAGACATAAAAATAGTAATGTATTCTCATATAATGAAAAGGCATTCAATTGCTAATGCCTCAAAAGGTGATGGATGAGCTCTAGATACCCCCTTAAGGGAGTGAGTGATAAATAAGGCTGGCGATCAGTCCCTCAAAAGAAGGAATTGATGGGACCTAAAGGTAAAGTGGGTGTAAAAAATTGATTTTACTAAAGGTAGTTATAATCAATGGGACAATGAGATTCCTTATGTGGGTAGATAAAGATGAATATTTTCCCAAAGGTAGTTATAATTATTGACATAGTGAGGTGAAAAGAATGTTTTTCCCAAAGTGGGTTATAATCATTAACATAAATAAAAATTTCCCAATCAAGCAAATAGAGATAATGATTTTCCCAAAGGTAATTATAATAATTATAAATATGAAAAAATTCCCCAGTAGGGAAGTAAAATGATAAATTTTTAACCATATGTGGTTATAATCATTACCATCTATATAGATCAAAACACAATGATTTTCCCAAAGGTAGTTTTAATCATTGGCATTATGGTTTGGGAAAATATGGAAAATTAAAAAAGTGTTATTACATATTACATCTATACTCACAGACTAGGAGTAATCTATTATAGATAAGATTTATGAATTTGGGTAACCTACTAGTATGGAGATGCATGTCTTAACTACAAAGGATTAAAATTCACTTGTGATTTAATTACTCTAATTTTGGGTAGTATTTGGATAAATCAGGAATTTGTCAAGTGAATAAGGAGAAGTACCATGACACCATTGATTTTAAGCTCAAATGACCTAATTTTTGTTGTATCATATGATGGTATGCACCATAATATAAAACATCATGATAACTTAGTTTTAATATGCATAAATACTGACACTCGATCCAATAAAAAAGTGAAATAATACACTGATGATAAAAACTATGATGACATTGTTGACATACAAATAGGGATGGACATAAGTATAATGTGAAAGGAATAACCCAATGAATGCATATAGAATAATTCAAGGAATAACAATGAATATAAATAAATAGGCAATAAATAAACAAACATCAATAAATGAAACACCATTAAAAATAAACAAATGATAAAAGTAATTAAAAAATCAAACAAACATAAATAATGGTTAATTAAAATACTAGTTCAAATAAAAAACAATTTTTTTATGCATGTGTAATAGAGGTGTTACAATTGAAGATAGGGTGACCCTTAAGCTAGATAATAATGACACAAATATAAAAACATAAAGACAATGACACATTATTACCCCTAGGATATAGGGAAATAATGATACAAATAAGATGACAAATATTATCCCTAGGCTATAGGAGACAAGAAAATTCAAAAATATAAAATAGAGTGAGAATAGAAAAAGGAAGGGGTATTTGAGTTAACTCTAGATGCACTAAGCATATGGACATTGCCTACATAGTTCCATGGACACAATATCTAGCATGAACTTCAGTGCCATATGTAATTCTCCCAGGATATGGGATAGAAGGAAAAAGATGACAAGAAAACATGATTGTATTGTAGAGGAAATAATGGAATGGCCTAAAGAAATGGTGACAGTGTAGGAAAATCCAAGTGGTCATGAGTGTATCAAAGTTGAATACAAAATGATCAAAACATGAACTCATAAAATAAGGAGAGCATATGGATAAGGCCAATAAAGATGGGGAAACTAAATGACAAGTGGTTAATCATAAATTATATTGGATTCCCAGGATCCTTAAAGCAAATAAGTGGTTGAAAAAGAAATGAAGGTGTAACCAAGCTAACTAGAGATACCCCATGTATTTAAGTGATGCCCACATAGTCCATATGAACCTCAGGATGATGTAGTTTTCCCATAAATGAGAGCCAAAAAGATACCAAGGTGGTCTAGAAATAAACTAAACAAATGGGATGGTGCATCCTAAAAAAATTGATGGATTTATATCTTGCATGGAAATTCTAAGCCAATTTTCATGATTTTTTGATGTTTAAGATTTTCTAGTTTTTTTACAAATGTGCTTGAATTTTTTTGAGTATCTCAAATCAATTGAGAATTATGAGAGAATAAATAGTATAACTCATAAAATGGTAAGAATGTAGTGTAGGTTTCTCATAAGACAATGAGAGTGTTCAAACTTTAAAAAGATCATAAAATGATAAAGTGTTCAAACTTAAAAATGTTTGAAAAATGGTGAGAGTGTGGCTCAGGGGTGACTAAGTTAACCTCAATATGAATTGAGTGATCCCTATACAGTCCCGTTAGGACCTCAAGTCATTTTATTTTTGTGTTATAGTAGAAGAATATGACTAGGTAGCATCAAGTTTATGAATTAGGCAAATGGCATAGTATATCATAGGAATGGAAAGGTGATGTGGTAATGCATGGTAAAGGTGTTGTTCCTAATTTTCCCATAGGTTCTTATAATTAAGAAATAATGGCATATGTCAATGATACTAAGTTACTTAAAGGTAGTTATAATTAATGGCATGCTCGATAAGACTACACACCCCATAAACATGAGTGGAAGATATTAGGAGCCTTTTGGAGCCAAGAAGATTTCATTATAGAGCCTAATTTATTAAATTCTTGATAACTTTTCTATTTTTTCCTTATGATGCATATTCATAAATTTGTGACTATGTACTACAAATTTGGTGAGGTAAATCAAAAAATCATCTGTTGAATCTATGAATTCATCTCAAAAACTATGAAATTAATCTAATTCAACTTTGGCCTTGTAAAAATATGAAATAAAGAATAAAAATGACAAAATCATTAAGTAAACAACAAAATCATTAATGGGGAAAATGTTACCGTAAAAGATTATTCTAAGAAAGACATGGAGAAAGGTTATCAAAATCTTGATACAGATAACTACTAGCACCTTGTTTAATAGAATAGTTAGATTAAAGAGGGTGAGATTCATTCCCAGTTGGTAGAGGCTACTATTGGAGGTGATGAGGTCCCAGCTTCCATTAAACAAAGTGCCCAGCTCCTAGATCAGAGTTGCAGTTCTAGGGTTGTGACCTCCCCAACATCCCTCAAGTAGAATCCCTCTCTTGTAACCATGGTTGAATTCATAAAGGAGGTTATTCTTGTTGAGAAAATAGATATTCCTTTATTGATAGATGAAATTAGTTAGAATGGTAGTGGTAATGACCATGAGGATTGGATTACCCCTAAGAAAAAGAATCGAAGGGATAGAAAGTTTGTAGGTGTTGGAACAAACCCTAAATAAGGAAAAACAACTCTCAGAGAAATAAGGAAAAGGGAGATCTCTAGGGAGATTACCAGTGGTAAGCAAAAAACACTAGAGATCTAATCTCATAAACCTTCCCAATGAGAATCATGTCTTAGAACTTGAGGGGCTTCAATAGTCCCACCAAATAGTTCAAAGTGAAAAACTATATTCTAGATAATAAGTTAGATATGGTGTTACTTTAGGAAGTTAATATGAATGAAGAGAGATTTAAGAGGATAACAAATTATATATGGATCAAGGCTGCTTTCTATATTAGCCTAGCTATGGGAGCCTCTGGAGTGATTGTCACTATGTGGAATGATGTTAAAATATAGGGCTCATTGGTTGTTTATAGCAAGCACTTTTTGGTTGTTAACTTCTCTCTACCATATTTAAATTGGTCCTTAATCAATATTTATGCTCTAAACACTAAAACCCTAAGGACTTCATTGTGGATGGATTTATGCATTACTCTTTCCACCTCTCCTCATTCTCATTGTTTATTGGCTAGGTATTTTAATACTCCCTTATATCCTTTTGGGAAATTCAGGGGTATTCTTGATTATACTAATATCATGTTTGAATTTGTAGATTTTATCAATTCCTTTGGGATATTGGATATGGAGCTATAGAATCAAAATTTCACTTGGACTAACAAAAGAAGAGGATATCAAATGATTCAAGTAAAACTGGATAGAGTTCTCATTTATAGTAATTGGGATAATCATCATAATATGATTCTACATGCTCTTTCAAGAACCATATTGTATCATAGTCCTATTCTATTTGGTTAGAAGGAATAGTGTAAGGGTGGCCATTTCCCTTTCATATTTGAAGTTATGTGGATTAAACATAAATATTTTAGAAACCTTGTGTCTCAATTGTGGAAAACTCCCATTCAGGGTACTCTGATGTTTAGGTTGGTCAAAAATCTCCTTTACATTAAATAGGAGGTTCATGGGTGGAACAAATATAGCTTTGGCAATGTGTTTAGCCAAAAAAAACTATCTCTAGAAGACTAGCTGATCTTCAACAACTTATGGCTCAAGAAGATGTTACATATGATATTTTACAGGAGGAAGGTGATCTGATTTCTGACTGGAAGAATCTTATGAGAAAAGAAGATATTTTTGGAAATAGAAGTATAGGGTTTAGTTTCTCAAAGAAGGTGATAGGAATACTACCTTTTTTTATATTTTAGCGATGAAACATAGGAAGGCATATTCTATCTCTAAATTATGTTTGGAAAATGGAAATACTATCACTGAGGACAATGAGATTAGGGATGAAGCTGTGTTATTTTTTTATAATTTGATATCAGAGCAAGTTAATAATGCTAACAATAGAAGGATTGTGGACCAATTTATTGATAAGATACCTTGTTTGATTACTGAACAAGACAACTTTGAAATGTTAAAACTTATTTCTGAGGAGGAGGTTCATGCTGTCTTATTTTCTATGGGTCCCTTCAAAGCCCCTAGCCCTGATGGATTTCCTCCATTCTTCTTTCAAGAATATTGGGATATTATGGGTGCTGATATCACTACTACTATGAGGTATTTTTTCAGAACTGGTAAACTTCTAAAGTATATTAACAATACTTTTATTGTTCTTGTTCCTAAAAAGCCAAAGCCTATGCATCTCTCTAATTCTAGACCCATTAGATTATGTAATACCATCTATAAGCTATGTACTAAACTGATTGTCCTAAGGTTTCAAACTTTTTTGGATAAAATTATTTCCCATTCATAGAAAGGCTTTGTCCTTGTTTGACAAATTCTTGATGTTGTGATCTCCACTCATGAAACTATCCACTCTATGGATAAGAGTAGAATCCTTGGCATGGCCATAAATTTAGATATCTTTAAGGTCTAGGATATATTTTCATGGAAATTCATATTTGAAGTCATAAAATTTTTGGCTTTAATGATAAAATATCTCTTCTTATTAGGGGACTATCTCTACTGCTAAAATCTCTATTCTGGTTAATGGCATCCCTAGGGGGTTTTTCTCTTTCTCAAGGGGGATTAGATAGGGGGATCCTCTTTCACCATACTTGTTTTTCATGATGGATGAGGCCCTTGGGAGATATGCTAAATTTAAAATTACCTCTAAAGAAATTTTTGGTATTAAACCTACTTCTTCCCTTCCTACTATGTCCTGTGCAATAGTTTGTGGATGATACCATCCTCTTTGGTTTTTCTTTGGTTGAAGCTCATACCTAGAAGAATATTTTAAATGACTATGCTAAAGCCTCTGGTCAAATCATAAAGTTATAAAAGAGCAATGTGTATTTTTTAATACTCTAGCTGATATTTGACAAAAAATCATCAATATTATTAGGTGTGATGAAGCTGATCTTCCTGTTATTTACCTTGGCCTCCCCCTCATAGTTAAGGAGGTGTCTCAAGGATTTTGGAATAAAATTCTAGAAATAACTCAAAATAAATTGGTTAGTTGGAATGGAAAGCTACTTGGTAGTGTTGGAAAGCTTCAACTTCCATGTGCTTCATTGCAAGGTATTCTTACTTACTTCATGTCTCTTTTTAAAATTCTTAAGTTTATTGCTAACAAATTAGAGTAGATTCAAATAAAATTCTTATAAACTGGGGTGGAAGACAAACAAATAATGCATTTGGTTAGTTGGGAGAAAGTTCATCTTCCCAAATCCCATGGAAGTCTTAACATTAAATCTACCAAGAATATGAATAAAGCCCTCCTATCCAAAATAAACTAGAATTTGATACACAACCATAAAGAGTGGGGAGACATTATGTAAGCCAAGTATCTTCATGGAAATGACCACTTTAGTTTTCTCCATCAGGAAGGGCTTCCCAAGGGATTTGTTATTTGGAAAAAAATGCTAAAGTCTAGAAGTCTTGTCAAGCATGGGCTTAGATGGAAACTAGGGAATGGTAATTCTATTAACTTCTGGGAAGACATTTGGTTGAATGATAAGGCCCCTATTACTCAAGGTGATTATGGAGGTATTATTGCTAGTACCACATAGTTTTTGGGGAATAAATTTTGTCATTATATTCACAATAACAATGGTATTAGGAGTTGGAAATTTTTTTTGGAGTGATGTACCCATCGCCCTGATCTCTATCCTAGGATGTAGTCTATCCAACATTTGTTGTTAGGGGTCAGAATCCCTCTTTTTCCTAGGAAAGATGACATGTATTGGTGGATAGATAAGAAATGTAATTTTTATGTTAAATCCACTTACCACCTATTGATCCTTGATGTGCCTAACAATGAAATTTGGGGGAAAGTTTGGAATCATAAATTTATCCCTAAAATTAATATGTTTTCATGGGTTTTTATTCATAAAAAAAATCCTAACTCAAGATAACTTACAGAGGAGGGGATTCGCCTTGGTCAATAGGTGCTTTTTGTGCTTTGAGAAGGAGGAAATCATCTCTCATTTAATTCTCCACTGTGATTTTGCCAGGGAAATTTGGAGTAATATTTTAAGGAATTTTGGCATTTAATGGGTTTGTAATTCTGATATTAAGGAAGTTATTGCTAACTGGTGTCCTTCCTTCTCTCATCCATAGCTTTCCGAGCTTTGGAACCAAACTCTACCCTATCTTACTTGGACTATTTGGAAAGAATGTAATAACAAGATTTTTAGGGATGCTGTTAGGGATACTTCTTAGGTTCTTCATTCCTTTTCTAAGAGCCTCATGGAAAGTGTGGCCAATTATCACGTAAAAATTATTGAAAAACCTCTTTCTTAGGAAGAGAATCAAATTATGACTAACTATAGAATTCTAAACCAAATCCCAGCTCAATAATTTCATATAGTTACAAAGATTGAATACCAGATGGATCCCCCCAAAGCCTAATTAGCTCAAATTAAATTTTGATGGGGCATCTAAGGTGGAAGGTAAGGCTAGTGGTGGTGGGATTATCAGGGATGACAAGGGGTGCATGGTTGTTATCTATGCTAGTGGGATAGGCCTTCAAAGCAATAATTATGTTGAAGCCTCTACTCTTATATGGGGGTTGAAATTGGTTATTTCACTTAATATTAGGTAATTGCACATTTAGGGGGATTCCAAACTTATTATTTATGCTATTACTAATGTGTTTAATTATGGCTAAAAACTGAAAGACATTATAGTGTACATATAGATCCTTCTATAGTGGATCCCTAGAATTGATTTCTCTCATATATATAGAAAGGGCAATGGGGTTTTGAATGCTCTTATAGACTTTGGTCAACAATTTTCTAGTTAGCGTTGTTGGCACCAAATCAATAACATCCCTTTAAATATAAGGGACTTGATTTGAAAAGAGATGATGTGTCAATGATGACTAATCATCTTAGAAAAGACAATTTATTCCACTAGTTTTGCTGGAAGATGCTGACATGTATCTCAAAGTACATGTTTTCTATACTTCACTTGCTCAATGTCATCTCTGCTTTATTACTCCCTTGTGTTAATGTGAGGTGCTTATCTGCTAATTATAGAGATCTCATTGTAATCATGTTCAAGCATGTGAAGAGTAGGCTTTAATTGGTCCTTTGAAAGGTGGCTCTTATTAATGATATTACATGTAGATTTCTTATCATAATGGTTAATCTCTCATTTAATAATAACTTTGTGAATCTCTATTTTTGGGAGTTCTGTGTCTTTATTTGGAAGGCTATAATGGGAGGAGATAGGATTCGAATGGAGCCAATTTCCTATTTTGAGTTTAAGGATAATGCTATGGTCTAACATTACTTTAAGGAAGGTGGGATCAACCCATTTTTGGAATGGCTTAATGGCTATGATGAAAATCTATTTGAGCAATTCACTTAGACTTGGCATAACCATAGAGTCACTATTGGGAGAATTAGGTTTGAGGTTTCATAGAAATTTATTGCTATGGCGATTGGCCTGTCATCTAAGGGGACCAAGCTACAAAGGAAAGTGAATGTGGTGGACCATTCTAACTAGAAATTATTCTTTGGGGAAGGTGAAGAATTGGTTCCTTACCAGGGAAGATTCAAATGAGCCAAGTTACTAGAGCCATGGGATGATATGTATTTCCTCCTTATGAAATAATTCACTCTAGAGGGGAGGTTTACCAAGTTATACAATTATCATCTTCCTTTACTGAATCATTTTAGACACAATGCTCATATTAGCTTCTTGTTTTATTTGTTATCTTCCCTTGAGCATTCAATTTTTAGTTTTAAAGCTAAGTCAGCTAAGAAACCCTCCAAGAAACCCATTCACCTACACATGGTCTTATTATCTACTTTTATAATTTCCACCTTGCTTTGGAGCTGCCTAAGCCTATACAGTCTCATAGTGGTGAAATTACTACCAAACATGATGATACTATTGTATCTAAATAGACTTACCCTTCCCTTGCTTCTCATAAGATGAAAGGGGTTTCCCTTTTTCTATCTAATGAGGATACTACCATGGGGACTGCTACCCACACTCTAGTCCTTAATAGTAGTGTGAAGTGTAGGAAAAGGAAACTTAGGGAGGGGGAAGAGGAAACTATGCAGGATGATGTGGGGACCCCTAAAAATATTAGTAGTACTCTTGTGAGACCAGGTAGTAAAACTAATCTATTTTCTAAGGATAAGGAGGGTTTGTCCTATGGTTTTAAGAGGTCAGGGAGGATAGCTAGAAAACCTACACCAAAAACCAAACTTATTGATTATTCAGAGAGTGCTTCTGAAGAATCCAACCAAGGGGATGAGGCCAAGGTTATTAAAATCTAGGAGATATCTAAGGATGCAGAGGGTAAGAATGGGAACAAATATATCAATGATTATGGTGGTGTTGTGGGTGATTCTAAGGTTAATGTTGATGAAGGGAGAAGGATGTTTGTGGAGGAAGCTATGAATGAGATGGAGGAAGGTACTGATTACAATAATAACATTACTTCCTTGAGGGGTCATGTAATGAAATTGGAACACTCAATTTCCATAATGCTCAGGTATACTATGTTACTTAATCTTTCTATGTTGCAGGATCTTGAGTCTATAGCTGTGGAGGATAGAGATGAGAATTTCAAAAAGCTAGATAAATTTATGGAGTTTTTGGATAAAAGATGGGAGAATCTTTCTCCTTAGATTTTGTTCCCTTTATGTTTGTTTTCTTTGTTTCCTCATACATACTATCTTTAGGCTTGTTTTTCTGTTTGTGTTGACTATGCTGGTTTAGCAGGCTTTGATGTTTCTATTTCAAGGATCTTTGGTGATGATGCTTCTAGGTTTTCTTTTTGATGCTTTGTAAGGGTTTGGCCCCTTGTTTACCACCTTATATTATCATAAAAAAAATCATTATATAGGAAAAATGGTGTTTTTATTTGATTTTTTTAAAACTAACTATAAAATTGGTTCATATCTATGAATTTATCATTTTTAGTAGTGAATTCATTATCTTCAATAGTGAAATCACATTTTTAGGCTAAAAATTTATTTTGGTAGCTGTAAATTCATATTAAAAAGTGTCAAAATCATTTTACTAATTGTAAAATCATTGTAAAGCCATAAAATTGTCCCTGTATGTTTTTGTGTTTTGTTTTAAGTTTGCCAAAATCATGAAATTATTACTTGAACTAAAAAATTATCTACCTGACCTATGAATTTTTCTATCAAAGTAGTGAAATTGTCAAACTAAGTTAAGAAATCATTCAAAAATTATGAAATAACCCATTGTGAGTTTTAAGCATTCAAGTTTTTTATTGTGTTTTTATAACAGAATAATTTCATAATTTGCAGTTTAATGCATAAATGTGAAATCAATCAAGAGAGGTGATTTTGGGTTATTTGAGATAATTTACAAGGATATCACTTTTTCCAAGCAACAAAAAAGTTTAGTAATTATTTTTACAAGACCCAAAGGACAAAATAGGCATTTTTAGCATTTGAAGTCTCTAAATCACATTTATGTTTTGGTGCTTAAAAATGATTTACTTGCTTTATTTCATTTTTTTAAAGTTCACAAATCAATAAACAAATCCAAGGGGCTAAATTTCACATCATCTTTCACTTGGTTCTTTAAAAATGAATCCAAACCTAGACCAAATGCTCTTAAGAGCTTGCTTGTTTCTTGTTTTATTTATTTGATGTGTGTTTTTACAAAATTGACTTAATGTGTATGCTCTACCCCCATCCCCTTTAGGGAATTCAGGTAACTAAAAGTTATTTGTCCTTCAATTTTTACTGCTTAGTCTAAGAATAAAAACAATGTCGCTAAGGCACTCCCCAATATCTGAATGACTTGGGTGATTCTAAAAAAACCTTAAAGTCTTATCTTTAGTTTCTTGTATCTTGGCTTATGGATAGGATTTCATCACCTCCCCATAATTTATTTAGGGAAAATTTGACCTAGAAATTTATCTCCCAACATCATTTCAACTATGCTCCATGGTGGGGTATATAAATAAGGGCACAAGATACTATGATTGCTATGGGGATAAGTGGCTAGCCTCTTTGGTCATAATGAAAACCCGAGTCAGGTTTGGCTAACTAGGGGACTCTATTAAGAAGTACATAGATGGAGTCATTATGTAAAAGAATAGACCCTTACATAGTAAGTTAGATGTTATAAACTTAAATTACATGATTTCATATCTAGTGTTAACCATAATTTAGACCATTTATAATGTGTGAAGATTATAGTCTTAAATAAACCCCACTTGTCATAGAAATATTGTCAATGTAGGGTGAGTAGCCCAAAGTTCCATGTCATCATACTAACTTTTGAGAGAAGAGGGGGCCTAAAAACTCTACTTTTCATGCACATCTAATTTTTCTGATTAACAAATTATTTCTTATCAAGGAGTGTATAAATAGAATTTGAAGATATGAATCTACCTTGTTAGTGTTTAGGAACATGATGATACACTTAGGTTGTTTTTGTTGTTTTTCATTTTTACTTGCATTATTTTAATTAAAAAATCTAATTTGTTTATGAAAACCATGTCCAAATCAAGTCATGTTTGCACATCACTTTTATCCCAAAGAGGTGTTATGCCATCCATTTGAAACCACACTTTGCCTTAGTCATTTTTCAAACTTGTGTGTGTGTGTGTCATTTGTTTAAAAGGGGCATCATTATGCTGTCCATTTCATTCCAAATATTTGTTTTAATGTTTTTTAAACAAACCATTTGTCATACATTTTGAGAGAGATAACATCATTAGATTTATCACATTATTTCAAAGACATTTGCCTTGTGTTCAATTATTTTTAAAACCACGTGTGCCTTTTTTGTATATGCCTAGTATCATTATGCCATCAAATTTTGTCTATAATGTCATGCACAAAGTCTTGTAAATTGTGTTTGAAATTGGTCTTGTGAAGTTCAGATTCAAACATTGATTGATTTATGCCTATGCCTTTCTTAATTTTTTCTTAGATGTTTACCTCCCACTTTTGAATTGTGCAACTTGGACTAATTCCTTACTTGATTTATCGATATTTTTTCCTTGCACCTCTTTTCTTTCTTAAAACTAATATAAAAATTCTCTCTCAAAGTATAATCTTAAGAATAATTCATTTACATTTGAGTCTTGCTCATCATTTGGGCTTGAATGTTTTACTACTTGCCCTTATTTTTACCTTATTGAAATTGATTTTCCCAATTAGTTTTATGAATATTCCTAGAGTCTATTATCTTTAACAATGGTTAAGTGTGTGTTTGAATCCACATGCCTAGTTTGAGACTAAGTTTTTCAAAATATTAAATTTATTATCTTAACTTTTTTACTTCAACCTAATATACATCAAGTCTAGCTTTTACGTCATGTTTTTGAAAGACCTAGAATTTTGCCTTTTTATTTTTAGACCTAGTGTGTTTCAAGTCTAGATTTTGTATCATGTTTTTAAAGGACCTAACATTTACCTTTCATTTCAATTTTTAGACCTAGTTGTTTTAAGCCTAGTTTTGCACCTTGTTCCCAAAGACCTAGCAACCTTTTCCATTTTTTTAAAACTTATATTAGAGTTATTTGAAACACATTTTAATAAGATTGGCATTCAAATTTATATTTCTCTTTACCATTTGTGTGAGACATTTAACATTAGACATTGATGACATTTTATATTGAGTTTATCGTTAAATTTTTTTAGAGAACAACTCCATTCCTAGACCAAGTTTAGTCCAAGTGCACCTTTTATAACAAGTTTAGCATTTAGATAAATTTTGGATTATTTTCCATTTATACCACATTTTAAGAGTCTTAAGAACTCTAGACATTTTATTTTTGAAATTTTAGTCATCAATTTGGATATGTCTCATACACTCATAGTTTATCCATGTACAATCCATGTAATGATAACATAATCATGAATGATAACTTTGTTCAAGACCCATACGATGATGATGTAGTTTGTGGATGGATCCCTATCCTCCTTACACTATTTAATATGTGAAATAAAGTCAATATCCATTATGACATTACTTAGTCAACACGCGTCTTTATTTAGAGCAAGGCCAAGAGTAAATAGTACAATATCTCACTAGTGTTCCATTTATTATAGAATAAGTCCATATTTAACCATATTATGTAACCATGATGTCAACATATGAACCATACTTATTTGATCATCACTTGATTGAAAATAAGGATGAAGTTTTAGTCAAATCTATGGATGTAGGGGCCAATTTCCTAGTAGACTTCCCCCATGAAAATCTATTAAGTCTAGCAAGAGTGCCTCAAAACATGCCTTATACCCAAACTATCAAACATGCTTCTACTATTTATCCTCAAATGCTCATGCCAGTTTCATATCATGACCCAAAGATGATTATAAGAGGAAAGGTCCCAATGGAGGACCAATTTGAGTAAATATAATAAACATATCAGACCTATTTAAACTTAGCACAAATTTTTAATGTCATGGCCATATCGAGCTCCACTCATAGAGCTAACTCCTTCAATAGGAATCCTAGTTGATTCGATAGGTCAATCTATTTTGGGTGTATACCCATTTATCTAAATTACTTCAATATGTGACATGATCAATTTTTCATTTATTAAATATGTGACTATGGCCTATACATAGAAAAATGCACAAAATATTGAGGATAACATGCAAGTGTCTTCTAATCCAAGCCAAAATGGTTTAAATTCACTAATAAATAGTCCAAACCAACAAGTTCATTTAGTTAATACCATTAGTTTTTCACAACAATAGGGGGAAATACCTCCTACTTCCCAAGCACAACACATTTCTTCTACTCCTCAACTGGTTGCTTCTTCAAACACATAACAATAGGGGGAAGTAACTAAGCACTGACTAATGCATTTACTTAATAACAAGTGATAAATGTTATCCCACCTCAATAAGTGATTTTTAATATTCCAAAACAATAGTCATATTCCAATGTACCATTGAAATATAGGCAAAACATTATGCCACCTCATTAGGTGCAAATGAATATTCCACCTCAATAAGTAGTGACAAACATACTTCAACAATTGAAGACTAATGTACCTCTATAATTTTAAATGTTGTCTAATCAAAAATGATTTTATAATGGTCAAATAAAAATGACAAACATTTAAAAAAAAAAGAATAGTTCACAATAGGTTTTCACATAAAAAGGAGGTACCAATGTCCAACAAGTAACTATTAGGTAATCATTGCCTTTTTCTTAACTAATGACACAAATTCAAAGATAGGGCCTTAGTCAACAACAAGCTCCTTTTATTCATCCAGGTTTGATTAGTCATCGATAAGTCCATAATTAAAATTATTAAGCACAATATAGTTTAAAAATCCATATCATTCCATCTCAACCACAATTCCCTCAAACTCAATGCCATATATTTAATTTGAACTATAATGTACACCAACATTGTGTGTAATATCAACAACTACATCATAATCCATAGAAGCATATTCTTGGTTGATTCATACATCAAAACAATTATTTATAAATAAAAATTTCCTCCATTATACCCCAATCAAGTTAATCCACCTATGACCACCCAACCCCTACCTCAACAAAATGTGCCATCAAGTTTATTTGCTTAATAACTGCAACAAATGAAGGATGTGATTGTTACTATTCAAATGGGGAAGAAAACCAAGAAATTTAAATTAGATGATGTATATTAATACCCATTCAACATGGAATATCTTTAGATACCATTTCATCCAAGTTATGAACCACTAAAATTTGACAAATACAAGGTAAAGGAGACCTTAGGGCACGTCTAATAGAGTTATTTGTTGCTTTCCAACTAGTGTCTTATACTAACATTTTCCTAATTTTGTTTCCTCAAAGTCTAGCTAGAGAGTCTTTGGAGTGGTTCCTCAAGTTACAAAATAATTTAATATCTAATTTTGATGATCTTTTAGGCAAGTTTATGCAACATTTATCCTATAATATTGAGCACTGTAGTCATATAAAATGCATAAAATTGGCAACTTGAGCATGGTTAATGACCCCCAATCCTTAGGTCCCTCTTGCTTACTATAATTACCCTATTAGGCTTACTTTAAATAATTCCTAGTCATCTTTGGCCTTATAGACTTAATATGAGTTGAGCTAGGACCCTCTCTTCAGGATAATATCACCCAACTTGGACACTAGCATCAAACCCTAGGGTGTCCAAATTTTGGCACTATTGTTAGCCTAATATTAATTAAATCATTTCAACCTAATATTAATTCATTTAACCTATGAATAATATATCCATATATAAGCCCATTCAAAGCTCATTTGGAAAGGGTTGGAAAATATCATTTAAGCAAGGAAGAATACAAGCAAAACCACTCAAGCAATCTTCCCTATTCTCTACATAGAACTAACATATACACTTTCAAACTAGTCCAAGTCCTTACACCAATCCCTAGCCATCTAAAGATCACCTATTTTTATATTTTATTGCATTTTAATTCACTATTACACCACACACTCTTAAAGGGAGAACTACATATGGCTTGATTCCTCCTCAAAGTATTGGTATGTAGGAAGCATGCCCACACATGGGTTGTGAATCACATCCATTACATCTTACACATGCTAAACCATTTTCCCTACTTGTCAAAGTTTCCATTTAAGTGAATAGAAGGTATATAAAAATAAAATCATCTCTACAAGGAGTATTACTAATAGTGTGGCTTTGTAAATTCAAAAATAGAGTCTCACAGACTTATCAAATAAAACCTAAAAAGCTCATATCCTTAGGAAAATAGCACTATACAAGGACTATAGCATTGGTACCACTCCTATCAACCTTTATCACTCCTATCCAATAAAAAAATGAAATCCAAAAACCTATTTTTGATACTGTCCTAGGCTTACACACAAATTTCTAGACCTTATCTTAGTCTCATCAGCATAGAATAAGATAAGTTTAATTTTCTCTCTCTCACTACTATTTTTAGAAAATCTCTATTTAAAAATAAATTTCATAAATTAGTAGATTTAACTTGGAATATTATTTATTGATTTTCACCTACTCATACCCTTTTATTTTTTAGGAATTAAACACTAATTTTCCCAAAAATAATAAGTCATTTGGTGAACCTAACCTACTTCAAATTGTACATAAAAACCCTATAAACCTTAGGGTAAATTCCTATCTTTTATTTTTTAATAAATTTTTGAATTTTCACTTGAATATTTAAATTTTAAAATTTAGTAGTAAATTTTAAAATAATTTCTTTTTCAAACCCTAGTTACATCAACTAGGTCCTAGTATTTTTACAATAATTTTGCAATCATTTTTTGAATTTTTACTACCATATTTAAATCATAAAATCCATTAAAAATTCAATAGTAATTTCACAAAAAATAATTTTATTTAAAACCTAGTTACACATACTATGTCCTATTCAATTAAAAAAAATTCACTACTATTTTGAATTTTTAGTTGTATATTAAAATTAGAAAATCATTTCAAATTTCAAAAATCCATAGTATTTTGAAAAAATATTATTGTAAAAACCCTATGTTGCTCGTACTAGGTCCCATTGATTCTTGGGTATCACCTTACATATGTGCACACTTCGTATCCTTTTTATTCATATTCCAGTTCTTTCTTTAGATTATATCCATTTAATATTTTATACTATTATCCAAGTTGTTTTCCTTATGACACCTAACTTCCTTTCATGTCTTCCTTCGAGACAAAGTGCAAGACTTAGTGGTAATCCTCTTGAATTCACATATATTCCTACAATTCAATCATATACAAAGGATAAACAACTAACTTAGGTTCTTGTTATAGATTCTACACATCCAAATTACACTAATTTCAATAAAGATAACTTTGATAATGAGCAGTATGAAAATAACAATGATGGTGTACACACCAATGCTCATGCTACACCACATTGGACTATTGATCCACTTCCACCAATTGTTGATAATGAAGTTATCCTCAATAAATATTTGATTCTAAAAAATTTTAGAGGAACATCCTAATGATCATACACTAATATTAAAATCTATCATGAAAATCAAAAAGGTTAAACAAGTTGAGTCTTTTATTCCTTCAGAGCAAGCAGTTATAAATGACACTATGGGGGTAACCATATCTCAACAACCCCTATATCAGCCCAAATTTCCTTTATTCCACAAGTTACAACTAATACATCTCTATCTCTTGATGTGGAAACCCTTCTGTAAGAGATAATATCTCTTCAATCCAAGGTGCTACATCTTGAGCAAGGTGCCACTAGACCTACATAGACTTTGGATTATTTTGCTCTTCTACATACACCATTGGCGTGTCACATTACTTCTACACCCTTGCCACAATGTTTTTTTCAACCCAAGCTTACTCTATATGATGGTAAGGGTGATCCATAGACACATTTGAGAGATTTTCATGAAGTATGCCTGGATTATGTACCAAATGACTGACTACTTAGTAATATTTTTCCATGTAGTCTAAAGTATTATGCTTTACAATGGTTCTATAATCTACCAAATAAATTGGTCAAATCATTCAATCCTTTAGCTGACATGTTCCTAGCACACTTCAGTATTAACATTGGTGATAAGGTTTCATATGCTCAAATTATTTAGCAAAAATAATGACCAAATGAGCATCTCACAGACTATGTTATTCAATATAAGACCATCTTGGCTAAGATTACTATCCCATGGTAGATCAAGAGTTACAAGACCTCTCCAAATAAAGTATTCTAGAAACACTACATGAATCAATTATGTTTAAGATATTCTCTTCCTTCACTAAATTACATCACACATTAAAGGAAAGAGAAGTCAAAATAATTTCAATGGGAAAAATAAAGTACACTAATACATTAAACACAACTAATAAGAGTAACAAAGAAGTCCCATACAAGTTCAAGTTCAATGATACTAAAGGGAAAAATCAACCTAAAGTCACCATGGCTTCAGAGCCTCCTCCATGAATAGTTTTATCAACACCCCCTTGGTGTACTTTTACAAATCTCCTAGTTCCTCCAATGAGGGTTTTATAATAGCTTTTGGATTTTAATATCATATCACTTCCTCCTATTTTGGAAGTTGATCCAACAAATCCTCTTCCAAAGGGATACGATCAACAAGTATTTTGTGACTACCATAGGGCACCAAGACACATAACAAACAAATACATCAATTTAAAGCATAAGATACATGACTTAATAGATTCAAATGCTATTAATCTTGGCACTTCAGTTGAGTCTCCACCAACAAAAAAACATAGGATAACACATT
Organism: Torreya grandis; assembly: GCA_037957365.1. NCBI lineage: Eukaryota > Viridiplantae > Streptophyta > Pinopsida > Cupressales > Taxaceae > Torreya > Torreya grandis. Next base: position 514,186 of record JARHVA010003157.1, on the reverse strand, counting down.
GAAAATCTTCTCATATCCATTTCCATAACATTCAAAATAGGATATAGGGGATACATCAGGGTTTCACCATGAATATCATGTACATCCACTACCAGATACATATAGGGAAACTTTAGTTGAGTTACATCCTTTGAGAAACATGATCAGTGTATACAATTCTAGAGCTCTAACAAGACCTTTTATCCCATTCTCAAAGTAGGATATCATCAAGGATGATTTATATTATTATGCACTCTTTTTCAGAGTTGACATTTATAATCAGCCTATTCATAACATGTTTATCGACAATGGTTCCAATCTCAACATGTGCACCATGACACTACTACAACACTTGGGTTATTCAGATTAGGATATAACTATGAAAGACATAGTTATCAGTGGTTTCAATGGGCATATAAATAGTTCATTGGGCAAGATAGTACTTATTTTATACATTGGTCTTAAACATGTGGTCACACCATTCACTCTAGTTCTTAGCATAATATTTTTTGATATCTTACTTGGTCAACCCTGGATTCAAAAAATTTGAGCAGTACCTTATATAGTTCATATATGTATGAAATTAATTCATGCTAATCAGGATATTATAGTTAATAGAGTTCCATATGAGTTACCACTCCCCACTTTAGAGCCATTATCTACTTTACAGTCACTAGTTGCTATTTTTCAACTAGTTTCAATTTTTCCACTAGTTTTAATTTTTCCTCCACTTTCAGTTCCTCTACCACTTTTGATTCTAACACATAGTTGAGGCATCCACCTCTAGTATAGAGGATTCATACACCTACACAACTTCCAACTATAGTATTCATACCCAAGGTAGTCTCATTGAGATACCATGTATCTACACATAATGCACATGTTCAGATCACTTATCTTACTTCTAGTTGAGTCCCAAAGAGCCATATAGTTGCATCCACTTCTTCAAGCTAAAAAGGGACCCCAAAATTGGTTTCTACTTTAGATATTTTAGAGCATCTATAACATATATAACTTTGAGAGTCACAGCCTCAGCATTTCCATCATACTTCATGATCATGCATGATTCCACTCCTTGATATAGGACACCATGATGTGGAGTCTTTCATGAGACTCATTACTTAGTATCATTTTGCCTCAATAATGCCTATACATAGTTTACTATTTTTGATTGTACATAGTTTAAAATGACAAAATACAAAAACAATATAACATTTCAAAAATATAAAAACATTCAAATATATCAAAAAACAAAAATCATTTTAATTATATGCATCATCCATGATTTACATTTCTACTACTATGCTAGGACTTACCTTTGATATTCCATGTTATTGCATGTTGATTTATCTACACTACCATGCTTCACTTGATCTTCTTTGAGTGTCTGCAGTGACATCCAACTACTTGATTGCTTTACTCTACCCATTAAGGGGGAATCCTACTTCTCTATTTGAGACACACATCGATATACATACCACTAGGGGTATTTTTAACATGATTACACCATCCAGGATATGTCATTCCTACATGATACACTCTAGTTATCATGTTGACATATATTACTTACTAGCTTACATAGACTACTTGATCAAGATTTTACCAGTACCTATCACTTATATATTTCTTAACATATACCTAGTCTTGTACTACACATTTTTTGTATACATTCATATCTTAATTTGATTAGTTAGCTATGATTATAGTTCTAAGCTTTACATGCTTTCTTTTTTTGCTTAACATAGCTTGATGTGATTACATTTCTAGTTCCTGCTTGTCTCTTGTATGTGCCTTAGGATATTTTCCAATGTCATTTAATTATATTCATGTATGCACGTGCCTTAGGACATTTATCAATGTCCTTTACTTGTACTATTATATGTGCCTATGGTCATAGTGTCAACATTTCTTGCTCCACTTATATGTGTGTGTCATTTGAACATGTCTTGTATGCTTGCTTTCTGGTCTGAGTGACATGTGCCCATGTACCTTGTTTGCATGGCCACTCTTGTATGCTTATTTTTTATTGATTTGTATGCTTGTTGCTTGATTTATTATTTATTTTTTCAATTCCATGATCCACATCATGCATTTCTCCTATTTTCTTAGATTCCATGATAGATATCATGTTCCATCCCTCCTTGATCAAAATAGCAAACTAACAAACTAACAACTAAAATTTCTAGATTTAAATTCTAGTTCAGTATATTACACATGTTATTACATTTTTATATCTATCTAATCATACTCTTGTTGATCTAACAATCTCTCAATTCAAATCATGCTATATCTTGAGATATCTTATTGATTGTGTTTGCTATATCATGTATATTTCTAGTATAACACACTTTTAGGGCTTCTTTTTATCAGGGTAGTCATGTAAGGGTACCTATTCTTACCCTCAAAAGAGGGGGAAATAAATAGAGGTTTTTTATATATAGATCAGAGCTCCTATCGATCAAAAAATCCAATTTCAGAACAACCAAAACAATAGCTAATCATCAAACCACTCAGAATAGACTAGGTAGATAGTTAATATTCTAAAATAGCGATCAATTTCATCCCAAGATAACAACATCAAGGTTGGAATATAGCACCGGTGGTGCTAATATCCATTTCCAACACTCCTATCTAAATAATAGAAAAACCATATTTTTCAAAAACATATAAAAAGGTAAGATCAGTTATAGTTTTATCAGCTATAGTTTAGATCAAAATCAATATTTCTAGTATAATTTTGCTCAAAGAATATAGATATAGGGGGTATCATGTGTGGCATGATGTATCTCACTTCTAGTTTTAGATACAATAGTTGGTATAACTTCCAGATCAAAATCCATGTTTCAAACACTAGTGATTGGGGGCAGATTACATAATACTTTTACTTCTTTTTTTCTATATTCAACATTACCTAGACATTCTTAGTAGTTGTGTGCCTTACTCCATATATAGGTGGTTAAAATCATTTTAGAGTGGCTTTCATATAGGCCTAACATCTACATTTCTCTATTCTAATGTGGCTTACACATAAGCCAAATTCTTAGTTTTGGAGTGGATTTAATATAAGATTAATCTACATCTTTTTTGAGTTGGCCAACATTGGCCTAGATTCTAGTACACATTCAACCATCCACACCACATTGTCAAATTTTTAGAGCATTCATGGCCTTCAAGATCCATCTCATATGACACACTTTTTCACACCAACATCAGTTTATAGCTTCACTTCATGGGGCAATGATGGAGCCAAAGGGATAACCTTTGTATTCTTAAGCTACCTATTCAAAGGGATTGGACGCATACTCCAAACACCAATTAGCACATGCATGACCACCTAGTTTTACTTAGTGGGAAATGATAGAGCTAAAGTGTTATCCTTTGTATTCTTGAGCCACCTATTCATAGGGATTGGACACATGGTCTAAAAACCAATTAGCATACACATGTCCACCTAGATTTACTTAGTGGGAAATGATGGAGCTAAAGGGCAAGCCTTTGTATTCTTGAGCCACATATTCATATAGATTAGACACACAATCCAAATACTAATTATTATATGCAAAATCATCCAAATTCATTTAGTAGGAAATGATGAAGCCAAAGGGACAACCTTTGCATTTTGAGCTACTTTATAGGGAATTGAGCACTCAACTCCATTCGTGATATAAATTTTGGTACAACAACATTCAAAACCTACCTATAAAACTCAACCTTACTCAACATCATAATAGGTTTTATATTGGTTCACATAATTAGTGAGGTGTATTCATTCATTTCTCATCCTATCTCTCTCACCTAACTTTGTATGTTCTTATTTTATATTATATATAATAAGAACTGATTTACTCTTTGTTTTCCTTTCATAGATCCAAACTTACATAATGTGCTCTTTAATAACTATCCAAAATTACTATGCATCACATAAGCTTCATGGGATTCACCTTTGTAGGTAAGTTTAGGTACACTTTCTATTTTTTCTTTATTTTAGTATTTTTCTTTACTACATCACTAGAATAAAGTGGGGGGGGGGGAATGTGGTCATATAAAATATAAAAAAATGGTAACTTGAGCATGGCTAATGACACCTAATCCTTAGGTCCCTCTTGCTTACTCTCATGACCCTCTAAGGCTTAATTTCACTAATTCCCCTTCATCCATGGCCTTTCAAACTTAATCTCAGTTGATTTTGGACCCTCTCTTCATGACTAATCCATCCCCCTAAGCCCTATCAGCTAAGGACAATAGCACCCAACTTGGACACTAGTGTCAGACCCTAGGGTGTATAGCTTTTGATGTTATTATCCAAGTACATCTTAAGCCCCAATGGTAATTTCCTTTTAGATCCTTATCTTTAATAATGTCAGACTAACATGAATTAATTTAACCTATGAACAATAGATCCATATATAATCCCATTCAAAGATAATTTGGAAAGGGCTAGCAAATATCATTCAAGTAATTAAGAATACAAGAAAGACCACTTAATAAATCTTCCCTATTATTTACATACAACTAGTTTATACACTTTTAATATAATCAAAGTCCTTACACTAGTCCTTAGACATCTCAAGTGCACCCAGTTTTAGAATTTCTTAAATTTTCATTGACTATTGCATGAAGCACTCTTAAAGTGAGAACTACATATGGCTTGATCCTTCCTTAGAGTAATAGTATGTAGGAAATGTACCCACACACAATGTGTGAAGCACATCTAGTGCATCTTACACACACTAACCCCTTTTCCCTACTTGTCAAAGTTTACATTCAAGTGCATAAAAGGCATATATGAAGAAAATAAGCTCTATATGGAGCACTATTGATATTGAGGATTCACAAATTTAGAAATAGAGTTGCATAAACCTACCAAACAAAACCTAGAAAGCTTAGATCCTCAAGACAATAACACCAAACAAGGACTATAATGCTAGTGCCACTCTTGTCCACTTTTGGTGATCCTATCTAATAAAAAAATGAAAGATAAACACACAAATGTTTAGACCCTAACTTAGTTAGATCAGCACATAATAATATAAGTTTAATTTTCTCTCTCTCACTAATATTCTTAGAAAAGATCTATTTACAAATAAATTTTAAAAAATAGTATCTTTAATTTAGAATATTATTTACTAATTTTATCCTACTCAAACACTTTTATTATTTAGGAATTAAACACTAATTTCCCCAAAAATAATAAATCAATCATGATATTTCAATAGTAGATTTGATTCAAGCCAAGAAAAAAGTCAGTAAGAGTTTTGCAAGCTACTTGCATAGATAGATATTTATTTTTAGCCTCTTCACCCATAATTTACTAGATAAATAATTTGCCATTATGTTTACTAAAAAGTTTCACAACAAGATATCTTACCATTTGGAGCTACAGTGTGCACTTATGTTTAAGGAGATTATTGATAAAGGTTTACAAATTGAAAAGGCCCTTATTAATAAAGGGATTATCAAGTTAACCTCCAAAAATTAGAACTAAAACCAAAACCAAGTCCCAAGCTCAAGTTAGAACCCTAGCTCAATCCAACCACAAGCATCTACACCACCTCAAGCTAGTAACTATGAAAATACCAAACCATAAAACTATAACAAGAACATTATTGGTAATGTATTAACTGAGTTATGACATGTCCAAATGTTACAAACACCATCTACTCAACCTACATCATAATTGTAAGTTTTTTCACATCAATAGCCTATCTAAAAAGTGTAACCTACACTGTAACCTATACTATATCTTCAAATGTATAATTAACCACCTTTGAAAACCCCTCTTCCAAGAAGAAGACTGAATCCTAGAGTCTTCTACAACCTTGGTGAACCCATTGAAGTAGTGTTTCATAAACTAGCCATGACCAATATGATTTGTTGGATGATTATAAAAAACTATCCTAAGGGTATACTTCTTCCAAATTGGTACAAAGAGCATGAGTTTTATGAATACCACCATATTTATGGACATTCTATACATCATTGTGTGCAGTTAACACACCTTATTCAAAATATGTTAGAAAATGGGGAAATCTAATTAGATAATAGAGCATCTAATTCCAATCAGAATCTAGGTATCTACCAAAATCCTTTTCCATATCATAATAATTCCAATCAATAACAACAAAAAAGGCCATAATAACAACAATAGCTACAATATCAACAGCAATAACAACATCAAACAAATGGGAAGAACCAAGGCCAAATTTATCCCAACCACCAAGAGACTTACCACACATTTACACATGACTACAATAAATTTGTAGGCCATATTATAGGTGGGAATCTTTATACAATTACCATTAATCCTAGACCAAATAACAATAAACCAAGACCATTGTCTTAAAATAATAATCAACTTAACTATGTTAGTAATCCTTCCTTGAATTATGACCATAACCAAGGACATCAAATATAAATAATTATCCTCTCTAGCCATTCTCCACCATTTTCAACTATAAATGGCCTTTTATCCATCCCAAATTATGTAGTCATAACTCAATGGTATAAAATTACCATCTCAGACCTACACCATCCTAACAATGACCCAATTCAACCCATTATGCTAGCTAAGAATAAGCCATTTACCACTATTAAGGTAAAGACCTTTGATATTATGCAACAAATCTAAAAGACACCTACCTAAATTTCCATCTTGGGTTTGTTGTGTACATCTACCATCCATAATAATATCTTAATAGAACTCCTAAGATAATCTTAAGTTCTAAAAATCATAACCTTAGACAAATTTCAAGGTTTGGTTGGACACCTAGCCCTAGACTAATAATTGACCTTCAACCAAAGTGATATGTCATCCCTTGGCCTTCTCCATAAAAATACATTTTAAATTTAAGTTATCATAACATGGCACAAAGTCAAATGTTCCTCATATATAATGGATCAGGCCTAAATATTATGTCTTTAAAGCTCACCAAGTGTTTATGATATACAACAACTGATATATATCCAAAAATTATCATTCTCAAGGCTTATTATAATGAAGAACATGAATTACAAGGATCCACAAGCTTTCTAGTGATCATTGGGCATTTGATCCATGATACACTTTACCATGTGTTGGACCTAGTTATATCATACAATTTTCTTCTAGGTAGACCATGGATGTATGAAATCCATGCAATTATTTTGACATTGTACTAATGTATCAATTTTACTCACTAAGGGATGGAGGTCACTATCCATGGAGATATAAAGCCTTATGAACACTACAAGCATTTAGAGCCTAAGTATAAAATTTAAAACTATCACTCTAACATATATCTAATACCCAAGAAGGATAAAGACAAAGAGATACTTATCAAGTTACTAGAGACCAATTGTATAGACCCTAATAGCCTTGACTCATCTTCTCGTATGACTCCTTTTTAAATGCATGAACATTTAACCATTTTGAACAATGTTCCAAGAGATTATTTGACCCATAACACATTACACAATGTCAAGCTTCCATAGAAACCCAAGTCCTATGGAAGAACTAAATATAAACCAACTTGTATGAAATGGAAACAAAAAGGAAAAATCAAGATTCATATCCCAACACTTGTTATTTTTATAATGGCCATTAGCCAAGAAGAGGACCCACTTGTCAATGATGATTCATGGTTGTATAATGATAAATTAGCTAATTGAAACCATGGTCTAAAATATCTCATCCATAATAGGATCAAGGAAAAGGCATGGGGCTAAATCAGTAAGGTACTCTTGAACCCATTTTTATAACTAGATACAAAAGAACCTATGATCTCATATTTAAACCACGTGGGGTGACCTCATGTATCTTATTCATGTTTTAATGATAATGACCAGTGAAAATGATGCTAAAAATGAAGTAGAGTATGATCATAGCATATATAAAGACATTGATAGTACCAATTTGTTTGACCCATATACTATTTATACCATTACCCTAGTAATCTAACATTTCACACTTCCCTTTTATCATCCCCAACTTATAGACAAAAACCAAAAATAATCCATAATGCCTATAGATCAGTTTGATAATGATGAGGTTGTTTGTAATTTTTAGGCCTAAGAGATAATGTTTTGTTGGGAGACCACAAACAAGGGTTATCAATCAAATTAGATCTTACAGCCTATTTTGGAGAGTGGGTGAACACCCTTAGACAATAATAAAATAATAAAACATTAAGGTCCCAAAGTGAAAATCTCTTTTAGGTGATTTTAAACCAGAGTAAAAGTAAAGAGAAAGGCTAGTCTTTTAGTGAAAACCTATTTCAAGTACCACTATATGGGGGTGTTCACCTTTCCTCAAATGAATCTCAAGAGACCACCAATGGTGAACTTGCTTTTGGGTCTGAGTTCAATTCAACAAAACAACATACCTTTGATCAAATTACCTAAGAATTTACTATAATATTTGTGACATGGCCATTATTACCATTGGGAGATTTAGATTTATCCTATTTGGGATATATTAAAGAACTAGTCTAACTAGAGGAGTTTAACATAATAGGCCAATTTACATCCTTGCCAACCATTTTGGAGGATGGTTTGAATCTCCTAGTAGATGATAATATGGAATTTAACATTGAGACTCTATATGACCAAAAATGGATTAATTTTGATGTATCCCTCATTGATGAGGACATGAAGTTTTTGCATCCCTTTTGAGGGAGTTTGTTGACATTTTTGCATGGGAATTCATACATACTAGGTTTAGACCCTACCTTGGTTATACACCACCTTATTTTACATCCTAATTCTAAACTTATGAAATAGAAATTATGTAAGATGCATCCTTGTATTATTGTATTAGTAAAGAAAGAGTTGGAAAAACTCTTGGAAGTGAGATGAATTAAATCGATCAACTATTTATAGTGGATGTCAAATGTTATTCCTATCAATAAAAATCTAAAAGAAATCATAATATGCACTAATTTCATAAACATCAACAAAACCTTCCTAAAGGATGAATTTCCTCTATTGAATATTGACATGATAGTTGACTCCATATCCATACAAAATTCCGAGACCAAGTTCCTATCCATACAAAGTTTGGACCATTTTATATTTAGACCAAATTTTAAGATTTTATAAAATTTTAGACCTTTTCATGATACATTATTCATTAATTTGGATATGTTTCATTACACTTGTAGTGGAACCATGTACAATTTAGGTTATGATAACATGGTCATGAATGATAACTTTATTCAAGACCAATATGGATTTATGAGATAGATCCCTATACTCCTTACATTTCTTAATCTGGATAATAAATCCAAGATTTTTAAACACATTACTTGGTTGATACACCTCCCTATTCAGAATAAGATCAAGAGTAAATAGTGAAATATCTTGATATTTTACCATTTGTTATGGAACAATTTCAAGTCCAAGTCAACTACATTACTATGCCATCAATATATGACCCATACTTGTTTGATCATCACTTGATTGAAAATAACGATGAATTTTTAGTCAGAGTCATGGAAGTATGGACCAAGTTTCTAGTAAACTTTCCCCATGACAACTTACCTAGTCTAGTTAGAGTGCCAAGATATGTATCTTATACCCCAACCATTGAACATGCCTCTAATAGTTATCCTCATGTGCTCATGCCAGTTTCATACCAAGACAGAAATATACTTATGAGAGGAAATGGCCCTATGGAGGACCAGTTCACATAAATGTAATAAGCATATAAGACCTATCTAAACCTAGTGCATAATTTTAGTGCCATGACCATATCGAATTTTCCACTCATAGAACTAAATCCTTCAATAGGGGTGATAATTGATTTGATAGGTCAAGCTAATATGGGTGTGACCCATTTACCCAAATTACTTTAGTAAGTGACATGATCAACATTCCTTCTTTTGAATATGTGACGATGGCATCTATGTAGAACAATGTGTCAAATACAATGGATAACATGCAAGTGTCTTCCAATCTAGACCAAGTTAAGGTAAATACACCAATAAATAGTTTGCATCAACGAGTGATTTTATTTAATTCCATGAGTGGTTCACAATATTAGGGGGAAGTAATTCCTACTTATCAACCACACAAATTTAAACTATGAAATTGGTTCATATTTGTGAATTCATCATTTCTAGTAGTGAATTCATTATATTTACTAGTGAAATTGAAATTTTAGGCAGCAAAAATTGCATTTTAAAGCTAATAATTCATTCTAATATTAGATAAGTGAAATCATTTTACTAACTATGAAGTCAATATAAAGCCAAGAAATTATCCCTATATGTTTCTATGTTTTGTTGTAAGTTTCCCAAAATCATAAAATTAGTACCTAAATTGTAAAATTATCACCTAAAGTGTGAAATTATCTACCTAACCTATGAATTTATCTCTCATAGTAGAAAAATCATTTAGAAACTACAAAATCACCCATTGTGAGTTTTAAGCATTCAAGATTTTGATTATGTTTTTATAACAAAATAATTTTCCAATTTGTAATTTACTATGTAGTTGTGAAATCATTCTAGAGAGGTGATTTTGTGATTTTTTTAGCTAATTTGCCAAGATATCACTTTTTCCAAGAAACAAGAAAACTGACTAACACTTTTGCAGGACCAAAAAGATAAATAAAGAAATTTTTTGCACTATAAGTCTCTAAATCACATTTACATTTTGGTGCTTAAAAAATATTTACTTTCTTTATTTTCATTTTTCAAAGTTCACAAGCCAACCAAAATTACCAAGGTACTAAGGATAAGTGGAGAAAAAGATTTTCATTGATTAATATTTCTTCAACACATAGTTGAGCACATCAATCCATGGCCAACTCACAACACTTGCTCTCATGGAAGGTAAAATCATTTGTTTTACTTTCATTTTATTTGTTAATTATGTAGTTTTATATCTCCTTAAGTGTCAAGGCTATAGGTGTTAGTTTTTAGTGTTTTTATATTATTTTCTTGACCAACATGATATTAATCTTCCCCCTACATTCAAATCCTTGATCAAATAATAGCACGCCCGATGGGACCACACACCCCACTAGTGATGGGTGTCATTGTTATCCATTCATTTAATCAATAAATGTTGGTTTCATTTCTTACTAGGGCTAGTGTCCAAGTCTATCTATAGTGTGATATTTATTGGGTTCAGCTAACATTGTTGGTTGGGGGTTTTTGGTGTTGATATATCCTAAGTTTCTACTTCTTAATGTCTTAACTAAATGCTTGAAAGAAACCCACTTGCTCAAAATGTAAACACACCAAATAAAATAAAAATATTTGAAATAAATCACATGATGCTATTGAAAAGTAAACACACTAAAATAAAATATCAAATCTACACTTCTAAACTAGTTGAAAAATTAAGATTGCTAAAATTGAAAAATGACAAGTGCTTGTTAAAATATTAAAGCACACACACATTAACAATATATTTTAACCTAAAGGTTATTAATCCAATCACATAGAGTATTTATATTAATTTTAATTAAAAAAAATAAGAAAAAAATTATAAATACCAAAAGTACTTGTCATATCTCCCTGGGGAGTGGTCCCTTGCTCACCCTTGGTTTTATGGTCAAAACATTTCAGTCTTTAAAAATCTATCTTCACTAATGCATATAAATGAAAGAGTATTCTACCACCAAATCTTCTTGTATTTAAAATGAAAATTCTTAAAAAGTTTTTTCACTCCTACAGATCAAGCATAGATCTTCATATTATTAGATACAAAAGAAACTATCCTAAATACTAGTTAATAACTTAATTAACTAAACAATAGGATATTTAGAGAAATTGGCTTATATGGATTAAATAGAGAAGAGTGTTGAAACAAGATCCAAACATGGTTAGGAATATCCTCGTGGGATTTATAATTGCTTCTTCTAACCATATATAGTTACAAAATCTTATATACAATGTATCCATATCATATTATCTAAAGTTACAACCTATATCAATTATCTTCTATAAATGGAAAGATATACATAAATGAAAGTTTGTATATAGACATATATAAAAATATAGTGTATCTATAAGAGCCCTATATCATCATGGAATAGATGAAATAAATTTTGTAATGCCTTAAAACATGATGTGGATTAGTTCATAACAAGATGTGAGAGTTTGTAGCATGACTGTCAATGTTCATATCTTTACTATCATAATCTGTAGCTTGACTATTGTAATTTGTAGCTATCTATCAAGGTCTGTATAATGCCTTAAAAATATTGGAGCTACACTTGAATAGCCAGTTCATGGTCATGACACTTCCTTGTCTTCATGATAATATATCAAAACTCTTATTTAGATGCAATCATATTTGTATATATCAAAATATGGAAGAATAAATATGAAAATAGTTACAACATCATGTAAATAATGTTAACTTACATAAGCTTATAGAGACAAAATAATTCATCTTATAGCTTAGGCTAGTTATAAAACCTAAGACTACATGTAATGCTTAACTCAAAAGGAATATTTATGGATGTGAAGGATGATATATCATGTTTATAATGAGTCATAGTGTGGAATCATAAAAAAATCATGAATAGAGGATCTTAAGAGCCTTTTGGATCCAAGAAAATTTCATTATATAATTTAATTTCTTGATTTCTTCCTAACTTTTCTATTTTTTTTCCATGTGACTATGTATTCATGATTTTAATGAGTTAAAACAAGAAATAATTAGTTGAATCTATGAAATCGTCTCAAAAAATTGTGAAATTAGTCTAATTTAGCCTCAGCCCTATGAAACTAAAAAATAAAGCTTAGAAATAGTAAAATTATTGATCAAATAATGAAATCATTCTATAGGAAAAAGGGTGTTTTTATTTGATTTTTTTTAACTAGCTAAGAAATTGGTTCATATTTGTGAATTCATCATTTCCAGTCACAGATTCATTGTCTTTATTAGTGAATTTACATTCTTAGGCATCAAAATTGCATTTTTAGGCTAAAAATTCATCTTTTAGAGTGATGAAATAATTCTTCTAACTACAAAATTTCTATAAAACCAAGAAATCATCATTGTATGTTTCTATGTTTTGTCGTAGGTTCCTAGAATTGAAAAATTGTTGCTTAAACTATGAAATTATCACCTAAAGTGAAAAAATATCTATTAGAGTAGATAAATCATTAAAATAAGTTGTGAAATCATTTGTAACCCATGAAATTACTCACTATGAGTTTTAAGCATTTGGGTTGTGACTTTGTTTTTATAACATAAAAATTTCACGGTTTGCAGTTTACTATGTAACTACGAAATCATTCTAGAGAAGTGATTTTGTGATTTTTTGAGTTAATTTTCAAGGATATCAATTTTTCCAAGTAACAAGATAACCCACTAACAACTTTTATAGGACCCAGAGACTAAGGAAAGATGTTTTTAACACTTTAAAATATGTAAATCACCTTTACATTTGGTACTAAAAAATCATTTAGTTCTTTTTATTTTTTTATTTTTAAAGTTCAAGAAAAAAATAAAGCCAAGGGGATAAATTTCACATCACATTTTGCTTGGGTTTTTAAAATGAACACAAACTTAGAATAAATGCTCTTAAGAACTTACTTATTTATAAATTTACTTATTTTTTGTGTTTTTTTTATAAAATAGACTTAGCATGTATGCTCTCCCCTTGTCCCCTTTAGGGAACTCAGGTGACAAAAAGTGATTTGTCCATTACTTTTGTTTCTTAGTCCAAACATATAAATAATCTCACTAAGGCAATCCTTAAGATCTAAATGACTTGGGTGATCCTAAAATGATATATTTATTTCTTACATCTTGGATTGTGGGTGGTATTTCATCACCTCCCGAGAGGTTCTTTAGGGAAAATTTGACCCCAAAATTCATCTCATATCATCATTTCAACCCAAATCCATAGTGGGTTATATAAATTAGGGAAAAATATACTATGATTGCTAGGAGGTTGAGAAATTAGGTTATTTGATCCTAACAAAAACTTGAGTTAGGTCTGGCTAACCTGGGGACTCCACTAAGAAGTAAATTGATAGAGTCACTATGTAAAAGAATAGACCTTTTCATAGTAAGTTAGATAGCATGAAATCAATTGATGTGATTTCATCTCTAGTTTTAACCACACTTGGGACCATGTAGAACATGTGAAGCTTATAGTTTTAAATAAACCCCAGTTACTATGAAAATTTGTCAATGTAGGGAAAGTAGCCTAAAGTTCCATGTCATCATACAAAATCTTGAGAGAAGAGGGGGTCTATAAACCCTAATTTTCATGTGCATCAATTTTCTTGGATTAATAATTTATTTCCTCTCAAGGATTATATAGACAAAATTTGATGACATGAAGCTAGTTTGTCAGTACAAAATTTGATGATATGAAGCTAGCTTTTCAATTTTATAGGAATAGGATGCTACACTTAGGTGTTTTTATTGTTTTTCCTTTTTACGTGCATTTTTTTTGAGTCAAAAATGAATTTTTTTATGAAAACCATGTCCAAATAAAGTCATGTTTACACATCACTATTTAGCCTAAAGAGTTGTTATGTCATCCATTTAATACCACAATTTACCTTAGACATTTCCAAAATGTTTGTGTGTGTGTCACTTATTTGAAAGGGTCATTTTTACACTACCCATTTCATCATAATTCTTTGCCTTATACTTTTGGAAATAAACCATTTATCATAACTTTTGAGTGAGATAACATTGTTACATTGCTTGTTTGTTTCAAGAACTTTACCTTGTGTCCAATCAAATTCCAAACCACATATGCCTTTTTGGTCTATGCTTAGTATCATTATGCCATCCAATTTAGTCTAGAATTTTCACTTGAGAAGACAAGTCTTTTTAACCAAGTTTAAAATTTGTCCTTTAAAGTTTAGATTCAAATGTTGATTGGTTTATTCCTATGCCTTGCTTAATTTTGGCTTAGATGTTTACCTTTCACTTTTGAATTCTGTAACTTGGATTAATCCCTAGCTTGATTTAAAGAAAATTTGTGCCTAGATTTGGTAAGTGTTATTTTCTATGTTCCTTGTGTCTCTTTTATTACTTATAATTAAGGTAAAAAATTTCTCTCCAAGTACAACATTAACCATGATTAGTTTACATTTGAGTCTTTCTCATCACTTGGGCTTGAATGTTTTACTCATCCTTATTTTTTCCTACTTATAATTATTTTACTAATTAGTTTTATGAATATTAATAAATTTTAATGTATTTTACCAATGGTTAAGTGTGTTTTTGAATCTATATGCCTAGTTAGAGTCCAAGTGTTTAAAATTATAAGAATAATTGTCTTGTAATTTTTACCTTAACCTAGTGTGCTTCAAGTTTAGATTTTGTGATGTGTTTCCAAAATACCTAGCATTTTGATTTTTGTTTTTATACCTAATGTGCTTCAAATATATATTTTGTGATGTGTTTCCAAAATATCTAACATTTTTCCTTTTGATTTTAGACTAAGTGCGCTTTAATTCTAACTTTTGTGTCATGTTTCCAAAAGACCTAGAATTTTGCCTTGTGTTCTTAGACCTAGTGTGTTTCAACTCTATATTTTATTTCATGTTTCTAAAATACCTACCATTTACCTTTAATTTAAAATTTTATACATATTTTTTTGATCCTATCTTTGTTACTTATTCCCAAAGACCTATCAACCTTTTCCATTTTTTTAAGACTTAGATTAGAGTTATTTGAAATGATTTTTACCAAGATTGGCATTCAGATTTGTATTTAACTTAACTATTTGTATGAGACATTTTATATTATACCTTGAGGAAGTTTTAGGATAATTTTATCATTGAATTTTTTTGTAGAACAAATCCATTCCTAGACCAAGTTTAGGCCAAGTATTCCTTTTAGAACAAGTTTACCATGTAGACCAAGTTTGGAATATTTTCCATTTAGACCACATTTTAAGAGTTTTTATAAATCTAGACCTTTTCTTCACAAAACATTAGTCATCAATTTGAATATAGTGGATCCATGTTAAATTTAAGTTACTATAACATATTCACAAATCATAACTTTGTTTAAGACCTATATGATGATGATGTAGTTTACGAGATGGATCTCTATCCTCCTTACACTACTAAATATGTGTAACAAAGTCAAGATCAATTAGTGTATTAATTATTTATCACACCTACCTATTAAAAGTAAGACCAAGAAAAAACAACATAATACCTTGCAAGTGTGCCATTAGTTGTATAACAAGTCTAAATTCAACCATACTATGTAACCATGATGTTGACATATGACCCATACTTTTTGGATTGTCACTTGATTGAAAATAAAGATGAGGTTTTAGGTAGGTTGAGGTAGAGACCAAGTTTCCAGCATACTTCCCTTATGAAAATTTATTATTTCTAGTCAAATTCCTTCAAAACATGCCTTATACCTAAACTATCAAACAAACCTCTACTAATTATCCTTAAGTTCTCATGCCAATTTCATATTAAGACCCAAATATGTTTATAAGAGGAAAGGGCACCATGAAAGACCACTTTGAGAAAATGTAAAAAGAATATTAGACCTATCTAAACCTATCATGAAATTTTAATGCCATGGTCATATTGAATTCTCCATTCATAGAACTAACTCCTTTGATAGGAGTCTTATTTGAGTTGGTAGGTCTAGCTAATCTAGGTATAGACCCATTTGCCAAAAGTAATTTAGTAGGTGACATGATCAATGCCCCACTTATTGAATATGTGACTATGTCCTTAACACAAAAAATGTGCCAATTACCATAGATAACATGCATGTGTCTTTTAGTCTAGACCAAAGTGGTTTAAATGTACCAACAAATAGTACATAATAATAAGTACCTTTAGTTAATACCATGAGTGATTCGCAATAGTAGGGGGTAGGAATTCTTACTTCCCAACCATATTAGTTTACTTCTACTCCTAAACTAGATATTTATTCAATCATGCAAAAATAGGGGAGAATTAACCAATCATTGGTCAATGATTTACCTCAATAAGTGATGAATGCCATCCCACCTCAATATGTGATGGTTAATATTCCACAATAATAAGTATAGTCCAATGTACCATTATAGTAGATGAAAAATAATATGCCACCTCAATAGGGGTAATAAATTTTCCACATGAATAGGTAGTAACAAATGTAACTCAATAGTCATAGACCAATATACCTTTAGAATCACAAACATTATCTAATTAGTAATGCATCTCTAGTGGTCAAAGATAAATGTCAAACACCCAATAAACATATAGTTTTCAATAATAGTTATTTGTGTAACAAAGAGGTATAAATGTCCAAAAATTACCAATTATGCAACCATTTCATTTTATTCAACAAGTTCCATAATTCCAAAGATAGGTCATTAGTCCACAACAGGTTCCCTTTGTTCAGTTAGGTTTGACTAGACAATAACAAGTCCCTACTTAACCTCAACACACATAATATAGTCATAAAGCCATCTCCTTCCATCACAACCACAATTCCCTCAAACCCAAGGCCATTTATTGAATTTGAATTTGAATGTATACCAACAACATATGCAATATCAAAAACTTCATCCTAATCTAGGATACATATTCCTGGATGATTATTTAGCAAACCAACATTTAACAACAAACCATTCCTCCATTATGTCCTAGTCAAGGTAATCCACCTTTTCCCTCCCATCCATAACCACAACCAAGTGTAACATCAATTTTCTTAGCCCAATAAATATAACAAATGAAGAATGTGATTGTCACCATTCAAACAAGGAAGCAAGCAAAGAAGTTAAAATTAGATCATGTGTGTTCATACCCTTTTAACATGGAGTATCTTTAGATACCATTTCCTCCAAGTTATTAACCACTAAAATTTTACAAGTACAAGGTTAAAGGAGACCCTAAGATACATCTAATAGATTTCTTTGTCTCTTGTTAGTTATTGGATTATAATGACATATACTTATTCCTTTTGTTTCTTCAAAGTCTAGCTAGGTAGGCCTTGGAGTGGTTCTTCAAGCTACTAAAAAATTTATATCTAATTTTGATGACCTCTGAGATAATACTATGCAACCACTTCTCCTATAATCTTGATCATGAGATTTCATTAGTATATTTGACTCAAGACAAGCCCAAATTTGGTAAAATATTTGAAATCTACCTATAGAGATGGAGAGTGCTTGTTAGTCACTTTAACCACAATTTACTGGATAAACAATTGGCCATTATATTTACTAAACATTTGCACAATAATATATCTTACCATTTGGAACTATAATGTGAACATACCTTCAAGGAGTTTATTGAGAAAGGTTTATAGATTCATAATATAATTAGATCTAGAACTAAAATATAGGCCCAAGTCACATCCCTAACCAAGTCCAAGAATAAGCATCGACATCAGCTCAAGATAGTAACTATGAAAAATCCAAACCATACAACCACAACAAGAACATTTTTAGTAATGGATTAATTGAGTCACAACATGTATAAATGGTGAAAACATTATTTGATCAACTTGTACCATAAATGTATCTTATTTCACATCAACATCCTATCTAACAAGTGGAACCTAGACCAACTCCTCAAATGGAGCAATAACAACCTTTGTAAACCCCTCCTCTAAGAAGAAGACCCAATCCTAGAGTCTTCAATGACCTTGGTGAACCCATTGAAGTAGTGTTTTGTAAACTAGACATGACCAATATGATTAATTGGAACATTCTAAAAAACTATCCTTAAAGTGTACTCTAGCTAAACTGGTATAGATAACACGAGTTTAATTAATACCACCATGTTTTTAGACATTCCATAGTATTTGTGTGTAGTTGAAACACCTTATTAAAAATATGATAGAAAATGGGGAAATACAATTGAATAATAGAGCATCTACTTCTAATCAAAATCTACGTTTCTATCAAAATCCTTTTCCATAGCATAACAATGTCAATTAATAACAATAAAAACAAAGATCACATAAACAATAACAATAATGGTAATAATCACAACAAAATCAAAAACAAAAATAATGTCAAATGAATGGGAGGAACCAAGGCCAAAATGGCCCCAACAACTAACAATCTTACTATGCATTTTCACATGACTACAATAATGTTTTAGGTAATATTTTGGGTGGGTATGTTTTTACCATCACCATCAATCATAGACCAAGACTATTTCTTAATAATACCAATCAACCTAATTATGCTAGTAATCGTTCATTAACCTAGGACTATATCCAAGCACAAAAATAACCAAAGATTATTATTTTAGGACTTTATGATAATAACTCATCATTACCTCATGACCACAACCAAGTGCACTGATAATTAAGAATTATACTCTCTAGCCCATCTCCATCATTTTCTAGAAATAAAGGTCCTATATCTAATCTAGATTATAAAATCATAACTTGGAAATCTTATATTACCATCTTAGGCCTATAACCTCCTGCTAATGACCCAATCCAACCCATTGTTCTAGCTAGGAGCAAGACATTTAACAATATTATGTAAACTACATATGACATTGTAGAACAAATCTAAAAGACACCATCACAAATTTTTATCTTAGATTTGTTGTGTACATCTATTATCCATAAGAACATCCTTATAGGACTCCTAGGCCAATCCCAAGTTACAAACAACATAACCCCATACAAATTTCAAGCTTTGGTTGGACACTTAGACTTAGGCCAATAATTAATATTTGACCAAAGTGATGTGTCATTCCTTAGCCCTCTCTATAACAACCCATTATACATTGATGTTGTCATCACATGGCACAAATTTAAATGTTTCCTTATAAATAATGGATCAATCCTAAAAATTATGTCTAGATCTCATCAAGCATTGAGGATATACATCTGCTTTATATCTCGAAACTATCATTATCAATACCTACAATAATGAAGAACGTGAATCACTAGGAACTATAAGATTTCCAATGATCATTGGGCCTTCAACCCAAGGTATGATTTACCATGTGCTAGACCTAGATATATCATACAATTTGTTTTTGGGTAGGCCATGAATACATGAAATTTGTGCAATACCTTTGACATTGTACCAGTGTATCAATTTCCATCACTTAGGGATAGAGGTCACTATTCATGGAGATATACAACCATATGAACACTACAAACATTTAGAGGCTAAATATGAAATTTATAACCACTATTTTGGGTTATATATAGTAATCAATAAGGAAAAAGACAAAGATATATTTTTTGAATTGCTAGAGGCTAATTGCATAGACCCAAATAGCCTTGCCTCATCACCACATACACCTCCTCTCTAATTATCTAATCATTTTACTATTTTGGATAGTGGTCTAAGAGAGTATTTGACCCATGACACATTCCATATTTCCAAGTTTACCAAAAACCTCAAGTCCTCTAGAAGACCTAAAGCTAAACCACCTTACATGGAATGTCAATAGAAAGGAAACAACAAGCTTCATATTTCAACAAATGTCATTTTCACACTGGACACTAGCTAAGAAGAGGAACCACTTGCCATTTATGATTCCTAGTTATAAAATGATAAAGTAGTTGATTGATACCACAACCCAGAATATCCCATCCCTAATAAGATCATGGATAATCAAGCCTATGAAGGAGGAGGCCTGGGGGGAAAATGGTAAGGTACTCTTGAGCCCATTTTTAGGACTAGATATAAAGTAACATATGATCTCATATTCAAATTTATTGGGTGTGACCCCATGTATCCTATTTATAATCCAACACCAATGACTAATGATGATGATGTTGACAGTGAAGCAGGATCTAATCATAACATTTATGAAGACCTTGATAATACTAACTTGTTTGACTAACATACCATTAGCACCCTTACCCCAGTAATCTAACATTCCATGCTTCCTATTTATCATCCTTAACTTATAGACTAGCACAAAAAAGAATCCATAGTGCCTATATATGAG
This sequence comes from Torreya grandis, assembly GCA_037957365.1. Classification (NCBI taxonomy): domain Eukaryota; kingdom Viridiplantae; phylum Streptophyta; class Pinopsida; order Cupressales; family Taxaceae; genus Torreya; species Torreya grandis. Next base: position 493,346 of record JARHVA010003157.1, on the reverse strand, counting down.
TTTGATAATGATGAGGACTTTTGTTATTTTATATGCCTAAGAGACAATGTTCCATTGGGAGACCACAAATAAGGATTTTCTATCAAATTAGATCTTGTAGCCTATTTTGAAGAACGGGTGAACACCCTTGACCAAAAATATAAAAAGAAAAAATTGAGGTCCTAAAGTTAAAACCTCTTAAAGGCACTTTTGGACTAAGTTAAAAAGTAAATATAAAGGTTAGTATTATTTTGAAACCCTATTTTAGGTGCCACTAGATGGGGGTGTTCACCTTTACTCAAATGAAGCTCAAGAGACCTCCAATGATGAACATGCTTTTGAATCTAAGTTTAATTTATTAGAATAACATGCCTTTGATAAAATTTCCCAATAATTTCGTACAATATTTATGACATGGCCTTCTCTACCATTGGAAGATTCAGATTCATCCTACCTATGATAAATTGAAGAACTAGTCCAACTAGAGGACTTTACCATTGTAGGAAAATTTACATACTTTCTAACCATTGTAGGAAAATTTACATACTTTCTAACCATTTTAGAAGATGGCTTGACTCTTCTAGTAGAATATAATATTGAAATCAACATCATGACTCCAAAAAACCTAAAGTAGGTCTAACTATGCATGTCCCTCATTAAGGAGGAACATAAAGTTTAACAACCCTTTTGAAGGAGTTTGTTGACATTTTTTCTTGGGATTATTTAGACATGCCTAATTTGGACACCACCTTGGTTTTACACCACCTTTTTATACATCTTAATGCCAAACCTATGAATCAAAAACTATGAAGGATGCATCCTCACATTATTATATTAGTAAAGAAAGAGGGAAAAACTCTTAGAAGTAAGATACATTATATTAATTAAATATTTAGAGTGGATCTCAAATGTTGTGCCTATTAGTAAAAATCCAAAAGGAATCATAATCTACACTGATTTCATAGATATAAATAATCCCTACCCCAAGGATGAATTTCCTTTGCTGAATATCGACATGATCATTGACTCCATAGATGGGTATAAAATACTTTCTCTCATTGATGGATTTTAAGGATATAACCATAACAAGATTACACCAAAAGACCAACATATGACAACATTTAACACCCCTTGGGGAAAATTTTTCTATCAAGGTTTTCCATTTGTTCTTAAGAATTTTGGGGCCACATACCAAAGAGCCATGACCTTCATATTTCATGATATCATGCATGACATTGTTAAATACTATATAGATGACATATTGGGTAAATCAAAGGCCCATGCAGATCATCTACTATTATTATAAAAGATATTTGAAAGGCTCTATGAGTAAAAATTCTAACTTATTTCCAATAAGTGCATCTTTGGTGTCACTTTAGGCATATTATTAGGATTTATGATCTCTCACTGATGCATTGAATTTGATCCTACTAAGGAACAATCCATTACAAGATGCCTCCACATTCCACTTTGAATAAACTCCATAGCTTATAGGGAAAAATCTAGTCCATTATATGCTTCATTTCATAGTTGGCTAATAAATTCCATCTTTTCACTCACTTATTAAAGAAGGGTGTTACATTTATTTGGGATGAAAAGTTCTATAAAGTTTTTTAGTGCCTCAATGACTATCTTACCAATCCACCTATTTTATTTCCACTAATACCAAGGAGGCCATTTTTTGTACCTATATGCCATTGACAAAGCCTTCAGGGTAATTTTAGCTTAGCATGATGATAATGGGAAATAACATGTTGTGTACTATTTAAGATGTACACTAGTCATGTTTGAACACAATTATAAACCAATATAAAAAAATTACTTATATATGGTCTTTATAGCCTAGAAGATTCATCATTACATGCTTAAAAACAATACCATAGTAATTTTCAAAGTAGATCTGCTCAAGTATTTACTATCAAAGACAAATTTACAAACTTGCACATCTAAATGGATCATGTTATTGAGTGAGTTCAAGATTGAGTATGCAAATTAGAAGGCCATAAAAGGACAAGTGATTGTCCACCTATTTTATTGCCACTAATACCAAGGAGGCCATTTTTTGTACCTATATGCCACTAACAAATACCTAAGGGTAATTTTAGCTCAGCATGATGATAATGGGAAAGAAAATGTTGTGTACTATTTAAGATGTCCACTAGTCACGTATGAACACAATTATACACCAATATAAAAAAATATTTATATATGGTCTTTATATCCTAGAATATTCATCATTACATGCTTAAAAACAATACCATAGTCATTTTCAAAGTAGATCTACTCAAATATCTACTATCAAAGACAGATTTACAAACTTACACATCTAAATGGATCATGTTATTGAGTGAGTTCAAGATTGAGTATGAAAATCAGAAGGCCATAGAGGGACAAGCAATTTTAGAGAATCTTGTTAAATATCTCCTTTTAGATACCAAATCACTCACATTTTAATTACTAGATGAGTTAATTATGACTACCATAGAAACACCTCTTAAGGAGCAGTAATGAAAGTTGCATTTTGATGGGTCATTCACATCCCATGGATCAAGGGTAGGCTTATTATTTATTACACCACAAGGGGATAATATTCCCAAATCATTCCATATCATCTTTCCTTGTATTAATAACATGGATGAATATGAATCAATCATTGTAGGGTTTTGTCAATTAGTACAATGGAATATTCAACATCTCATGGTTCATGGTGATTATTAGTTAATAATTAATCATGTTATTGGCCAATTTTAGACCAAAGATGATAAGATGGTACTATATAAGGCCATGGTGGATACTCTCAAATAATATATTACCCATAAATAGTTGGAAGACATACCTTAATATAATAATAAGATAACAGATATCATGTCCACTATATGTTCTTTGATCTACAACACCAACAAAGAAATGGAGTATCAGTTCCTCATTGAACATCTTCTAGCACATGTTCATGAACCTTCGACCACTGAAATGATTTGTCATATTTTTTATCCCAAATCTATTCGGTACTGAGACCTATATAACTACCTTCATGATCACATCCTTACACCAAACCAATCACATAAATAACAAAAGGCCTTTACACACCAAACCTCCCAATATACCCTACTTGGCCCAACTTTTTACTGTAGAAGATTTGATGGAATTTTGATTAATTATTTAACTTTATTAGAAACCACATTAGCATTATGGGAAGTTAATGAAGGATTATGTGGAGTTAACACCAGTGGAGACATCTTGTCTAAAAATCTCCTATGTACTGGTTACTATTAACCAACTATCAAAGTAGTTATAACTGCTTATGTCAAAATGTGTAAAAAATATCAAAGACATGCCAATATGATTCATGATCCAACTAAAACACTCAAATTAATTCTTAATCCATGGCCATTTTTAACATGGGTAATCAATCATATTGGGAATATTAACCCTAACTCATTTAATGACCATAAACAAATCCTTATCGTTACTAAATATTTCACTAAGTAGGGTGAAGTTATACCCCTCATGTAGCTAGAAAATAGATTTCCAAATTCATCTTCAACCATATAATCTAATGCTATGGTATCCCATCTGAAATTATATCTAATAATGGCATATCATTTAGGAATAAGGATGTAAAATCACTCTATGTTGATTACAACATTAGTCAACATTTTTCTACCACATATTACCCACAAGGTAATTTCCATGTAGGGGAGTCTAACAATACCATTATCAACATCCTTAAAAATATTTTTAGTGATGGTATCTATGATTGCTACCTAGAAATATTCCACTTCATTTGGGCATATCATAATAATTACCACACTCTAATAAGAGCCAAACCATATTCCCTAGTTTATGGAATTAAGGACATTCTTCCCATCAGGTTAAATTTAACATCCATACATATCTCTTTGACACACATCCTATATGATGAACATTATATAGTTGTTCACCTATAAGATCTAGAGTTACTAGATGAAAAATTCATGGCCACTATAAATATCCTTCAAGTATACTACAACTGACTATGTTGTCAATATTACTAGTGGGATAAACATAAAGAGTTTGATATTGGTGACATTATACTCAAATAAAACCAGAAAAACACCATAGCTAAGAATAAGAAGAATGGTAAGTTCAAGCCCAATCATATAAGTCCTTACATTATTATTATAAATTATGGATCTAAAACATACAAGCTTACTACACTAGATGGAGATGAACTTGATGAGCCCATAAACATCATACATCTGAAGTGTTATTTCACTTGAGAGAACCAAAGTATTATCTATGACGTTTGTTTACATTGTAAAATAATATCATCTTCCTTGCATTATTTTATATATTATTCCTATGATACCTTCACTATTGACCAAAGTTGTTTTTACCCTCCCAACCCACCCTTTTGACCTTGGTTCTGATCAATTAATTCGTTAAACACTTTCAGTGAGAAGATTCAAATGAAATTTTCAGCATTTGATTTAGTATTGTAGACAAAGGTAGTATCTTGGACCAATATGAAAATGGTTTGGTAGTTACATCCTTCATTTATTATTTCATTTCATTATGAGTGATACTAATTATAACTACCTTTAGGCAAGTTAGTGTCCCACCCCATGATACTAATTATAACATCCTTTGGGAAACTTACCATCATTGATATATGTTTTTATTTTATAATTATAACCACCAATGGGAAAATTAGGAAAAACACCTTTAACATGCATTATCACATCACCTTACCATTTCTATTCTATACCATGTCATTTCCCTGATTCATGAACTTATTACTACCTAATCATATTCCTCCACCATAAGGCATAACTATAGTGATTTAAGGTCTTAATAGGACTATGTAAGTAATGCTTCATTCATGTTGAGGTAAACTCAATCACCCCTAAGCTATGCTCTTGCCATTTTATGAGGATTTTTAAGTTTGAACTCTCTTACCATTTTGTAAGTATTTTCAAGTTTGAATGATCTTGCCATTTTGTGAGCAACCTACATTCTCACCTTTTTGTGAGTTAGACCATTTAGTCTCTCATAATTATGAATCAAGGTGAGACACTCAAAAAATTCCAATTACTTTTATAAAAAAAACTATAAAATCCTAGACATCACAAAATCATGAAAATTGGCTTAAAATTTCCATGCCAGATATAGAGACATCAATTTTTTGGGATGGTCCATCTTGTTTGTTAAATTTGATTCTAGACCACTTTTATCTCTTTTTTCCTCTTATTTCATGGATAACTACATTTGCCTAAGGTTTATACAGACTATGTAAGCAACACTTAAATACATGGGGTATCTCAGGTTAGGTCAGTTACACATTCATTTATCTTTTGACCACTTATTTGCCTTAAGGATCTTGGGATCCTAACTAATTTACAAGTAACTATTAACCAATTTTCACACCCAATTTTGCATCTTTCAATTTGGCTAAGTGCAACATTCTTAATTGGTTTATCCCCACAACAAAAAGTGTCAAGTGCTATTTCCTTTCAAAAGCCTTTGTTCGATCTTTTTTCAAGTGTTATTTTGGTCTTTTTTCTTAAGTGTTTTTCTTTCAGCAAGGAATTATTTCATACTTTTTGTCTGAAATAAAAAGTCTAAAGGAACTAGTCCTTTTCTCTTGTGAAGGGTCTTTTCTCATGGAAGTGTCCCTTCAAAAAATTTTGAAGGACACATTTCAAGATTTCCAAAGGAAAAGTGTCCTTTGCAACTTTTCCAAAGGGTTTGTTCTTCCGAAGAATTGGTCCACTTCAATATTTTTGAAGGGTCACTAACAATATTTTCTAAGGGTCTTTTCTCATATAAGTGTCCTTTGTAAAACATTCAAAGGGAAAATTTAAAGATTTTCAAAAGGCATCTTCAAGATTTTGAAAGGAAAAGTGTCCTTTGAAACTTTTCCAAAGGGTTTGTTATTTCAAGGAATTGGTCCATTTCAATATTTTTGAAGGGTCACTAAAAATATTTCTGAAAGGTCTTTTCCTCATAAAAGTGTCCTAAATAGTTTTTTTGAGGGGAGACTTTACAAATGTCTAAAAGGTATTTTTGTCTTCCAAAGGGTACATTTTAGGGTTTTTGAAAGGCACATTGCAAGATTTATGAAATAAATGTCCCTTGCAACTTTTTCGAAGGAAATTGGCTCTTTTAACTTTTTCAAAGGAATTGTTTCAGACATTTTATTTGAAATAATATTTTTGAAAGGAATTTTTTCTCATGAAAGTGCCCTTCATAAAGTCTAAAAGGTCCTTTTCAAAAATCCTAAAAGGATACTTTACAAAATTCCAAAGGGTCTTTTTCTCTTTTGAAGGGTGCATTTTAGGTTTTCTAAAAGGTACATTGCAAGAATGTTGAAGGGCATATTTAGGCTTTCAAAAAGGCAAAATGAAAATGCCAAAGGGTTATTCTTGAAAAAAGTGTCCTTCACAAAAATTACAAAGGGACACTTATAGAAATTCTAAATGGAAACTTGCATAAATTCTAAAAGAAATAAACACTAGTAAATAGACCAAAAAGAGAAGGGGCCCAAGAGGTTAATTCTTTCACAGAAAAGGGTCTGAGGGAAGATTTTTCAAGAAAATACCAAAGAAAAGGTTTGATAAAATGCCCCATAGGAATTATCCCAATAGAGTGACAATTATATGGACGTCATCTTCAAGGTGATGAGCTAGCCATTAGCATTTTAAATAGTGGATCCTAGGCAAATCAATGGTCTTCATTCAAACTCTCAAGGATCTAAGGGCTCACATTCTTCATTCACTAAAGTAGATTAGAAGATTCATCTCAACATTGATCAGGTCATGATCTGAGTCATTTTTTGATGGCCAATAAAAGGAACAATTTTCTATACATGTAGACTCCAAGTGATGCCTTTCCAAGGACAACAAAATGAAAGTTACTCTTCCCTACATCATTGCACACCTCAAATAACTAGTGAGAAGTTGTTAGCATCATGACAAATCTACAATAAGTGGAATCTCATTTTCATAACTAATTTATGTCATTACTAATCTCAAAAATATCTTATTTCTGTTAGTGTAACCATTGGGGAAGCATGTTTGAGAGAGCAATCTAGTTGTGTAACCACTTTAGGTGATATGGATCAATCAAATGGCCCAAATGAGCATCATTTAGAAAAATAGTTATAGCTAAAGATGGAGAATCCTAACAAATTGATTCCTCTTTTTGGTGTCAAAGGCCTCCTTCTCTCACTTCCTTCCTACTATAAATATAGCCCTTGGGGTAGTGTAAAAATAATCACATAGTGTATGGTAAAGCCTTACTAGATTGATGTCACATTTTGACTTTAAGCATTAGGTAGCAATCTATTTCTTTCAAATTTTTAGAATAATTATCTAAGTGTGTAAGAGATGTATATTAATAGTAAGTGATGATTTTCCATCCTTATATCCTTTATCCTTCATTCATGAGTAAAATTTCTTAGTATAATAGGTCATATAAAGTGTTTTCAAGTGTGTTGAATTGTTATAAGTGTATAAATATTATTGGAATGTGAAATTTTCCTTTTAATTCATTTGTCTTGTGTCATTTCATGCGTCTCACCTCTATATTAAAATACTTGTGTTAGAAATCCTTAGATCTTGGGAATGGTTTGTGCATTTTGATTAATTATGTACTAGAATATGATATTCATGTGGAAGATAATCTTGGTGTATCACCACTCTTAGAGTAGGTTTTCCTTTTCTGTAATCTCTAATTATTTTCCTTTTAATAAAATTGATTTAGACGTAAGTTATTTTGTAGAGATAAACTTAGGGAGCTAGTCCTTTAAATCTATAGGTTCATTTCCTCTGTAAGTATACCCACTTGGCTATAAATGTTCCAACATTGTCCAAATATAGAAGAGGATTGAACACTATCTTCTAGGGTGTAAGATTTGGAGATACAATTTTGGCACACCCAATGGGATGAATTATTTACATGTCAAGGTGAATGTTAGTCTTGATAATCCTAAGGTTGTAGAAATATTCTTAATAAAGCATTTGGTGACTCCAAAAGGTGAGAATATATAGTTATAGATCATGTTTCCCACATTATACTTCATGGTCCTCACTAGGTCATCTAGGATTTTTGGCCAAACCCCTTTAGCTAAATCTCTTCTTGAAGAAAAACACCCTGAACCATTCCTAACACTTAAAGACCTTAGACAAGGAGGTTTTGAAGAAGAATAAGTTGAAGAGATATGAGATCAAGAGGAAAGAAGAGAAATGGATATGTATCAACCTTTCCCAACCTTTAACACCCAAAATCTAATTACCCTTCCTGCATATGACCCTATTCCTCCCAAAGCTACCAAGAGCCTCCCTAGTTTTAATGGATAGGGTCATATTACCCCATCTAAACATATTAGGGATATCTCAATTTTTTATAACTTTCATAATGTCACTCAAGCCAACATAGCCATTAGATTAATTTCCATGTCTCTAAGAGGTAAGTTATTTTACTGGTATAGGATTTTGGAAGGTAGTTGCATTACAAGTTGGGATGGTTTTAGGGAAATTTTGGTAACTATATTTGAGAATAAGAGTGACCATACTTCACTAATCCATCAATTGAACATGATAAAAGGAGGTAATAACAAATCCATGGGATATTTTAATGAAATATTTCAAAGGACATGGCATAGGTTGCCACCTATCATGAGAACTCCTCTAAGCTTTGTGTTCCCCACTTATCTCAATGGTATTGGTACTGATGTCATGGTGATGTTATAGTAAGTTGGAGGATTCACTCTATCAGAAACATATGAGATAGCTATCGAGGTTGAGAATAGCTTGATATAAGCTAGAAAGATACCTCCAAGAGTTTCCATGCCTTTGTTGTCTCATAGTTTAGATGAAGTTCCAAGCATACCAAAATTTATTAACACCAACATAAATCCAAGAGCCTTTCCCAAGAAGGTGGATAATTCTATGGACAAAGATGAGGAAATCTGGTCATTACAAGCTCAACTCAAACAAGCATAATTTTAGGCAAGTGCTCCACTTAACCTTCAATACTATCCTCAACAAGGCTATAGATCTCTACCTCGATAAAACTACCAAGGAAGAAGACAATGTCAATAAGGTTTCAATAATCATCCCAATTCCTATAATACTAATTCCATTCCTTCCATGAAGATGATTGTTCTAGTGCATGCTAATCTGGTCTAAGGGGAGGATCATGTAGACTAATAGGGACAACCTCAAGGTTAGTTTATGCATGATGGTGAAGAAAATGGCCAAGATTTGGTGGAATAAGAAGAATCTACTCCTTAAGTGACATCAAAAAAATTGAATCTCATGCAAATATATATTCATGGAGAAGGTAGTAACCAGAGTGTAGTTATGATGAACTTTCAAGTGAAGGATGATTATTTGTTGAATCAAAGCACATCAGTTGCATCCAACACAAGAGACAAAAATAGATATCTAGGATATGTTTTATGAGTACATGTGACTCTAATTGATACCTCTCTAAGGCCACAAAATGTGAGTCCTAGTTTAATACCTACTACTAGTCATGCTCCTCAACAAAGTTAGAATGTATGTAGGGTTGTTAAACCTATGGTGTAGTAGATTTAGACTACCTCACTACCTTCAAGAATACACTAAAAGGTGAATACTTACCCTCTAATTTTTTTTAATTCTTTGAATAATACTAAGATAAAAATATTTCTTTGGGAAGTCTTGCATATGTCTGGTCAAAATGAGCTCTTACAAGAACAACTTGCAAACATTCATATAGCCCCTCAAAATTCAAGACATAATAGTGTAGCCCTTACTAGTTCTCTAAGTCATGTCTTAGATCCCTCCACCATATATGAAAATCCTTCACCCTTTTACCTCACACTCATTATGGGAGACAAGTTGGTTCACAATTGTATTGTAGATAGTGGAGTTAGTAACAATGTCATGCCTAAGGTGGTGGCTGATAAGATGGGATTGAAGCATCAGCCACATAATAAGGTATATTGAAGATTAATGGGACTTAAACCAAGATATTGGGATTTCTTAGAGCTATAAAATACTTTCTACATGATTTCTCAATTTTCCCCATTTTATAAGACATTGGTATCCTCCTATCTTAGCCATGAAGTCCCTTGACAAGCAGATAGTAAAATGAACCACATAGTAAAAGTGGGGTGTAGCTTGATGGTACTCTAACAAAGATAGTGGGATTGGTCAGAGGTCTGAAAGTCTCTCTACATGATTTCCCAGGTTTCCCCATTTTACAACACATTGTGGTGGTAGACCTTCTAGCTCATTTTTCTATCTACTTGTCAAGGGACTTCACAACTAAGATAGAAGGATACCTTTCTATTGACTAGTATATTCTAGCTTTTAAAATAATATATGGAACCAAGGTGAATATAAGGACTTATCCCTTATCAAGGTTTCATATTGATCCAAATATGGAGACAAGTTCAAATTAGAATTTAATAATTAATAAAGAAGAAGAAGAAGGTGTTATGGATGGTGAAGCATCCTCCCCCCTTGAAGTTATTTTTGATCTTTTCCTTTATAAGTATAACACTAAAATGCATGGACTTTATTTATATACATTCATAGAAGAGAGTGATTTGGGAGTTTATTGTATGTATGAAAAAGATGTTTCAATCCCTTCACTCACTAATGAAGACCATGAACTTGATGGAATATGGGAAATGTTTTTGGATGGCTCAAGAAGTAAAGTAGGTGAAGGAGATGGCATTATGTTAGTTTATCCATCAGGTAATCAATACTACTCCTCATATATATTCCACTTTAGTTGAACTTGAAATATGGTATAATATGAAGACCTAGTTCATGGCCTCTAATGGGCAAAGAAGAGAGGGATAAAAAATTTGAAGGTTTATGGGAATAGTGAATTGGTCATCCACCAAATGAGAAATAAAGATATATCCAAGAATCCCTTGCTTAAATCCTACAAGCATAGGGTATGGGACCTACTTTAATACTTTTATTCCTCAACATACAACCCATACCAAGGGATTTGAATAAACATGTTGTTACATTGGCTACCATAAGAGCATAGTTTGATGCAGTTGTTAATGTAGGAAAGGAGAAAAATTAGTCCCATATCAAAGTCATTGTGAGGCCTTATATTATACATAATGAAGTGTCATGGAAAGTGTTTCAAAGTGATGAATATATTGCACACTTCTTACAAAATGAGGCTTGATTTTCCTCAAGGAACCAAAAGAGGTTGCATGATCAATATGAAGAACACGTTATTTAGCTGAAGTCAAACAAGATACCTAAGGGGATGATTAATTTGGAAAGTGTTTTCAATGAATATGATAAAAAAAAAATAGTGAACATGTCAACAAAAGAAGAAAACTATGAGAGAATCATGATTTATAAGGATAAGCTCTTAAAAATTGGTAAGGTATGTTCTCTATCTAAGAGGCAAGCCTTTATTGAATTATGCAAAGAGTTCTATGACATCTTTTCTTGGGAATATAAATATGTGAAAGGGTTTGATCCAATTCTAGATTATCACACTAATGAGTTAGAACCTAGAGCTAAACTAGTTAGGTAAAAGCAAAGGCCTATCAATCCCAAGATAGATGAAATCATGAAGAAAGAGCTGACCAAGTTGATTGAGTCTAGGATTTTATTTCCTACCAAAAACTCAACTTGGGTGGCTAATCTTGTACCTGTCCAAAAGAAGAATGGAGAGATAAAACTTTGTGTGATATTTTGAGACCTTAATAAGGTTTCTCTCAAAGATAATTATCTATTACTTTCCATCAAATTTTTTTTGTAATTTGTTTTAGGTTTTCAACACTTCTCACTTCTTGATGGTTATTCACATTACAATCAAATAATTGTGAATGAAGAGGATTAGTTCAAGACAACCTTGACTAAAAAATGGGGGAAATTCACCTATAATAATATGCCTTTTGGTTTATCTAATGCTGGAGCTAAATTTCAAAGGGCAATTGACATGGCTTTTAAAAGTTTGATCAATAAGTTTCTACTTGTGTGCCTTGATGATATAAATATTTTTTCAAAGGAATCTACTGATCATATGGAACATATAAGGTATGTTTTTGAGAAATGTAGGGAGTATGGAATATCCCTTAATCCAAAAAATTTCATCTTTGTTATCTATAAAGGTAAGTTATTGGGTCATATTGTTTCGAAATAAGGCTTGTATATTGACCCCAAGAGGATTGAGGCTATTCTAAGCTTGTATTTACCTCAACACAAGAAATGAATTCAAATATTCTTGGGGAAAATAAACTTTGTAAATAGGTTTATTCTAAGCTTTTCAACTATGGTAAATCCTATCACAGCTATGCTCAAGAAGAGCCAAGCTTTTACTTGGACAAAGGAAGATAAGAGTAGTTTTTAGGTAATGAAAAAAACAATTGCAAAATATCCTACTCTATTGATCCTAAACTTATCCAAATATTTCATACTCTATACATTTTCCAACCTTGATACAATCTCAACTATGCTTATGCAAAATAATGATGAAGAGGTAGAGCATCCAATTGCATTTTTCAACCAAGGATTAGAAGATTATGAGGTGAAGTATACATTTTTGAGAAGCAAGCTCTAACAGTGATAAGAGGATTGAAAAAATTTAGACACATAGTTTCAAACAACAAGATACATATCATGGTTTCTCATCCTAGCACCAAGGAGTTTCTCCTAAGTAAATACCTCAATGAAAAGAGAGCTGGGTAGATTACAAAGGTGATGGAGTATGATGTGGATATTAAGGTTAAAAACTTGGTAAGAGGTTAAAGGTTATGTGAGAATTTAGATTTATATTTCCAAGAGCCAAAGGAGGAATTATTGATTAACCAATTTCAACCCTAACCAATTGATCATGTACAATTTTAAAGTTGGACACAAGACATCATTAGTTTTCTTCAAAGTGGTGGATGCCCCAATGTCTTGAACAAGTCTCAAAGGAGGTATTTTAGATTGTAGACTATTCCTCATTATCTTTTAGATGGTGTTCTCTTTAGGAAAGATGTGAGTTGTGTGTTGTTGAGGTGTGTTAATAGTTATTAGTTTGATATTCTAATAGAAAAGTTTCACAATGGTGTATATGGAGGTTATTTCTCTCCTAAGATGATATATTCAAAGATAATAAGGGATAGTTAATATTGGCCTAGTCTTTTTAAAGATTATTACCACTAGGCTAAAAAGTGTCCTCGATGTGCTTTCTTTGTAGGCAAATAGAAACTTGCATCCCTTCCATTTAATCATATCCAAGTAGACCAGCCTTTCATGCAATGGGCTCTTGATTTCATTGGTGTGATCAAGCCTCCATCAAGTGCTAGACACAAATGGATATTGGATACTACTAACTACTTCACAAGTTGGGTAGAGGCTATTACATTTAAGAAGGCAAGTGAAAATTCTATTTTGGAGTTCTACGAGAGCATTATAACAATTTTTAGAGTTTCCCATGTTATCATTTCTAATAATGCACTTGTTTTCATAAGTGTTAAAACATTTGATTAAGTAAATATAAATGGAGTTTACTTGAGTACCTCATCCAACTATTACCCTCAAGGTAATGGATTGGTTGAATCTATTAACAAAAATCTCATCAGGATCATCAATAAGACATTGGAGAAAAATCAAAGAGTATGGCACAACAAGTTGAAGATAGCCTTATGGGTTGACATGATTAATCCTAAGAGATCAATTAGTAATTATCTCTTTGTGATTATTTATGGGAGATAGGCTAAGTTGTCTATATCTCAATAACTCACTACTTTTGAACTTGCACATTAGCCAGAACTACTTGAAAATACTCCAATGGAAGTTAGATTGATAAAACTAATACAGTTGCAAGAAGCAAAAGACAATGCACATAAGGCCATGGAACATCACCAAGTACTCATGAATAAGTCCTTTGATAAGAGAGCAAGTGAAATATTTTTCAAGGAAGGTGACTTGGTCTTGAAGTGGGATGAGGATAGATCAAAACTAGGTAGACATACAAAGTTTGAAACTTTATGGAGTGGCCCTTACATCATTAGCAAGTGCAGGTAAAGAAACTCCTTTTAGCTGACCAAGATGAATGGAGAAGAATTACCTATCCCTATGAATGAGATGCATCTAAATTTATACTATTATTCCTTTCAAGTCTATTCTTTAAGTAATAGTTTAGGTGTGTGTTTCCTTTGGTTTGTTGTTGTGTTCCCTAAGTGCCTTGTAGCACAGTGTGATTCCTTCTTTTTTTTTAGTGTCTTTGCCTTTGTGTGTGTGATCAATCAACTTGTGTTTTTTGAGCCAAGGGTTTTTTTAAGTGATTTTAAGGTGCCTATATGCATGAATCCATGCCCAATATAATGATTTAGGGAACTATTCTTAGGAATATTATACATGCCTCCCCTTTGAATCGTTAAGAATGTTAGCCAATTTTCACACCTAGTTTTGAATCTTTCATTTTGGCTCAGTGTAGCATTCTTAATTGGTTTATCCCCATAGTAAAAAGTGTTAAGTGTTATTTCCTTTAGAAGCCTTTGTTAAATATTTTTGTAAGTGTTATTTCAATCTTTTTTCTCAAGTGTTATTTCTTTTGACAAGGAATTGTTTCAGACTTTTTGTCTAAAAGAAAAAGTTTGAAGGAATTGGTCCTTTTCTCTTTCGAAGGGTCGCTTTCAAAAGTTTAAAGGGTATTTTCTCATGGAAGTGTCCTTTTCAAAAATTTCAAAGGGAACATTTAAATATTATTGAAAGGCATATTCAATATATCAAAAGGAAAAGTTCCCTTTGTAACTTTTTTGAAGGGTTTGTTCTTTCAAAGAATTGGTCCATTTCAATATTTCTGAAGGGTCACTAACAATATTTTTGAAGGGTATTTTCTCATTGAAGTGTCCTTTAAAAAAATTTAAAGGGCACATTTCAAGATTTCTAAAAGGCATCTTCAATATTTTTGAAGGAAAAGTTCCCTTTAAATTTTTTTTGAAGGGTTTGCTCTTTCAAGGAATTGTTCCATTCCAATATTTTTGAAGGGTCACTAACAATCTTTCTGAAAGTTCTTTTCCTCATAAAATAATCCTAAATAGGTTTTCTGAGGGGACACTTTACAAAAGTCTGAAGGGACTTTTTCTCTTTCAAAGGGTACATTTCAAGTTTTTCAAAATGTAAATTACAATATTTTCAAAAGAAATGTCCATTGTAAATTTTTTGAAGGAAATTGGCTCCTTCAACTTTTTCTAAGGAATTGTTTCAGACATTTTGTCTGAAACAATCTTTCCAAAAGGAATTGTTTCTCATGAAAGTACCCTTTAGAAATTCTGAAAGGTCCTTTGTAAAAATCTTGAAGAGACACTTTACAAAATTTTGAAGGGTCTTTTTCTCTTTCGAAGGGTGCATTTCAAGTTTTCCAAAAGGTACATTGCAAGAATGTTGAAGGGAACATTTGGGATTTTGAAAAGACAAAATGAAAATACCAAAGGGTTATTCTTGACAAAAGTGTCCTTCACATAAATTCCAAAGGGACACTTGTAGAAAGTGTACAAGAAAGAAACACTAGTAAATAGACCAAAAAGAGAAGGGGGCCAAGAGGTTAATTATTTTAGAGAAAAGGGTCTATGTAGGTCTAAGAAAATGCCCCAAAGGAATTATACTAGTATATTTATGGTCATATGGACATCATCTTAAAGGTCATGAGCTAGCCATTTGTGTTTAAAATAGTGGGTCCAAGGTAGATCAATGGTCTTAGTTAAAATTCTCAAGGATCCAATGGCTCATGTTATTCATCTGCCAAAGTAGATCAGAGGGTTCATTTCACCAATGATTAGGTCATGATTTGAGTTAATTTTTGATGGAAAGTCAAAGAAACAATTTTATATACACATAGACTCTAAGTGATGCCTCTCTAAGGCCAACAAAATGAAAGTGACTCTTCCCTACACTATTGCACACCTCAGCAAGCCAGTGAGAAGTTGTTAGCATCAAAAAATATATACAACAAATGGAATATAATTTTCATAACTAATTGATATCATTACTCAACTTGAAAATATCTTGTTTATTCTATTGAAACCATTTGGAAAGCATCTTTGAGAGAGAAAGATAGTTGTGTAACCACTTAAGGTGACATGGATCAATCAAATTGCCCAAATAAGCATCATTTGAAAAGATAGTTGTAACTGAAGATGGAGGCTCCTAACAGATTAATTCATCTTTTTAGAACCAAAGGCATCCTCCTCTAACTTCCTTCTTTCTATAAATATATCCCTTGGGATAGTGTAAAACCAACCACATAGTGTATGATAAATCCCTACTAGATTGATGTCACATTTTGCCTTTAAGCATTAGGTACCAGTTTATTTCTTTCAAGTTTTCTAAATAATTGTTTGGGTGTGTAAGGGACATATAATAATATTAAGTGATGATTTTCCATCGTTCTATTCTTTATCCTTCATGCTTGAGCAAAATTTCTTAGTCTAATAGGTCATATAGATTGTGTTCAAGTGTATTAAATTATGTTCAAGTGTGTTAAATTATTATAAGTGTATAATTGTTCTTTGAATGTACAATTTTCCTTTCATTTAATTTTCCTTGTGTAATTTCATTCATCTCACCTCTATGCTAAAATCATTTTGTTATAAATTCTTATAGCTTTGGAATGGTCTATGTGTTTTGTTGTATTGTGCACTAGAATATGATATTCATGTGGAAGATAATACTTGTGTATCACCACTCTTAGAGTAGGTTTTCATTTTATGTAATATTTAACTCTTTAAATATATTTTGTGGAATAAAACTAGTTTAGATAGAATTTATTTTATAGAGATACATTCAAGTATCTAGCCCTTTAAATCTAGAGGTTAATTTCCTCTATAAGTATACCCACATGCCTAGAAATGTTTCAACATTGCCCAAATCTAGACAATGATTAAACACTATCTTCTAGGGTACAATATTTAGAGATAATAGTAACCAATTTTTATTTAGTTTCCCCATCCTTATTATTCTTATCCATACACTCTCACCATTTTGCGATTTCATGTTGTGATAATTATGTATTCAACTTTTATATACTCATGACGACTTAGATTTTCTTATGCTCTCACCATTTTTAAAGCCATTTCTATTTGAATGTTATCATAATTTTACAAGGCCATTCCCATACTTATTCTATAAGATAATCATGTTTTCTTATCATCAATTTTCTTCTATCCCATATCTTGAGAGAACTATAATTGGCTGTAGACACTAGAAATCCATACACTACATCTCTAGATGTTGTATTAACCTTTAAACCTCTTGTTAGGAACCCTTGGGTTATATCACACCCTTTCACCCCATTTACCACTTTAGCTAATTTAATTATTTAATTAAATTAGTTAATCTTATTTTCCACCTCACCTAGCCAAACCCATGGTTAACTTATCAACACCTAGCCTAAAGACCTTGTCTACCCTACAATTTAATTTTTTAACTACCTAAATTTCTTCTTCACACATCCCCATGCTCCCTTTAATAACCTCAAACAATTTCCTAACTTCTCAACCTCTAGTCTTGAGTGAAAATGGCTATTTTTATCCATTTTGACCTTTTCTCCCCATCCATTAGTATTTTATCCTTTATAATCAATGGTTGACCCAGACCATCGACAATTATATAATGCTAGACCATGACCCATGCCCAGAATGTTGAAATGATAGAGGATAGAATGGGAATCATGGAGAGCAATAACTAACAAATCTTTTCGAACCAAAGTTGAATGAGAACTAGTCTAAAGACCTAGAAAGTACCTCATCATCCCAACACAAAAGATTTCGGTACTATCACTCTATCTATATAGCTCCAGGCTCCCAAGAAGCTTCAAATACTCTCTAAGAACTCTTCAAGATAAGCAATGACTAACAACAATTTAATTGCCTAGT
Source organism: Torreya grandis (assembly GCA_037957365.1). Taxonomy (NCBI): domain Eukaryota; kingdom Viridiplantae; phylum Streptophyta; class Pinopsida; order Cupressales; family Taxaceae; genus Torreya; species Torreya grandis. Next base: position 475,492 of record JARHVA010003157.1, on the reverse strand, counting down.
TCTTATTTTAAAAGTTTTGATTATTTAGATTCAATAGTTTTAAGCTTACACCCAGTTTCACCTCTCTCCACACCCTTCTTGTATTAGAGTTATACATCTCTAGACACTACCTCTTTCACCAAAACACCCACTAACCACTCTTATCTATTTTAGTGTCAAACCCATAACCTAAACATATTTGAGGCTCCCTCTAGTCTCTATGACCATTAACCAACACCTAACAACCCATAAAACCCTTCTTTAGCCTAACCCAAGTAAATTCTACCTAGAACCAACACCCTATCAAAATCCATAGTGACTGTTAGTGGTCATCTTCAACCATCATTAGTCACATGTCGACCATTGATGGCCATCCCTGACTACTAATGCTCATACCCTAATTGGTGATGGTCATTATGTAACTTTATTCACCTAAAATAAAAAGCTAAAAACATCTATCTACCTCAACCAAAAACCCTATTTATTCATCCTTGTCACTATAAAGAGTCATAAATAATAACTTGAACCATTATTTAATCATTTAACATTTATTTTAAGGTTATTTTTTTAAAATTATCATTTATTAAAAAGTATTTATTTTGTTTTGATAAAGTACATTCATTTACTTCGTGTAGCCTTCTTTTATCATCAATTTTCTTAACACTAATTTGTATTAATAGTAGAATTATATCCCCTAAGGAAGTCTTGTGCTTCTTGAATCTAGCATTTGCTAGGCAATCCACCTAACCATATGACTAATCAACCCTTTTCTAGTTTCTTCTTATTGCAGGTCATCCTCCTGAACCAAAGAAGAGTATCAACAGTTATCTAGATTCATGCATGCATATACCACATCTAGGTTCTACTAACCTTGCCCTTATTTTTAAGTTTTACATCTTTCTAAATAGAAATGAAAATAAAAAATTTAGTGAAATATTTTGGCATGCCCAATGGGACCCTTGAGTTTTTTCTTGGGTTTATAGTTTGATTTTAGGTGTTTTTCTTCTTATTTTATGCTCATTTAAATGAAATCAAAATTTTGTTTTGGGTACAAAACTAACCTTGCATCTATTATTTTCTTGTATCAATTAGCTCACATAGATAAATTAAATCAAGTCAATCAATCATAGCCCCACTTCTTTTCACACACATACATCAAACCACTTACACCAAATCAGACATCAACACACTTTACATAAGGCCCAACTAGGATTTTACCACCTAGTGGTAAAACTTCACCCTTCGCTATCCCACTTGGTCATAATTACCAAGGGTAAAAACCAAACTCAATTCTCTAATTAAGTATAATATCTAGCATTTGGTATATCTTATCTAAGCACCTGATACCCCTATCAGTATCATGTTTGAAGTGAGGGGGTAGGCCCTAATATCAAGCCATGCATCATTTATAATATAGACCCATTTGAGAGCTAAAACTAATTGTAACCATCCTTATATTTCTTATCTAGTATTTATTCTACCAACCAAAGTTGAGTCACATAATTCTTACTTAAGGCATAAGCCATAAGAGAGACAAAAAGAACATTAGGACTTAATGTGCTTTAGTATGTGTTTTATCTTCTTTGAATTTTTATTGTATTATCTTTGTTTGAGTTTTGATGGATATAACTCCCCTTGGAAATTTTCCACCATCTTGCCTTCACTTACCTCATCTCCATTGCCTTGTTCAATCGAGAGCCCACATATATTTTTAGTTGGAGACCCTAACTTTGTTAGACTCATTAATGATAACCCTCATACCTTAGAGTTTTACCTTGAGTAATGAGCCACTTATGCGACCATACAACCCTAAAAACAACCAAAAATCACCTATAATCAACCTAACCTCACCCACAATCAACCTAACCTTAACTATGGCCAACCCAACTTTGCCTATAACTAAACCAACCTCACCTATAACCAATCAAATGTCAACTACCACCAACTAATAACCTCTCAATACCTATTTAACCACTATCATACCCCACCTCAACCTCAACTATTTCAATCTCACAAACTGCTGGGTCACCTAACCCAACTATCATATCAACTACCTCAACCTTTGGGTCACCTATCCCCTTAACCATAAATTGAAAATTTTAAACCAACCTATATCAACCTTACCAAACATATCAAACCAACCCACCTTAATAACCTTACCAACCTAACCAAATAAAACCAACAACTATCAAAAAAACATTTCCAAGCTACCAACATTATTAAACATACCCAAACCATCGAATTAATCAAACTTATTCAACCAACCAACTTCATAAAACCAAATAATTAGCTCACAACCTTAGGAGATGTTAATGCACCCTCCTCCTAAGCATTACACCCTTCTAAGGGAATCATATGCCTCAATCCTTGGAAAAATCTTAAAGGCTTATGTCATTAACCTTCCTCCAATCAAACCCATCAATCATTCTCTCCCAAAACCCATTTGGTTTATAGAGAATGAGTTTTGTGCATATCATCATACAAAAAAAAATGTGGTAGATAAATCTTCAACTTTTAAGATTTTCATACAAAACCTTATTGATCAAAAAGAGATCTGAAAGGATAGTCTCCACATTCTCCCTAACCTAGTCTTGAATATTTTCAAGTAATCAATCATTGAGCCTCTTCCCTCATCCATTGTTGTGGAAACTAATAATAAAAACCATCACAATGAGGTCCATGCATTATATTTTGTCCTTAGTGAACCTATAACTAAGGAAACTATAATCTAAACCTTGACCAATACACTTATTTACCAAGTTAAACCTTCCTAACTTCCTCTTGAAATCCTCACTAAGGAAGAATCAACCTTAACTAACCCACTTATTAACTAAGAGGATATTTTTCAAATGTCATTAGAAACCATAATCAAGGAATTCAACCAACCTATTCCACGTACCTTTTTTGTAGAACCAACTCAAACCAATTAATCCATTCCATTTCCTATTTTAGTGGAACAAACCCAACTAAAAAACCAAATCAACAATTCAAAATACTTCCCTCAACTGATCAACCCAACCTCTAAACAAAATTAATTAACCACAACCAACCCAACTTGTAACCCAACCCTAACTTTCTTATTGATCAACCCACACCAAAATCAACCCTTCATTCGGTATTTCTTAAATAAAAATCTTGCCCCTCCCTTTTTATCTAAGCCACCCATACCACACCTAAGTTGCCTCATTGGGACAATAAGACACTCTAACCCAACCTATATTTATTCTAATATGATGTTTCCAACATCATTTATATACCCCAAACCTACCAAAATCCAATCCAACAACATTTCCATCACCTTAGCATCATAGAGGAAATCCCTCTTGAACCACCACCTACAACTTGAAATCTAAACCAACTAATAACTAACAACCCTTAGGAGGTGGATGAAGTTTTATTCACCCCTCCTAAACCTTACTAACCAATACTTTCAGCTTGGAATCCTTTCCCACTACATAGAAGGGTCAATTAGAGGAACCCTCCCTTCAAAGGCTTTGACTATTTATCCACTTAAAACCTCACTTTCTTCACCCAAACTTCAACTTTAGCATTTTAATTATCAACCCTACATCATTACTAACCAAAACCTATGACCAAAACCTTAAAAAATGACCACACCAAACCTCAACATTTATGCCTCAACATAGCCTAACCTAGCACCAAACCTTGACTTGAACCAATCTAACCAACCAACTAAAGTTCACCAACTATCACCTAACCAACTAACCTTACCTTTTGCCATTATTAGTCTAGAAATTTTGCAATGTTTAATAAAATGTGAGAAAGTAACTGAGGGACATATTTTATCCTAATTGGATTAAACCATTTACATGTAAGTATGGATCTAGGGTATATCTGAGCCTAAATCCCTCAAATGCTTCACATTTATGTTTGTTCTTTTGTTAAAATAAGTTCCTAGTCATCTCCTATCTAACTTAAGCTCATACCTTTTTTTCAACCACCATCATCTCATTATTTTAAGATAAATGATTAATAAATGATCATGTGATTATCCATCATAGCCTTAGCCTAATCCTAAGCATGGGTACCCTGGCTCTACCCATGAAATTATTCTCATGGTACTTTCTATCCCTTATAGAATGGATCCCCATAGTCATTGTCACTTAAACCTATTTTACCCTCCATCAACCTTTTTATGGTTTTTACACCATAAAGGGGAAATTTAAACCTATATAGACTTTTCCATGTTTAAAACTAGCATTGAAATAATTTTGGTATACCAAAATATCACTTTGATCAAATATCTAACATTGTAGACTACTCCCTTAAAGGAAAACTGCCCTACAACCATCAAAATTACTAAAAATGTAGATTTATCACTTGAAGGATATCTATCAAGTATAAACAAATCCAAAATTAGACGACTCCCTTGAAGGATGGCTAAACTAAATATTTATCAAAACAAGAAATCACTTGAAGCTTCCCGTATTGATCAGCTTCCCAAACCCATCAAATAAAAGCAAGTAAAATGACCCCAATTCAACTATGAAAAGTCAAAAGTCAACATACTACAATCCTAAAAAATCTACAATCAATTTTTGCACAACATCAATAGACTTCCCACATCAATTAGTCTACACCTATCATTAAGGAGTGGACTTATCTATCATGGTTCCTAGGTCACCTACAAAAGGGGAAAGCCATCCCCACATGAAGGTTACACCACCTACCATTCATCTCCCCTTTTTCCTCTAAAAGATCAAGGGATTTTGAGCTTATTTGACACTACGTTATCATGATACTTATTTTAACCATCAAACTAACAACAATTCAAATCATGAAAGGGACTTAGGTTTATAAGCCCACCCACCTTATGATTTTTGTCTTTGTCAATAGAATCATTTAACATCCACCTTCTGCTTTCATGACCACTTGTTCAAAGGGCATGTATATTTCCCTTTTGAGTCATTAAAATACCCACCTACCCAACTTGTACCCTTTTCACCATAAAATGGGTCCCCCTTTTACCCAACCAAGTGGTCCATCAAATTAGATAACCAATTTAAGCACTACCTAACCAGCCAATTTTATATTTAATCAACCACCCCAATAAAACCATGAACCTACTGGAGAGAACCTTATTCTCCACCAACTATACACCTATCAGAGAGTACCTTATTCTCTAACTAACCAACTAATTAAATAATCTCAACCTTGGTCATTTTGGCCTACATTTTGCACTTTTATAGATGAACCTTGCCTTGGTCATTTTGACTACATCGACTACCATGCCATACTTAAAAACCTTGTAACCATGCACTACTTTTGAATATCAACCATTTAGGTGCCTCAGATTATGACCCATTTGTGCTTTCAACACCTACAACCTATTCCATTTTCATAGGCTTACCAAAATTTTGGACCCTCGTGAATCTAAACACCTTGCCTATGACACTTGAGTTTATAGGAGTAACCCATATCATCTATGCCTAACATTGTGGCCTATTTACCTTGTCACTTATCCTTCTAATGCCAACCTTATTTTACCACCTACCTCAACTATGATATCTTAGTCTATGTGCAATTTATGATATCATACTTAGTCACATTTTGTGTGCCCATTCACACTTAAATGCCCAACTAACCAAACCAACCTTGTCACCCACCCATTTAACTTATTAAACTTGTACCATATTCCATTCTCTCAAGCTCATCCAAATTTTAGACCCTTGCATCTTTGGACATATTTGCTCAGGAGACTTGTATTTATAATTTCACCCATATCTACTACACCTAATGTGGTGGCCTAGTTCACTTGTCACTTATCCTCCTTGTAATATCCCTATTTGCCACTTTATACCATCCTAACCATTTAGCCATACATTTACACTTGTCAAAACTAAACCCAATTTTATTTTCACTTCTTTGATTCTTGGTTTGAGGGGGAATACCTCCTCTCATACTTGAGGCATCCAACCTTCCATCAACCTTCCATTTTTTTATTTTGTAACATGCTGACACAAACTGCATAATAAAAAGGGACAAAATGTAGACACTAGAAACCTATATACTATGGCTCTAGATGTCACATTAACCTTTAAACTAGTCATTAACCCCCTTGGGTTAATAAACACCATTTCACCCCATTTATCCATTTAGTTAATTTAATTATTTAATTAAATCAATTAATACTATTTTCCACCTCACCTACCCAAACCCATGTCTAACTTATTGAAACCTAGCCTAAAGACCATTTAACCTTATAATTTAATGTCTTAACTCACTATTCTTCCTCCTCATGCTTCTTCATGCTCCCTTTAATAACCTTAGACCATTTATTAACATCTCTATTGTCTGCCAAAAATATCAGTCATTTTTGGGACAACATTTGAAATATTTTGGTCTTACAGACCAAAATTTTATCTTCCATTTCCAAAATTTATCCTAAACATTCAAATTCCTCATTTTCCAAGCTTCTCAAAAAATCTAAAGGCTCTGCAGGCTTGAACCTATGGACTCAGTAGGAAGAAAAATCTATGAACTGTGCAGGAAAAGGAAAATCTACGGACTCTATAGGTAGGTTCATTTTTACAAGTTCAAAGGCTTTTGTAGGTGGTTTTAGTCAAAAGAATTAGTTTTTCAACACTTAGTCATTTTTTGGGATTGTTTCAGTGCCTTGGTTCAAATAGAAATCTCCATCGGCAAACACCAGCAGTAGGTTCAATGGGTTCAAGGTTTAACAAGTTCAACATCTTTGGCAAGAGTTAAGTGCTTCATCAAGGTTCAAAGTTCAATCGCTTCAATTGGTTCATCAGATTCCAAACACTTAACCAAATCAAGGTAGCTTGAATCGTTGAACCATTGAACCACTTTGGTTCAAAGGTTCAACATGTTCAAGGTTCAAGGTGGGTTCAACCAAAGGAACGGTTCAATGGCTCAGTTCAACCAAGCGGTTCAACGCTTTATTTCACTCAGTTCATCCTTTGGTTCAACACCTTAAGGTTCAATAGTAGGTTCAAAGACATTTTTAGAGCTTTATTTGAACTTTTGAACCAAAACTTGGTTCAATGGTTGGTTCAACGAAAAGTTTTAATGTTTTGGTTCAAAGACATGGTTCAAAGGCAAGTTCAATGTTTGGTTCAATGCTTAGTTCATTCATTGAACCATCAGCTTGAACCATTAGCTTGAACCATTTTCGGTACAACCAATTGGTTCAACATCTTGGTTTAATGGAATGGTTCATTGCCAAAGTTTAAAGGGATATTTCAATGCAAAAGGAAACTTCCCGAAGGACAAGTGCCCTTGCGGAGGACACTTAATCAATAAAAGCACCCTTCAGAAGGGTCATTTTCAAGGAAGCTGAAAGGTAATTCTTTCAAATTTGTTTAAGGCATTTAAAATTTGCTAAGGCATAATTCTTTCAAATTTTTGTCTAAAGGAATTCCTTCAGACAAAAAGTTTGAAGGAAATCAAAGAAGTAAATGTGGGGAAAATCCAAAGACTTGTTTAAAGATTTGGTGAAACAAATAATTCCACAGACTTTTTGTCCACAAGAATTTTCCTAGGGCTTTTTGTCCATGGGAATTTCCCCTAAGCTTTTTGTCTATGGGAATTTTCCCTAGGGAAAATGTCTATGGGAAACATTCATGAGAGAAAGCCTAGGGATTTGTCTACAGGAACTGCCAAGGCAAAGGGCTACTGAAGGACCCTAAAGGGCAGGTGCCCTTGCAGGGGACTCTTGGTAGCCAAAGTAAAGGAGACTCTCTGACCCATTCAAGGATTATTTCTTAAAGCCTGAAAGGGAAAAAGGCCAAAAGCTAAAAGAGGACCAAGGGGTGACGTGCCTGAAGATGTTAAATTCAAGATAGTGAACTACCCGTTGAGAGCACATCGATGGGCATGTAAACGTCAATTTTAAAGCCCATGAAATAGTTGTTGATCCTTTGAATTTACAGACCTGAATGCATCCCAGAATTCAAGACCAAAACTAGCAAAAAGTGAGGAAAGATAGAATAATGAATGAATCTAGGACTTGATTCAATTAACCAAAAAAGGAGGAACCATGAAGACAAGATCAGACCACCAAGTGGACATTGAAAGTTGCAATCTTTCAATTGCATGGCTTGTTTATCTACATTGAGAAGATAAAATGGGTAAAATACCCCAAAGTTGTAGCCTATCTTCCTAACAGTTCCTAACGCATCATGATGTATTACTATTCCTGAATCCTTCTTGAAATGGCTATATAAGGGAATTTCTTTCATTGTAAATTGATCATTTTTTGACAATTAGAACAAAACTCTGCCTAAATTATAAGGCATTACTGAGACTTTGAGCTCAAATTAATGATCATATTTTTTTACTAGAATAAGAAAGCAAGTGGTTTTTCAGACTTTGTGCTATAATATCTTTGTTGTTGAGGAAATTGTTCTTATGTCTTTTTCTCCAATATATCTTATGTTCCTTTAATTCAATAAGTAGAATTAGTGACAATAGTCAAAAACGTGTCCTGAAGAGTCAAGTGTGGAGAGAAATTTTGCCCCCATAATTGCCTTTAGTGTGTTTTCTTTTCATTTTTGTGTAAAGGGCCTTGGGGCGACTTTGTGCCCTCATTATCCTTTGTATCTTACTCTTGAGCAATCCAGGTGAAGACTTTGTGCTGCATCTCAATTTCCTGGTTATTACATCCTTTGCTACATTTTGTTGTTACTTCCAGGAGTATTCTTGTGGTTTGCTAAATAGTACTTATGAAAGAAGAGGAGTAATGTCTATCATTTCCCTTGAGTTTTTCCTTTGATCCGCATGCATCATCTCTAAAAAAAGAGAGATGGATGGTTTGTCCTACCCCTGAGTATATATATATATATATATATATATATATATATATATATATATATATATATAAAAACATACCTACAGGGAACCTCCCCTTGATGAGAGGAGAGATCAGTCCCCTTCTGATGTGGTAAACCTACACATTTGGATGACTAATCTTCCTACTTTGGCTAATCAGACCTATTTTGTTTATTAGTATGTTGATCGACAAAATATTCAACCAACACTCTCAACCCCCAATCTTGAGTGAAAATGGCTATTTTTAGCCAATTATACCTTTTCTCCCCAACCATAAATAGTCAACCCTTGACCATCAATGGTTGACCTAAACCATCAATGGTTCCATAATGACCCATGCCAAAAAGGTTGTGATAGAGGATGGAATGATAATTATGGATATTAAAAACTAACAACTCTTGGTGAACTAGTTGAATGAGAACCAATCTAGAAACTTAGAAATCACCTCATCATCCCAACATAAAGGTTTTGGGTACTATCACTTTATCAAGATAGCTTACAGCTCCCAATTAGCTTTAAATCCACTCCATGACATTTTCAATCTAAGAAAATTCTAACAAGAATCTAAGTGTTTGGTTCTTATTTTAAAAGTTTCACTTATTTAGCTTTAATAGTTTTAAGTTTGCACCCACGTTGACCTCTCTCCACACCCTTCTTGTATTGGAGTTATGTATCTCAAAACACTACCTCTTCCACTAGAACACCCACTAACCATTCTTAGCCATTTGATTGTCAAACCCCTAACTTGAACATCTTTGAGGCTCCCTTTAGTATACACAACCATTATCCAACACTTATAAACCCATAAAACCCTTATCTATCGTAACCTAAGTCCATTCTACCCAAAACCAACACCCTATCAAAACCCAAAGTGACTACCAATGGTCATCTTCAACCATTAGTGGTCACATGTCAACTATCGATGGTTAGACCTGACCATCAATGGTCATACCCTAATTGATGAAGGTCACTGTGTAATTTTATTCACCCAAAATAGCAATCTAAAAACATCTATTTACATCAACCAAAAACCTTGTTTCTTCATTCTTATCACTATACAGAGTAAAAAATAATAACCCAAACCTTTCTTTGATAATTTAATATTTATTTTAATGTTATTTTGTTAAAATTGTCATTTCTTGAAAAGTATTTATTTCATTTTGATAAATTACTTTCATTTACTTTATACAAACTTCTTTTATCAACACTTTACTTAGCATTAACTTGTCTGAATGGTGGAATGACAACCCCCAAGGAAGTCTTGTACTTCTTAGATCTAGTATTTATGATGCAATCCACCCAGCCATATAACTAATCAACCCTTTTCTAGTTTCTTCTTATTTTAGTTCATCCTTCCAATCTAAAGAAGAGTATTGATCATAATCTAGATTCAAATGCATACAAACCACATCTAGGTTCTACTAACCTCACTCTTATTTTAAATTTTACATATTTATAAATAGAAATAAAAGCAAAATTTTAGTGAAACATCATCCTAAAGTTTATATTATATCTTTCATCCATAGAAATATGTAAGCAACATCTACTTTCCTAGTGCATCTAGAGTTAGCTCGACTACCCATTCATTTTCTTCTATGCCCCCTCTATTTTATTTGGTTTGTTTCTTATCTCTTATAACCTATGGATAATGTTTATCATATTGGTTGTGTTGTTATTTCCCTATAACCTAGGGGTAACTATGTGCCATTATCATTGCATTATTATACATGTGTCATTGCTATCTAGATTAGGTGTCACCCTATCACCAAGCAAAATAACTCTATTACACACACATGAATAATTTATTTTCTATTTTTGCTAACATTATAATTAAACATTGTTTATGTTTGTTTTTATTACTTTGTTCTTATGTTTAATTTTGTTGGTGTTTTGTTTATTGATGTTTGTTTGTTTATTTCCCATTTTTTCTTTCATTATTGTGCCTTGACTTAGTCTATACATAGTCATTAGGTGTTTCCTTGAAATTATACTTAAGTCCATCCCTATTCATATGTCAACATTGTGATCATGGTTTTTATCATTGGTACATTATTTTTACTTATTTATTGGATAAAGTGTCAATCCTTATGCATATTATGGCTAAGTTATCATGATGTTTTATATCATGGTATATATAATCATGTGTTACAACAAAAATAAATTCAGTTGATCTTACAAGAAATGTTTCTATGTTAATTCTCCTTATTCACCTAAAAAATTCCCAATTTATCCAAATACTACCCAAATGTAGAGTAATTAAATCATAAATGAATTTTAATCCTTTCTAGTTAAGATGTGCATATCCATACAAGAAGGTTGCCTAAATTCATTTTTCTTCTTTATACTAGAGTAATCTTACTCTGTGAGTACATATTCAATATGTATTCCCCATTTTATGATTGTCATATTGTCTGAAACTGTAGTGCCAATGATTATAAATACCTTTAGGCAAATCAATGTGTTTCAATCTATTTGGATGTTAATGATTATAACTGCATGTAGGAATACCATTATCAATTTCTTTCCCTTCTAGGTCGTGTTTTCAATGTGTTAATGATTATAACTACCTTTGGGTAAATCATTATCTCTATCTACCTAATTGGGGCATTTTTATTTTTGTTGATGATTATAACTACCTTTAGGCAAATCATTCTTTTCACCTCACTATGTCGATGATTATATCTACCCTTAGAAAAATCATCCTTTTTACTTACCCACTTGGGGCATCTCAATATCCCCTCAATTATAACCACCTTTGGTCAAATAAAATTTTCCACCCCATTTTCCTTTTTGTCCCATCATTTCCTTCTTTTGAGGGACCAATCATTGACTTTATTTATCAACAACTCCCTCGAGGGGTATCTAGGGCTCATCTATCACTTTATGGGGCATTAGGCATTAAATAAATTATAATTATTTGATAATACATTTTTATGCCTATGTATTTAAATGACTTCCCAAATAGGGGAAAACTATAGACACTCGATTCTAGCGACAACTTATTTTCGATCAAACTTCATATTGATTTTTACCAAATAATGCAAATTAATTCTAATAATCACTATGCATCCTAATTTCATACACACATCAAAAATTAGTGTTTAGAGTCATGTTAAGTCATCCCCATTTGGGGTATTATCTTTTATGCAATAATAACCTCTCATGGGTTCATCTCCAATCACCTTGTGAACTAAGAATTGAGAATTTGGCCTTTGGACCCATTAAATGGGTTGCTTGAGCAATTCTTAAAGTATTAAAATGCTAAGAATAATAAATTAACTAATCAAACCAAATTAATTACTTAAGTTAATTTTCCATGTGTAATTAATTAAAACAAATTTTACAAAATGGAAACTTCAATAAATATGATGTCATGATGAGTTCATCATCCTCAAAGTTAAGGAATTAAAATATCCTCTTAAATGCAATTAATTTAGAAATGGAGATCCATGATTAATAAATGGGATATCTATCCTAAATATTAATTACATGTCCCATCCTTAACTCAACTATGGTTAGCCTTAACATACCTAAGTTTTTTTCAATCTGAACTATGGTTAATTCTAACCGAATTACACTTGAGTTAGACTTAACTTTGGAAGATATAAATACAAGGCCTTACCCATTGCTATTTAATATTTTTATTTGTAATTTTACTATGCCAAAATACCTCCAAAAATATTCATTGTAGTGTTACCATGCCCATTTCATGAACTAATATCTCAAGGAATTAAAATATCCCCTTAAATGCAATAAATTCAAAAATGAGGAACCATTCTTAATAAATAGGATCTCTATCTCAAATATTAATTACATGTCCCCTCTTTAACTCAACTAGGGTTATCCTTAACTCACCTAGGGTCAGTTTGAACTCAACCATGGTTAATTCAAACCTAACAACACTGGAGTTAGAATTAAATTTTGAGGATATAAATACAAGGCCTAACCCATTAGAATATAAGTTTTTATGTGCAATGTTATTATGAAAAAATGCCTCCAAAAAGATTCATTATTGTATTATTACTATGCCAATTTAATAAGATAATCCAATCCCATGCCAATCAACACTACCAAGGTGCCAAGGAGAGGTGAAGCAATGGAGCTTCATTGACAAATATTTATTAAGCACATAACTGATTAAGCTAGTTCAACATGCATATTTGGATCTACAAGGAACTATAAAGTGGGTTTTTATTTTGTGTTTTTAGTTTTGTCTTAGTGGTTTTCTTGTTATTTATGCTCACCCATTGGGTACTTAGGTAAGAATTATTAGTTTGTGTTGAATTTGTTTGGTTTGAATTTTATTCACTAATAATAGACTAACGATCTTATTCATAATCCTATGCTACATCACTCACTCCTCTCAAATATATCACAAACTCCTTGTATTAAATGCATATAAGTTTTCACCAATATTACAAAAAGATAAATCCTAGCTTAACACAATGCTTACACTACGCTTTCTTAAAAATATTAAAAAGTCTTACATGCTCTCTTATCAATACAAACAAATGACATCCTTACTGATATAAATACAAAGAATAAAGAGAAAGAGAATATTTAAAACAAAGAGAGAGAATAAATTGTACCCCATACCCATGTGAGCCAAAATGATCACTATTTGAAATGCTTGACTCCATGTGTAAGGGTCAAAAGTGGATGGAATCTTCATGATGCCCCTTGAATTCTTCTATGTTCTTCAAAAATTCTATTCCCCACTTCACATGTAAAGCTAAATGAGTGGGAATAATATTTTTCCTTGTCCACCACTTCAATCAAGAAAAATAACAATATCCCCACTATCATGTGCACATAAAAGAGTTCAAAAGTTTCCACAACACCTTTTTGACTTCTCCCATATATAAAATCATGAGGCCACATAATAAATTCATTTCACCTTCTCTCTCATCTTCTTTACAACTTGAAAGGTCCTCTGTAGGCCATGCCACATCACCTAGATGCCACCTCACATACATAGTCAATTAAAAATCACCACTTCCACCTCATCACATGAATAATGACCATGAATAGTAACTCATGAATAGTGATGGTGAATAGTAACTTCAAATTTAATAACTCCTTTTAGACTAAATGATTTACGTGTTTGTCAAAGTTTTGTTGCTTTGTGATTTATCTTATGTAGATGGTTCTTAACCTATAATTCTTTCTACTTTTCACCTAGGTACCTACTAACTCACCAAATCCTACCACATGGCATTCATTCACTCTATCATATCCCCAAAGGTAAGTGAAATATTATTTATACATCACTATTCTAAAAGGTTTTATTCCTTTCGATAATAGTCTTCTAGCTTAAGACTTTTTTTCAACACTTATAGATTTCTAAAAGTCTCTTAGATAAGTGGAATATTGAGATAATGCCACATGTCACAATCTTGCTCACCTTGCAAATAGCAAAGTGAAATTTAATGTATGAAAGTATTAGGTCCAATGGAAAAATGATAACTATCCATGTGTCAAAATAATTCTTACTTGGTGACTCTGAATTTTAGTGTACAAAAGTGTTTTACTGTAATTTTTTGCCTTTTTTAGTTTTAAAGAGGAGATTTACCTAAAAATAAGTGCAATGGTTATGAGAAATTGATATAAGTGTGTGCATTGATCTAGATGAATTATAAGAGATCCTCTTTATCTATGGAATAATGACTTACAACAATAAAACACTTAAGTTAAACCTATTTGTTAGACAAGGAGTAAGGTGTATTGCCTAGTGAGAGATAGATCCAAGAAAGCATGAGCTATCTAAGATGCTGTCAATCACCTACTCTAAAAAAATAAGTTTATAAAGGAAAATTAAGGTACTTAAATTAAATAACATCAAATAACTAAAATTAGATACAATAATTATTGTTAATGAAATGACTAAAATAAATCAATGGTTTGTCAAAACTAAAGCTAAAGTTGGTCAAGTCAAAGGTGTGGTTTTTGGTTTGGAAATGTGACAAGGGTTGAGAAAATATGGCTTGGTTGGGTTTGGTAGATGATTAAGGTTGTACTATGATTAAGATGGAAAAAGGGGTAAATGGTGGTCCATAAGACAAAAGGGTTAAATGCGGGTCAAGAAGGAAAAAGGGGTAAATGGGGGTCAAGAAGGCAAAAGGGTAATTGGTGGTCAAGAAGGCAAAAGGGGGTAAAGGGGTAAATGGTAAGAACATAAAGGTAAGAAATAAGGGTAAAGATAAGAAGAGGTTATGGGGTTGAGGTTTGGAGGTCAAGAAAATAAGGCCGAGGGGTAAGTTTAGAGGTCAAGAAAAGAGAAGGCCAAGGGGGATAAGAAATTAAAATACAAGAAATAAAATGATATAACCTTTGATATTTCTTGAAGATGTTGATGTTGATGTTGTTGTTGGTGCTTTGTGATGGCGTGTAATTTTGTAAGAGTTTTTTTGCATTGGGATCCTCTTCTCTAAGATTAATGATATCCAAAACCTATAAGATGAAATGCTCTAACCGAAGACCCCCTAAATTGATGAAATGGAGGTCATATTTATAGCATTTCATGCCACAAAACATGACAAAGGAGTGGAATAGAGAAATGTGGAACCATTTTTCAAGTGGAAAAATAAGTGGGTTAAGGAGATAAGGGTGGTGGGATTCCCACTTCATAAAGTGTGTCTTGTACTTTGATAATGTGTCTCCCACTTTGTTAATGTGTCCAAATTTAGTAGATATAATTCCCATAGACCCATATGAGTCCAAAAGACTTTCCACCAAGATAATTTGTCTTTTGATATCACTTAACAATGTTCCCCACAAACTTTGGTGCCATTTTCCATGTGGGTACATAGATGAGTCAAGGGATAAGGGTGGTGGGATTCCCACTTTATAAGTGTGTCTCCCACTTTGTAAGTATGTCCAAAATAGGTGGAGATCATGCCCATGGACTTATATGGGTCCAAAATACTTTCTACCACCCACTTCTATCTTTTACCAAGAACTTAACATGGATGACCACATACTTTGGTGTCACTTTCATGTAGAGGACAAAAGTACATAATTTAGGATGGATCCACAAGGAAAATTTTTCCATACTTCTAAGGGTAGACCCGATGGTCTTAATGTGGTCATTAGGCACCTTAAATTAGGGTCTCAAGTGGGGTATGATGTCCCACTTCAAACCACCTCACTTTCAAGCCATGTCATTTGCCATATAAATATTGAGTCACCTATTATTTCACCTATCATGTCACCTACCATGTCACCATGAATAGTGATAGTGAATAGTGACTTGAAATAGTGATTTCAAATAGTACTATGTGAATAGTGATAGGTGAATAGTGTTTTTGGTTAGGTTAAAAGGGTTACGTTAAGGGTAAACAAGGTTTAGGTGGTCCTTAGGGTAGGCACAAGGCATTCAAACATATAAAACTACTTGTGTGTAGTTTTATAGTGTCTATATTTTGCCTTTTTTATTATGTAGCTTTGAATTAACAAGATAAAAAACAAAAATAGATTGGTTGGTTAGAGGTTTGGTGACTTTGAGTATGGGAGGAGGTGCTCCCCCTCAAATTGAGAGTTGATGAGGGAATTCAGAATCAAGTGTAGGTTTGATAAGTAGTTAATGGTGAGTCACTAGGCAGTGACAAAAAGGGTTGGGCATTAGGAATGCAAACATGTACACAAAATGTGACTAAGTGAAATAGACAATATCACACAAAAAATAAGGTTGCCAATGATGGAAAGAATAAATATTAATTATAAGGGATAAGTGACCAATGTACCACATAATCACAACTATGGCTGGGTACACTAGGTAGGTTCTTAGATAAATTTAGTGTTATTCATAGTTATACAAGCTAGGAAGTGCTCCTTTGATAAACACAAATGGTTTGGTTGGGTACCAAGTGGTGAAAATTTAAATGATAAACATGGAAAAGTTTGTTGGTGTGATCAAAAGGACCAAGGCATGATCAACACAAAGTATGTGAATAGTTTAGGGTAAAAAAATGACCAACATCCAAGGGGATGTGGTCGAATGGTTGATTGGTTGGGTGGTTCGAAAGTGTGTAGGTATGGGGTGGTTGAGCTCACTCCATATGCACAAGGTAAGTGGTCACTACTTACATAGTTATATAGATGTAATATCTAATAAAACTTGAGTCTAAATGAATTTCTTGAGTATTAGGGAAAGTGGTGTTCAATGAGGTTACCTCAGTTGGAAGCACCATGAGGTTGGGTTTGTTTAAAGTTACATGGATATGATTATGGTTATGATGCCTAATTATAAGCATATAAATTAAGTTAGACAATAAACTAAGATGTGGGAAAATAGGTAAGATTCAAGAGACATACACCTACATGAACTAATGATGAGATGATAAGAAGAAAGACATGGTGCATCTTCATTTAGTAAGGATAAAAAATAGAGGTTAGATCAGCTTAAGGAACATAATCCTTGAAAATGTATTACATTAGCATGCATTGATTTATAACAAAGTTTTTTTGATCATATTGCATCAAGTAAGCTCAAAATGGGAGATAGGTAGTGTGAAGGGAGTCTATGGAGAGGGATAAAATAAAAAGAGGACCCATACACAACATACAAATACATCAAAGGAATAAATGGATTTAATTTAAGTAGTGAACTTGACAAGATTTCATAAAATAAAGTAAGAGAGTGGAGGACATGAGAAACCATACATGGATATATATGAAGAAGAAATACAAATTGGTGATCGCACTCTAATGAATGAAGAGATAGAGTGTAAATGGGATAATAAGAGGGAGATCGAACAAAGGATGAGGTAAAGCTAGACAAGGATAAGGATGAATTAGGAGTGATAAAATAGTAAGGTCATAGATAAATTTGAAGTTGGATAAGTATGGAAGAATCTAAAGAAGGATAAGAAGGAAAACATACCATGAAACATAATGAATGTCCTCGGTTAGGATGAGAAAAATGAAATGAAATGAATAAATGAGAAGAAAAATAAATGGTAGAAGATGGGGGTGTGAGGAATGTACTAAAAAATTATAGATTGGGGAATTGAAAAGGAATGGGAGAGAAGGTTAGAAAACATGAAGGGGAATGGGAGGATTAGAAATATGGTAGGTCATATATGGATTGAAAAGAGGTCTAAAAGAGACAAAGGAGAATATAGTTTGGTGACAAAAATGAAAAACAAGGAAACACATGAAATAAAAGGAAATAGGATGAAAAAGGATTGAAATGAGGACACAAAAAGGATTATAAGAGAGTGAAGAAGAAGGTGGTATCATGACCAAGTAAGCATGGATAGGAAAAGTGATGATAAACAAGGAGAGGCATAATGAATAAAATTAGATTGTGGTATTGGAGAGAATAATGGGATGGAAGATGGGAAAGGGTTTAAGAAAAATGATGGGAAGAAAAGGATGGGTGGATAATAAGGTAAAGAGATAAGGTAGGTGGCAATCAACTTGTTACAAGAGATTGACAAGATAAAAAGTGGTGAGGTGGTAAAGAAATAGGGGATATAAATGGAAAATGGATGAGAGGAAAGGGAATAAGTGAAGTAATAGAGAAACATAATGAAAGAGAATGAGATGAAAATAAGAGATGAAGATTAGGGATGATAAGAAAAAAAGGAAGGAAGAATTAAGGGGATTGGTAAGGATATAAAATACAGACACTCAAATAGATACAAAAGAGAAATATGGATAGAGATGAGAAGAGGAAAAGTGGAATTCAAAATGTAAAAGGCTAGAACATATAATAAGAAAAGGGAAATTATGAAAGGCTTCTCAAAGGATAAATACCTAGTGAGAAACTAGTTGTGGAGTAAAAAAGAAGATAGAGAGGATCAAAATAAACCAAGCAAGAAGAATGGAAAATGGTAAATGTGGGAAGAGTGGAAAATTGAAAGAAAATGGTGGCACACGTAAGAATAAAAGTGGGATGCAGAAGAAACTTAAAGCATGAAATATGTAAAAGATGGGAAAGATGAAAACAAAAGTTGAGAATTGGAATGAAAATGGCTTAGAAGTAGTGGAAGAAAATTATGAAGGTAGTAGAAAAGAAGAGAAAGATGTAAAAATGTCCATCAGTGTGTAAGGGAACAAGATGATGTGAAATTGGTGAGGAAAAGATAGTGATGAAGAGGGTATGACAAATTTCCAATGGCAAGGGGAAATAATGAGTATGGTGAAAGAAGACAAAGGAGATAGAGGGAAAGGTTGGTAAGAAAAGGAGAGAGACAAAAAATAGAAAAAGTGGGTGGAGGAATGAGAAACAAAGAAAGCATAAGAAATGTAATGAAAGGTGATGGGGAGGCCAATGAAGTAGAGTATATGGTGGCTTTATAGGAGATAAGCGAGGTGGATGAGGAAGGTTGTCAATCCTTATTTTAAAAGAGATTGACAAGATGGAAAAATGGTTAAAATATATTGACAAGCTAGAGGTAGGGAGATGGTGAGGAGATAGGTAGAGAAGTGGAGGAAGAGAGTTTAGGTGAGAAGGGAAAATAAAATGATGGATGTGATTGATCTAACCTTAGTAACTAAGTGCTACCTGCATAGTCCAAAAAGACCTTAGGCCAATGTATTTCTCTCAGAATTGGGAGAAAAAACAAATAAGTATTAGATGATGATAAAATATAAGGATGCTAAGAAAAATTCAAAGCTTCCCTAATGTAGGATGCCCTAAGCAAGAGGGTGTTTTTTGAAATGGAAATTACTGATAAGAAAAAGGGGATCGTAATTGGTTGTTAGTGGTTGAGCAGCCCTTAGAAGTTAAGCATTGACTACATAGTATGTGGACATCAAACCAATGTAGTTCAACAAGGGTTGGTTAGTGGTGTTCAAATAGGTTTCCCCAATTTGATGTACCATAGGGTTGAGGTTGGGTTGATGGAGAAGGTTTTTTAAAATTGAGACTTTGGGTTTTGGGGAAGGTGACGATGAGGGTGTATGGAAAAGGTGCTTACATAATGGTGAAAATAGTGGCCAGAGATCAGTAAAAAATTGCCATATTGATCCCACATGCATGAGAATGAGAAAACATGGATGGGCAAGGTATCATAAATAAGAGGGTAACATAATTCTAATCACCAAAAATTTCCTTTAATAGAGGTAAGACAAAGAAAAGGTGCCTTCATGTGGAGGCTATGCCATCTAAAATTGTGTCAGTGTATAAGTATAATGATGTCATCTACCATTACAAGAGTTTTACAATATGGGTGTATATCAAGGGTTGCATAGTCTCTTTCACAAAAGTTCATCATTGCTACAAGCCTAATTTTATGGGTAGTAGTAAAATCATGACTTGAAAATATTGTCTTTGAAGGTTTAGTAAATTCCACATGGTATAAAAGTAGCAGCTTGGTGAGAGATAGAGGATGGACTATGCCTTACTCAAGATCTGTATAGCTAGTTTGGGAAAAAGGTGTCCATATCTGCATCCCCTATCCCTATACCTTGGAACCAATAAATTATGGGTTCCACTAGAAGAGGACCTACCATGAAGAAGCTATGTGACCTTGGATATTACATATATAGCTGGATAAGATGGGGAAAAGGTGACGATGACTTAAAAGATTACTAGGTCTATGAGGACCGTAAGAAGAAAAATAAAGTCATTAGATGTAGATCAAAGGAAAAAGATATCGATTATGGGTGACAAAAGGAAATCATGATGGTTTAGATGACTTTATCAAGATGACTAGTCAAATTGAGGGATACGTGTCCATACAAAAAGGTAAGTAGGCATGGTCATTTAAAATCACCCTCCACCAATTCATGGAGAGAATACTCACTATCTGAGGGGATGCACATTGAAGCAGTGATAAAAGTTACACATGCAAACAAAAAAACTATAGAAGAGGGAAGAAATGGATATGATGGTTGAGCAAGGTGAAATACCTAGAGTGGAATATGATTCCCTTCCTGTGGAGAGGAATGTGGAAGAGGGGAATATAATATTCTGCCTAGTGGTTATTGATATGGGGAATGATGTTGAGGCTAGCTTAATAAGAAATTAACAAGGAAGATATCTCAACACAAATCTAGAGTCACCAAATAATCAACATAATACCTAAGTAGTAAAGTTATGTATATATGCACCTTAGGTAATGTGTGTGTAATTTGATGACATTGTATGTGTCATACAACACCTCACACCCTAAATAAAAAATTTCATTGTTTGATGTTATTATGATTATGGTTATGCATATAGTCATGATTATGATTGTTGCAATCTCACTTAAGGTAAAGCATACAAGGTAAGGAAATAAATAACACTAGATGGTAAAGGGAAGAATATAATCAAGAGACAAATGTCGTAATGAAAATATTAACTAAGCACATTAGGATAATAATAGGGCAAGATGCTTCTTCTTTGACAAGGACTAAAAATAGACCTAAAGTGGGATTGGCTTAATGAACATAAGCCATTCAAATGCTTAACATTAGTATTCATTAGTTGGTTGAAAGGTATCTTGTCCACATAAAGTTAAGGGAGCTCAAGAATCCCTTGCATATAGTGTAAAGGGGAGATGGGTGAAAATGGAATCCTATTGTGAGACTAGCATGCCTCTTCTATAGGTGCCTAAATAATTAGTTATAAACAAGTCTATCATAAAATTATGTATATTGATCTATGTGAGATGTCTACTTGTGAAAGATAATTATGGTTTACACCTTAATATGCTGCTTGAGGGCCGATTGTGGATTTATTTAGATTTTTTTGATTTTGTGTTTGATTTTTTATAATGGGTATTTTGTTGTATTGTTGTATATGGGAAGCTGATCAATGCAGGAAGCTTCTAAGAAATTGCTATGCTATTAAAAAATGCTATACTTAGCCATCCTTCAAGGGAGTGGTCTAATTTTATGTGTTTTATTTGATGTCATTGATAGTTGTCCTTCAAGGGAGTAGTCTACCTTATATGTGGAAATTTCAAATAAATTTTCAACAATTATCCTTCAAATGAGTAGTCTATAAGTGCTAAGAATGACCCATGATTTCTAGTGATAGGAATTATTTGATTCTGCTTGGCATATACTTGCTTAAGCCGATTAGTGGCTCACCTTTATGAAGTAAAAACTAGAATCACAAGAAGGTGGATTAGGTGTGAAATTTCTAGGTGACAATGATCATAGGGTTCCATCCTGAAAAGGGGTGGAAATTACCATGAGAATCATGCCATGGGTAAAGCCATGATACCCATTATTTAAGATAACGTTATGCTAGTGACAAATAATCACATTAATCCATTTTAATCAATTCCCCCTAAAATGGGGAGATGAATGTAGGTGGATATCAAGGAATGAACTTAAGTTAAACAAAAATTGGATTTGATCCTTCTTAACAAAAGAATGAGCATAAATATGAAGCATTGAGGGGCTCAAGTTCTAGGTAGCCTTTAAGAGAAGATAACCAATAAGCTCATGATCTATACTTGTAGGTTATGATATAAGGTACAATCTAATTGAAATGAAACTTTCCCTACTTATTTTTCTCCATACTGGTGACATGCTAATTTTCCTTTAGGACAAGGTCTCTGATATTGAATTCTCATTCTTTGAGGTTTTGTTTTATAAGCATGTTTGATTCATTATTGATAGACATGAAAATGGTTAAGTAATGTAAGAAAATGTTCATTGAGGAGTTCTAGTTGTGCTAGGAATTTCTAATGATAGCCACTCTTATAAATGATATCTCAAGAGGATATACAAAGAGAGGGAATCTGGACTTCAAGATGCAAGACTACCTCTACTCCAAAGACTAGAGAAAAAGGGGTAGCACCCATAGACATTTGAATGCTAGTGAAATAGGCCCATAAAGTAATGGAGATGTGAAAATGTCAATCCTAAACTAAAGTAATGACTATTTTGGTTATCATTTTACCGAGGGTTTTATTAGAGGCTTCCACCTATCCATTTGCTTTGTGGATGGTAAGGTGAGGAAAATCTTAACTTGATGCCAAATGCATTGTAAAGACCTTGGACTTGCTTGTTCTTGAAATATTTTCCATTATCGGTGATGATCTTATGGGAACTCTAAAGTGACAGATGATATGGTGATTAATAAAGTTGACTATCTTATCAGCTTTGGTCATGATGAGAGGAATAAATTCCACCCACTTGGTGAAATATTTGGTGGTTGTGATGATGGAGCTATGCCATTGTGAAGAATGAGGAATGATTTCCCCAATGAGATCAAGTTCCCATTATGAGAAAGGCTAAAATTTATTGGATACTTGGAGGCCATTGGCTAGTGCATGATCTATATTAGCATGTTTTTGACATTTAACACACTTATTTACATAATCACAATAGTCTTGGTTAAGAGTGGGAAAATAGTAGTCAAGGTGAAGGATACATTTAGTGATAGCTAGATCACTAAAGTGTCCCCCGTAGATCCCATCATGTTTTTCCTTGATAACATGAGATGATTCATGGATACATAGGTAACAAAGAAGGAGACTATCAAAACCAAATTTTTAAGGGATTCCTCTTAGTAGGGTGTAAAAAGAGGTACTCTAAACAAAGGATCTTTGAACATTTTAAGAGAGATTGGGAGGAATGATGCTGATGTTTAGGTAATCATAGGTTTGTTGGTACCAAATTTCTAATGGGGATTCATTCACATTAAAAATGGTAGGGAGGTTAGATTAGTTATAAGAGGGTGTGGTGAGATGATAAATGGTGAAAAATATTTTGGAATTAGAAGGATGAGAAGGGATATAGGAAGCAATGGAAGCCATTTTAGTAGTGAATTTATTGGTAGATTGGTGAATAGATTGGATATGGTAATGGTCAAATGATGCTAAGAGTACATCTACTAGCTATTTTTACTTTTTCAAGACATCATTCTTATATTTATAGGAGCCACTAACCTGTTGACCATGAGTTAAGAATCACCAAAGACATTGATTGTCTTGATTCCCAAGGCTAGAGCTATTTAGAGACCTATGACTAGAGATTCATACTCAGCCATATTATTGGTACACTCAAAATCAAACTTGAATGAAAGAGTAAGGGGTTCACCATTGAGTGGAATGAGAATAATCTCAACACCCTCACCTCATTGGCATTTTGAGCCATTGAAGAATAAAGTCATTTGGTAGGTTATGTCTTCTTAGGAAAGAGTAGTGATGGATTCATTTAGAAATGCAAGAGGAAGTGGTTGGTTGTCTGGTAAAGGAGCATCAACCAATTGATCAAAAATAAATTTCACTTTAATCAAATTTTACTAGAGTAACTTAAGGTCAAACTTAGCTAGGAACATGAGGCACTTATCCATATGCTAGTTTTGGTATGGTTTAGAGTGTATATACTTGAGTGGGACAGTGTTAGTGATAATAAAGGTTTTGTGATTGAAAAGGTAATGACATAGTTTGGAAGCCATAAAGACTAAGGTGAGGCAAAGTTTCTTAATGAGTATTGTAATCTATAAGTGTTCACCTTGTATAATAGATAACTTGTTTCTTGTTGTGATCATCACAGTGAGTGATCATTTCCCCTAGGGAATGGTCAGTGGTAGATATGTAAAGGTAAAAGGGTTGATCCTCTTTAGAAGGGATAATAATGGGTGGAGAAAGGATATATTATTTGAGTGAATCAAAGGCTTATTGGTAGTCCTTGGTCCACATAAAATAGGTATCTTTCCTAAGAAGATGGTGAAAGGGTTGACATCTATCTGATAATTGAGAGATGAAGCAACCGATGGATTAGAGCTTCCCTTGTAGGATATATAGTTACTTAAGGTGGGTTAGAGGTGGAATTTTAAGAACTATTTTAACTTTGGCAAGATCTAGTTCAATTCCTTGAAGAGAGATGATAAATCTAATAAAAATTCTTGAAAATACCCCAAGAACACATTTCTTGGGGTTTAGTTAGACATGAAAATGGATTCAGTGCTTGAAGATAATTCCAAGAACTTTCAAATTTTCTTTATGAGATTTGGATTTTCCTAAGAGATAATTGACATAGTCCTATATAAGGGTGTGGATGAGATCAAGGAACATGTAGGTCATGCCTCGTTGGTAGGTTACACCAATGTTCTTTAGACCAAATGGCTAACCCTATAGCAAAAGGTTCCCCAAGTGGTGATGAAATAAGTTTTATGTTGATCTTTTGGAGCAATCAAGATCTTATTAATCCATCCATGAGAGATATCATCTCATAACTAGATGTAAGGTTAACAAGATGGTTAATATTAGGCAAAGGGAAGTCTTCCTTTGGACAAACAAGGTTGATGTCACAAAACTTGATATAGAGGCAAAGTACCCTAGTAGATTTGGTAATGGGAATGGTGTTAGAAACCCATTGGGGATAGTCAATGGGTTGGATTAAATTGATAGATAAGAGGCATTAAATCTCTTCCTTGACTAGAAAGGAAATGTGAGGGTGTATCTTATAAAGTTTTTTCCAAATAGGCTTAGCATCAAGATGAGTGATAGTGTTATAGAGGATAATATAAGGATTAATTCCAGCATATCCTTATAAGACAAAGAAAATGCTATGCTTTGGTCATGAAGGAAAGAAGGGTAATCTTATTATTCTATGGAATTCAATGATTTACCTACTTTGACAATGTGTGGGTTATCCTAAGTACCTAAGTTAACATCGATAGTGGATTCATTCAAAATGGTTTGGTTCTTAAGAGGAAGGGATTTATGGATTGAATAATCCCCATATCGAGGTAAGTGAGAATGGAAGCATTATCCTGACATTGAATAATGTTAATGGTAAGAGAGTCTTTCTCTATCATCTCAAGATGTATCAAAGGGATGGTACAATTACTCCCTTATTTTGATAACTCAGGGGTCCAAGTGTGATCATGTTGACAAAAAAATTTGGGTGGGATGATGTCATCATCCTCACACACAAGTGGAGGTGAGGTTGGTGAGGAAAGGGTATCCTCATTAACAAAGATGATGATAGGTGGTTTGGGTTACTTCTTGTTGGGTAGGATAAAACTAAGGCCATGCATCTCATGAGGTTTCCTAGTCTCAATGGTGACCAACTCATATGGGCCCTACTCATATTATTCAAGGATAAAGCCTTTCTAAGAACATCGATTAAGGTATGTCTTAGAAAAACTTGGTTTATTTAGGTAAGATAAATCAATAGTAAATGGATAAGGTGAGGAATGGGTGATAGAAGAATTAAGGGGTTTGTCAAGTCCCTCATAAACAAAATGGGTCTAACAGTTAGGAGGTCTAAAGGTAATAATAGTTTTGATATTGGGGTTATATCTTGGCTAGTTAGTGAGTTTCCCATACTCATGAGGAGTAGGGAATACATCAAGAGCTAAAAGGTGATACTCCCCTAATGAGAGATGTTAGAATATAGATTTTAGGGGTTCCTCTATGAGGATTTGTGAAAAAGGGATGGATGAGCTAGTTAATGCTTCATTGATGGTTGGTGATTGGGGTGTAACTACTGAAAGTGTGTTGGATAAAGGTATGAGGACATCATTAGGGTGATAGGTCATTTTGCATGTTGAGAAAGGACTTGGGTCTATTTTTATGGTGATGACCAAGATTTCATTCTCAAATTTAATGAAATGATGGAGGGTAGAGGGAACACATGCCATGGAACAAATATAAGGTTGTCCTAACAAGATGTTTTATTGGAGTTCCCCTTTTACAACATAAAAGAGTTTGAGGAGTGTACAAGGTCTTATATAGATATGAAGGATGATATGCCATTAAGATGGAGATGCTTTGGTGTAGGTTATTTGGGAGTTGGAAGAGGGGAAAGTCTAGGGAATGGACACCTTAGCCTTCCCTTTATCTTTCTAATGCAATCTAGTGACCATGTTGATAGATGGATAGAAGGAGAGGTTAAGGTAGTAGAGTGGTCAAATTTGTCTTCACTTTTAGGTGAGAGTGGAGGAGTGGGTAAGTGTTCACCATGTTTGGTAGGTATGGGTGATGGTTGGTTTGGTATGGGTGACACAAGAGGTTCATCTATTAATAGATCATCCTCATTATAAAGCTAGTGGATAAGTGTTTAGAGAGCTTTACAGTTCTCTGTATCATGTCTTGGTGTCCTATGGTATAATCAAATCATGTTTTCATTGACCCATGATAGTTTTGGGCATGAAGGGTCAAAGGTTTTTATGGATGGTAGGCTCAAAGAAGAGTTTTGGAACAACCTTTATAGAATGGTTGAATAGGATTCAAGCAAAGGTGTTGGAGGTGATAGGTTTTTGGTTTTAAGGGTTGTATCCTTCTTAGAAGTAGACTTCACTATGGGAATTGTTAGTGGTGGAAGGTTTTTGGTAGGTCGTTTTGACGTGGATGATTTAGAGGTAGAGGATGAATTTTTAGTGATAGGTGGGAAGGTAGAGGTAGATTTGTTAGTTAAGGATGATGGGTAGTTTAATGATTTGGTGGAGGTAGGTATAGGTAGAGAAAAAGGAAAAGGTTTAGTAGATGAGGAATAGGTGATAGGGATAGTATAGAGATGGCGTCCTAAGATAGAGGGTAATAGTGAAGGAGGTGGTATGGGTCTAGTTTAAGGTAAGGGTTTGGGTAACTCAACCTTCTTAGTTGCTTTGGTTGGTGGACTAGATAGAGTTAGGTCTAATTTCCAAGAGGGATGATTATAGATAGGTTGTATGAAGTATTCCTAAATCCTCTATAGGTTTGATAAGAGAAGCATGAGATGTTTTGATAGGTTTGGGTGGAATTGATTTAGATAGTTCTCTTATAGTTTTGGTAGATCTAGTTGGGGTGATAGGAGAGGGCTTGGATACTTGGGTATTGGTTGGATTAATTGGTTGAGGGTTGGTTATTTTGGTGGAGGTTTTAGATGGTTGGTTGGAAGTTTTGGTTGGTTGGGTAGATATGGTAATATGTTGGTCAATAGAAGTGGTAGGCTAGTCTGCCAAAGAAGGGATTGGAAGTTTTAGTCTAGTAGTATAAGTGAGACCTAATTATTGTCAAAAGGTGGATCAATCCATGTTAGGGTTGGAGAGAAATTCCAATTTATACACTAGCCTAGAGAAGGGTTCATAGGTTGGTTTGACTCCTTGAATGGTGGATCTAAAAGATAACCCTTGAGGTGGAGACATAGGGATGGTAACCTTATTTTCTTTCTCAATCAAAGGATGTAAGGGTAAAATAGGTAGATCCTCTATGGGAGGAGTATACATGACAATTTCCTCCTAAAAAAATTATTTTTGTGGGAGTGGTGAGTTATTTGGTAATTGGTGAGGAAGGTAAGATGGGTGCATGTTTTAGTATCTAAACTTAAGGGGAGGTTGGTGACTCCAATATCTAAATGAGTGGAGGAGGAGAAAGGGGTATTTACTTGGTTTGGGTTCCCAAAAGGGGAGAAATTAAGTCTACTACCTCAATAAGTAGAGACGGTGAGGGATAGGTAGGTTGGTGAACAGGTTCTTTAGTAGCAAGTGTGTCAAGAACCATGTTAATAGTATGGGTATCATGAGAGTAGTTGATGTTGTTTCTCTAATTCTTGGTAGGAGCATGGTTTGGGAAAGGTTGCTTAAATATATCAAGGGCTTTGTTTAGTGGTGCATTAGGGTTATCTAATGTAAGCTCCCCCTTATAAATGAGGGATTAGATAAGTT
The DNA here is from genome assembly GCA_037957365.1 of Torreya grandis. Classification (NCBI taxonomy): domain Eukaryota; kingdom Viridiplantae; phylum Streptophyta; class Pinopsida; order Cupressales; family Taxaceae; genus Torreya; species Torreya grandis. The sequence continues at coordinate 447,153 of JARHVA010003157.1, read as the reverse complement.
CTTTAAGGTATTACACCTATTGATATCATTCCCTATCATGCAATAGATGGAATATGAATCATTCTCACTATACTAACTAGGTATAGGATGAGAAGAGTCAAAATTTTGGGGTGGTTTAATTGAGGAAGTTGAATGATATTAGCTTTTAATAACTTCCCAAGGATAGAAACATAGGATTATCCAAGTGGAGTTAATTATTTTTAGTTGTTCTAGGTTTGGTTGGTTTGTAGATGGTAGGGGAGATATTTTAAGGACAACTATATTCATATTTCATTTTCCATTAGTATTAGTATTGGTTTGGTTGTTTGGTTTAGAAGAAGAGGTCTCATTGGTTTTGTAGGTGGACTTTTTGTTCTTCAATTTTAGCCTCCCTTCATCAATGGATCTATTCTCTATCTTACATGTCATGGTAAAAACTTCATCAAAAGTCTCAAAGATTTGGACATCTAGTGTGGAGGAGATATGTTTGGCACATGCTCGAGAAAAGAGCTCTATGAATTCAAGTTGAGGCAAGGATAAGGGAAATTTGGTTAATTATGCTCCTTGGTTTGGTTGTTTGGTTTAGAAGAAGAGGTCTCATTGGTTTTGTAGGTGGAGTTTTTGTTCTTCAATTTTAGCCTCCCTTCATCAATGGATCTATTCTCTATCTTACATGTCATGGTAAAAACTTCATCAAAAGTCTCAAAGATTTGGACATGTAGTGTGGAGGAGATATGTTTGGCACATGCTCGAGAAAAGAGCTCTATGAATTCAAGTTGAGGCAAGGATAAGGGAAATTTGGTTAATTATGCTCCTCCAATGAGCCAAAAAATAAAAAATGGACTCATCTTTGAACTACCAGATAGAATAAAGGTCAGTAATGGAAAATTTCTTGGAGAAGTTAATCAAAAAGTGATCCAAGAAAGATTGGGCTAGTTGGGTGAAGGAGATGATGGAATGTTTGGGTAAGGCAACATACCAATCTAAGGATGGGTTGGTTAGAGACATGGGGAAAGTGTGGAGGATAAGGGCATCATCATAGGCAATGAGATAACAAGCATGCCTAAATTCCCTAAGTAATTTTTGGGTATCCTCCTTACTTTTAAATTTGGAGAACTTGGGAAGTTCCCATTGGGGAGGATAAGGTCAGATAAGGATAGATGGGTGAATGGGTTCATTAAAAATTTGGCCAAAAGATAAATGGTCATGATACCATGAAATAAATTATTCTATATTAGACATTTTATCCATAAAAATATTAATCATTTCAATTTGAGGTTGGGTAGCTACATAATTTGGTGGTGGGTTAGATTGAGGTTGGGTGGCTATAATGTATAGATAAGAGGTGTAAGGTTGAGAAAATGCCACATATTGGTATGTGATCATTGATGATTGGGATGAAAGTGGTATGTATCCTTATGGGTTATGAATATATTAGTATGATGTTATAGGGGTTTGTTGAGGGATGGTCATGGGTTGGTTCAGAGGTATGGTTGAAGTGGTACGTTTAGGTTGAGTGGTAGTCCTTGTGCTAATGGTTAAAAGGGTAGAAGGTACATAAATTACCAAAATTTAGAGTGGGGTGGAAATTGGTGAGTTGGTATTGAAAATAGGAAGGATATAAATAGGGGTAGAAGTTACCCCTATGGTAGATGGGGTATAGTTAATAAGAGGTAAGTTATTCCCTACATTGGAAATGTTGGTTGGTGTAGGAGGGGTTTGCTTATATGTTAGAATATTATATTAGGTTTTGATGGTGGTAGTGGTTGGGATATTGGTAGAGGAAGAGGATTTGATGATCAAAGGTTGGGTGGAGGTAATTCCAATCATAAGAGGGGGAGGTATGCCATACAGTGGATCTATAGGAGGAACCAAAGTGACAATGGTATGATGAGCTAAAGTGTTAAGGTAATGTTGAAGGGATGTGGAGTTATTGTTAAAGAATGTGGAAAACCCCACATTACCTTCAAAAAATATTTGAGGTATGGTAGGAGTGGGAGAATGATGAGGAGAACCCTCAACATCTATAATATACTCTATAGAGGAAGAAGAAGAGGAAGGTGGTATTTGGTTGGTTCGATTTCTTAACTACTATCTAGTAAATACCATGCAAGAAACTAGGAAAGAAATGATACGAACTCACACCTCAAACATAAAGCAAGAAAAAAAAGAGCAAAGAAATAAAAACATACACTAAGATGTGTTAGGTCTTAGAGTTTTAATTATCTCTCTTTTGGCTTATGCCATAAAAAGTGTGAAAAAGAAATTTTTCTTATATAATTGGTCCTAGAAAGACATCTATGTTTTATTTTAGGTTGTGTTTAGGTGCTCAAGAGAGAGATCTATATTAGATCAGGTATATGGCCTAGTACTTGGAGCTTGCCCCCCTTACTTCACTATCATGTAGCAGAGTTAGGTGCTTAATTGATATACTATTTATCTAGAGTTTATATTTAACCAAAGAGTTGAGTTGGTTATCACCTTAGCGATTAAATCCAAGCAAGATTACTGAGAAAGGGTAAGGTTATTTCTAGGCGATGAAATCCTAGTCAAGCCTTGTCTCAAGTATTTTAATGTTTGATTTGATGATATTGGTTTGGTTTGTGTGTGATAAGAGTGATTTATACAATTAATTCATTGTTTAAATTTAAACTATGTGAACTAAAAAAACAAGCAATGGATGTAAGGTTTATTTTAGACCAAAAGAAAAATTTCAATTTTTTTCATGAAAACAAGAACAAATATGATGCACCTAAATGTAGTATGAATATGAAATCCTAATCATAGGATGAGTGTTTTTTTAATTTTTCTTTTCAGAATGCAAAAATACTTGCAATTAAGAATTTTTTATTTAAAAAAAGAAGAAATGAAACCAAGATTTTCAATTCAAAAATTCAAGAAAGAACATTTAATTTACAACTAAATGAGATTTCACTAATGAAACTATAATTTAATTAAATAAATAACAACCCATGAAAACTCTAGGGTCCCACTAGGCATGCCAAAATGTTTTACTCAATTTTTTTGCTTTTCTTAGTTTTAAAGAAGAGGAGATAAAACTGAAAATAAGGGTAGTGGTTATGAGAACCTGATAAAAGTGTGCACATTGATCCAAATGAATTATGAGAACTCCTATTTGGATAGGGAATAATGATTTGAAATAAGAAATCACTTAAATGAAACCTATTTGATAAACAAGGAGTAAGGTGGATTGCCTAATGGGAGCTAGATCTAAGAAAGCATGAACTATCTGCATCAAAAAATTAAGTTTATAAATGAAAAATAAAGTTATTGGATTAAATAAAATCAAATAATTGAAATTAAATACAAGAATCATTGCTAATGAAATTACTAAAATAAAGCAATGGTTGGTCAAAACTAATGCTAAAGTTGGTCAAGTCAAAGGTATGGTTTTTGGTTTGGCAATGTGACAAGGGTTTAGAAAATATGGTTTGGTTGGGGTTGGTAGATGGTTAAGGTTGTAAAATGGTTAAGATGGAAAAAGGGGTAAATGGTGGTCCAGAAGGTAAAAGGGATAAATGGGGGTCAATAAGGTAAAAGGGTAATTGGTGGTCAAGAAGGAAAAAAGGGGTAAAGGGGTAAATGGTAAGAAGGTAAAGGTAAGAAATAAGGGTAAAGAGAAGAAGAGGTTATGGGGTTGAGTTTTGGAGGTCAAGAAAATAATAAGGTCAAGGGGTAAGTTTGGAGGTCAATAAAATAGAAGGCCAAGGGGGATAATAAACTTAAATACAAGAAATAAAATGATATTACCTTTAATATTACTTGAATATGTTGTTGATGTTAATGTTGTTTTTGTCGATGATGCTTTGTGATGGCTTACAATTTGGGTAGAGTTTTGTTTCTTTAGTTTCCTCTCCTCTAAAATGAATGACCTCCAAAATTTAAAAGATGAAATTATCCAACCAAAGACCCCCTAAATGGATGAAAGGGGTGTCATATTTATAGCATTGCATGCTAAAAAACATGAAAAAGGAGTGGAATAGTGAAATATGGCACCATTTTTCAAGTGGGCTCATAATTGGGTTAAGGGGATAAGGGTGGTAGGATTATCACTTCACAAAGTGTGTCTTCCACTTTGATAATGTGTCTCCCACTTTGTGAATGTGTCCAAATTTAATGGAGATAATGCCCATAGACCCATATGAGTCCAAAAGACTTTCCACCAACCTAATTTGTCTTTTGACAAGCACTTAACAAAGTGCCCCATAAACTTTGGCACCATTTTACAAGTGGGTGCAAAGATTAGTCAATGGATAAGGGTGGTGGGATTCCCATTTCATAAGTGTGTCTCTCATTTTTCAAGTATGTCCAAAATAGGTGGAGATCATGCCCATGTGCTCATATGGGTCCAAAATAGTTACCAACATGCACTTCTATCTTTTTCAAATACCTTAACAAGGATACCCACATACTTTAGTGCCAATTTCATGCATGAGGACAAAATTAAATTCTTTAGGATGACCCCATAGAGAAAATTTTGCCATACTTCCAAGGGTCAACCCAATTGTGCTTAATGATGCCATTATGCACCTTGGATAAGGGTCTCAAGTGGGGTATGATGTCTCACTTGAATCCACCTCACTTTCAAGCCATGTCACTTGTCATATGAGTATTGAGTCACATACCATGTCACATGTCATGTCACAATGAATAGTGACATGCCATGTCAGTATGAATAGTGATAGTGAATAGTGACTTGGAATAGTGATAGGTGAATAGTGTTGTTGATTAGGTTAAAAAGGTTGGGTTAAGGGTCAAGAAGGTTTATTTGGTCCCTAGGGTGGGCCCAAGACATTCAAACATATAGAACTACTTGTGTAGAGTTTTCTAGTGTCTATAAAAATTCTTAAGGCTAGTGGAGTAGTGATAGTTGTCCACATGTCATGATCCCTCAGACCTACCACTATCAAAGGAAATATAAGAGGTTTATAAGCCTCCAGGGAAAACATAACATTGATATGTCACTATGTATCATCATATCATTTACCCAAATCTTGCATAGTGAAGTGCGAGAGTATGGTACTCCTAGTATGATGGAGTAACAATAGCCCTACGTGTACCATGATCTTGTAAGTCTGAGGTAATAAAAAACAAGTTAGTAAAGAATGACCCTAGGTAATAATAATGTGATGTTTTTTTAGGAAGTAGAATGTCTCGAAGTGTCAAATGGAGGTGAGAAAGCACTTAGATTAAAATTAAGAGAAGCCACCCATCACTAAGGACTATAAAAGGGGATGACACTTCACCAAGAAAATTCAAAATATGAAAATAAAAGGATATAAAGATAGATAGGGTCATTGGTTCCATTAATATGCACAAATTAGCTAAGTGCATCCAATTCATCTAAAGTAAAGAATTTAAAGGTAATATATGTGATCAATGAATTCAATTACAAATACATTTCCATATAATGAATAACTACTAGTGCAAATTTGAGATCTCTTATGACCAAGGAATTCCATAGTTTCAAATAACTAAAACCCTTGAGTGTGAAATAATGGATTATATTTCACACCTTCTACTACTCCCCTCTACATATACCATTGATAAAGACATAAGGTTTGATGAAGTGGCCCTCAACCATGAATTCAAAAATTATTCCACTATATGGGAGTAATTTGAAGCATCCAAAACCTGTGGACATGGAGATCAACTCTTGACTATTACATGAAGATACAAGGAGGACCTAGTGGTAATTAAATTAGTAGGCATACATAATGTTGTGGAAAAACCTAAGGCAATGCCCTACATTGACTTGTTATTTGATTTATTTATAAATAACCAAATTTATGTCAAAATACTAAAAATTTTCCAATGACAAATTAGTGGGCCTACCTCTTAAAAATACTATCTGCTCCCCCTCCCTGAAATGGCCTATAATCAAGCTATAGTTAATTCATAGATTTATGTAAACAATACAACTATAAAGATAATGGAATAGGTTGGTAATGCTAGTACCTTCACAGTTAGGGGCCCTATTTATGCTATCACCATTTCCATATTTAGGCCTATAATTAGAATTACTATTGATTTTATAAACTAAATTTATGGTTTACCTTATATAACATACATTAATGATTTTTGGATTCCCCTATTGGTCACCATCCTCACTTACACCAAGGTTATAACTATTGAAGATATCCTTAGTGCCAATTTGATAAGTTAAGTACTCAAATCAAAAAATAGCCCTTATGACATTTTATATAGTGGATTACATAATAGATAATATTCATTCAACTTTTGAAGAACCCTAGAAGTCATCAACAGAGTATCCTAAGAATTGGATTTGTGATAAATTCAATATTATTAATATACATAAATCTAGAAAGAATATGACCAAACTAACCAAAGCCTTCTATCCAATGGCATACCAAGCCATTTCTAAGAAGGTGTATACACCCTAAATTTTTCAAGAAACCCACATATCATGTATTTTCATAGTCCTTTCATATGAGACTCCAACTAGAGACTATTAGCTTTTATTCACATCTAGCCATGTTCCTTTGTCTGACTTGTCTTAGTTCTACTTTATTCCCTAGACATCTCATTACTTATCCCTAGTCATTCAAATATTTTTGGACTTAACCCTTATAGACCCATGTAACTCTTTTAGGCCCAAATCCATTCCCCCAAGTCCCATACCCCTTAGATAATAACACCCAAATAAGGCTACAACACTAAAACATAGGGTTTCCAATTTATTGTGTTGTTATCCATGTGAAAATTTAGTCTTAATGGTCAGTTTCTCCACAAGATGAATCTTACAACTTTTATTTGCTTCATTTATAAGTTTTATAATGTTATCCAAATCTGAATAAAACTCCTAAATTCAAAACAACAAGTCTCCTATATAAAGGACTACACATGCATTCTATATCTAACACTTACTACTTTGGTACATTAGACATAATAAAAAAATAGTTAATAGTATAGCTCAACTTCTCTGCATCACACATAGATTTGCATGCTTGATAAAGGAAGGGCCTAGGAAAAAATCATTCTTTCATCAATCATGTGCATTGATTATGCACATTCCCTAAGGGAAAACTACATTAGATCTAACACCCTAGCTTGAGGGTTAATGTAGGTAGTAATCAGAACAACAAGGGTTCTTGATTGTGAGATCATTTTCTTTTGATATATTTGTTGTTTCCATGTGTGTAGATGAATATAGGTACCAAATATTGAAATAGACCTATATCAAGCTCTGATGACTCTTAGGACCTAAAATTTGGTACATAGGGTCATATTGAGAAGACAAATAGAACCCAAAAAGATTTTTTCCTCAAGATAATAGAATAAGGAAAGGAATATAGCACTAGACACTAGGGTCTCCTATTTCTAGCACTCTTATATAATAAAAAATAGAAACTAGAGCTATATTTTTGACACTGTCCCAGTCCTACTCCTCAAATACTAGACTCATAATCTTCTATTTTAACACAAATCCAACTAATTTAATTTCTTTGTCTTGTATAATTATCAGTTAAAATCTATATTTTTCCTTATTAAGGTTTATTTTCCCTATCAATCTAGATCCTTATAATTTAATAATTAAACATCTAATTTTCCAAAAATAATAAAACATTTGGTGAACCCAACTTGCTTCAAATTTCACATAAAAACCCAAAAAACCCTAGGGTAAATATTTTTTTATTTTTTCAATTAATTTCTTTATTTTTCCTAAATTTTAAAATTAAAAAACTACAAATTAATTGAATTTTTTTTAATAAATCTACTAAAACCATAGATTTCAATACTATGTCATCAAACACCAATCCTTTCCTCCTTTCCATCTTTAGAAAAATATTTTGGAACTTTTGCAAATTAATTACCTTGTCAAAAATTATTTTAAAATTTCAAAATTAATAGTTTCTTATGGAAAAATTTAATTTTCAAATTTATAATTTATGTATATTTTTTTGTGCATTTATCCTATTTCAAACTATTTTTAAAATTTAAAATTATTACATAATTTTCAAAAATTCTAAAACCCTAGATTTTAAAACTAGGTCATCAAACCTCAAATTTCCCTCCTTTACAATTTTTAGAAAAATAATTTTAATTTATTACAATTCTTTTGGGGTTATCAAAAATAATTTTCAAAATTCAATGTTAGTAGTTATTTGTGCATTTATTTGCTTCATAATACTTGTAAAAATTATCTTTGATGATAAAATGGCCACAAAGGCAATTCCTCCTTCTCATCCTATAGATCAATTTCTAAAATTTTCTTACAATTATGAGAATGATTGGAGAAATTTTTAGAATTACAAATTAGTTAAAACTATAGAAAATGATTTCATTTATAGTGAATATAATGACTATTGTTGTAATGAACGATATGATGATGTACGTAATGATGAGGGTGAATCACAAATAGATGAATTGTTTTCTTAAACCCATCTCTTTTATTCCTTATTCTAAAGAAAATATTTTTGATAAATGGTAAAAATAATTATCACCCTATTCTTCTATGCACAATGCACCAAAGACACAAATTAGTCATGCACTTCTAGGTGAACCTCTTATTGGTGATGATTTCCTTCCATGTGAACCTAATCTCTCTCTCTCTCCCTTTTTCTACTGCTATGATCAAAATACAACAATATAAATGCAATAGAATCAAATTACCAAAGCATAGTTCAAATGATGCATTATGTGTTCCTAACTCTACTCTCTAAAAAGAATGTTCAAATGATAGCTCTCTTCCTCATACTTATCATGTTTAAAATGAATAAAATGAATATAATCCATCCATGGATAGCATTGATACAAATGATATTCCAAATTCCAATGATAACTTATTACATATTAGAAAGGAATTAAATCTTTCTCTTACACCTCTCCCTAGAAATGATGGAAATGATAATGAATATGATAGTGAACATGAAAATGAATATGGGAATGAAAGTGAATATGAAAAATGATACTTCAATTTTTTCTATTTCAAATAAACAAAATGCAGATTATGATAATGCATGGAATAATGATGACTACTATACATATAGTGAAGAATAAAATGCAGCTCATACTTCTAACCCTTCTCTCACTCCTCTCAAATCTCATGCATGTCAAAATGTTTCTCCTAATTTTATTTAAGATTATATGAAAAATGGTTCACATGATAATATTAGCATCACATCTTCTACTCAATTAAAATACAATTCACTAACACATAAAGATACCAATGAATCCCCTAAGTCACCCCTCACTATGGTAGAACCCAATTCTTTCCCTTCACCTAAATAGAATGCTAGCCCACATCCCTCTAGTAAGGTCCAAGTTACCATTCCTCTAAAGGATCAAGTGAGCACACCCCCTCTTTATGACCCACTTTCTAAATGTAGCATTCCCATGGTTAAAATTAACAATCAGATTCAATGATTAAATGAACCACTTTAAGATACTAATGTACTATCCCAAGAGATCATCTCTTTGATACATGCAATTGGTGAACTAAAACACAAAGTACATCTCCTTACCCTAGAAAACAAAGCTTATAAATATTGTATGGATGACAATGATCTACATGGTAACCATGTTCTAAAGACATTCATAAAATCTTCATTGCCTAAGAATTTCTAGCCACCATCATTACCTCACATTGATGGAACTGGAGATCCATTCATACATCTTCAAGCCTTTAAGAAGGCTTTTCCACCTCATGTGAGCCCTTTGATTCTACTCAAGTTGTTTCAGTAGACATTAGTAGAAGCACATAATTAGTTGTTTCATCTACTTACCATCAGTTCGTTACACACATATGATGACTTAGAGGAGGCATTTCTCAGGAACTACATCATAAACACAGGCCCTTGTGTTACATATGAGAAACTTACCACACTACATCAAAATTAGTTAGAGCTAGTTAGTGAGTATATCTTAAGATTTAAGGCCCATTTATTAAGATTGATAAACAAACCAATAGATTTAGAGATTCATCATATCTTCATCAAGGGCCTTCACCAACCTCTCCTTAAGCATATACTATATCAGACATATCCTTGTTTTAGACATTTGTGTTACATAGTTATAGATTTGAAAAATAAATTGGGATTAAATGAGGTAGATTAAATTGATCACATCACTCTAGAATTCAAAACAACATCTTCAAATATAGCTCTTACCACTCAGCATCCACCATGTCCTAGACAAGATAAGAGACCACAACTAGAAAAGTAACTAGTCAAAAACAAAGAGAAAGTTTTCAAAACACAACCTATAGTATGAACTTTAGAAAATAATAGTAAAGCACCACTAAAGTTTGATTCAGAGTGGGATAGCCCATCTATGATATTATCAACACTACTAGATAGGAGGTTAATCACATTACCTTCTATTCGCTAACAAGATCCACATCTCTTACATAGACAACCACATCAACCTTTTTACAACTATCATTATATCCATGGACATAGAGATAATGAATATTTTGGACTCAAATATTACATTATTAGATGTGTCAATAATGGTATCATAGCATTCACATAGGGGACACAGAGATCTCCTCCATTATGGAACCTTAGACATCATTGCTCCATGAATGAGTCATCCTAAGACATTCCTTTATAGGAATCATTGGTCACTCATCATGAGTGAAATGCAGGATTTAGGATAGAATCTCATAGGATATCTCCTATTCCAACTATTCACAAGGTTTGGAAATTAGTACAACAAAAAAACCTACACATAACAACATAGTTCATGGAATACATTAGAGTCACATGCACAACAAAAGAGTACCATTAATGAAAAATATTCATTAAAATTAGAGTTTTAGGTTCTTATCTCATGTAGAAACCCACTAAAATTAAGATTAGATGAACCCCCATCACATGTTATAGTTCCATATCAATCTATTGTTTAGTCATATGCATCATAGCAGAGGCCACAAGGTGTTATTTCATGTAGCAATCCACTATGATTATGAATAGATGAGCCTCCTCCATAGCATCTAGTTTTAGTTACATGACCAATCAAGTTAAATTTTGTAGAATCTTCACACACAACAAGTGTTAGCACACAACAAATAGTATTAGATATAAAGCACATTCCTAAATAGCATGAGTAGTATGGGCAGATGTTTAGTTCATCGACAGGGTTCATATAGTGATACAACATTAAATAATATAATGTATAGTCATATTGGTTTTAGTTTGTAATATTTAGTTGTTAGGGAAATGATGGAGCCAAAGGTCTAGCTACCCTTTGTATTCTTGATCCACTCTTGAGAAGGTAATATGTACACAGTATTATCTTAATTTCTCTTCCTACTAACAACTAACATTCTTGATTCCAGATAGCCATCCCTAGCTAGAACAAAACTATCAAAGTTTAGATATTATAAAATCAAACTTATTCAAACACTTTCCCACTCAAATCAAATCAAACAAATCCAAATCCTACTCTACCAATCCCACAAATCAACTCAAATTTATCCAAATAGTTTACAAATTAACACAATAAACAAATTTTTTCTTACATATGATTACAATTCAAAGTAAATAAGCCTATCATCATAATTATCATAACAACACATTGAAACATATCAAAACATCAAAACCCATATCCCAAGTTCCATTTACCAAGCACATGCAAATTGAAAATCAATACTAGATCAACCATTTCTAAAATCAACCAATACACCAACATATTCTAGAATCCATAACATTAATACACATGAGTTTAAAATCAAACCAAAATTTATATATATACCATGAAGTTTTCAAAACATATACATCATGTCAAAGTACAATCAATCATGAATGGGCATCATTACCTCACTCTCAGTCTCACTCTCTCCTCTAGTTCAAGTCTCATAATTTTGTCTAGCACTTGATGACCCTGCACCTCTTTGAGCTCCTGATTACCTCTTGCACTGACTATCCCACTCTAACAACTAACTATGCTTCTCACATAAGTTTGTATATCATCACTAAAGATCCATATAGTCATATACAATATTCATGATCACCATGCCACAATTAGGTGGATGCATCCTATGCCTATCCAACTTAGCTCTAAGCTCATCCCTCTCTCCTACTACCCTAACACATATAACTATAACTATAACAGCCCTATTAAACAAATGAGCATAAATAGTTGTCATTTCTATCTCTCTCTCTATCAAATCCTCCTCCACAACATCATCAAGAATATGTTATTTAAGTTCATGAAGCATCAACTCAATCATGGTCTTCTAGAACTCATCATCTCCCCTAGCCACCCCAGTAAGTGCCTCATTCTATGCACCTCCCATCCCACTTGCACACATAAAAAGTACAACACTACATTAGATATTTACTTTCAAATCCAAACTAAATTAGAAACATAGGTACAATTCAAATACAATCATTGATTACATCCCATCATCTAGATCAGCTCAAGATCCTTATATGCAGGAACATCCACTCCATCCAAAGGATATAATGGAGCCCATCACTGCCTAGCCTACCATGTAGTATATGCCTTATTGCATCCCATGTCATCTACATCAATAATATCTATAACCACATCTAATTCATCTAAAGGTAATAGTACCAACTTACCCTCAATCAGTCTGTCATGATCCCCTTCTCTTACTTATGCTTGTGCACTCCTCAACCACACCCATGCTTTAGGAGGAACATTTTATTAAACTCCAAACTACCTAATCATGTGCTCGTACTGAGAGTGCACATATAATTTAACCCAATATCATGTAACTAATAACTAACTTGCATATACCATAGTTTCTCTTTATCCTTAGGCCATCTAGGAAATCTTCTATAGTGCCTCTATATGATATCATGGGCCACCAATCTATCTAACATCCTCCTATAGTGATATATCGTAGGAGATCAAATAGCCAAACTCACTTATCCATCACTCACCAAATAGTTGTGAATATGCCCAACTCATCTTGGGTAATCCAATAGGTTTCACAATTGTTATGTGCTCATATGCCTAACAATGTAAAAAAGTGGTCACACCCACACCACCATTGAATGCCTCCTTTGTAAATATATATAAATCTTTGTATAAGTGGGAAATCATAATCCACCCCATGAGAACATAGTACCATACATCTCAATTCTAAAAACCACCCTATTTATCTTATAAGTAATAGACACTCTACTGCCATCCATTGCAATAAAAGAAGATAACAATATAACTAACCACTTTTTAAAGCGTGAAACATTTGACGGCATAATCACTTACAATAGCACATCACTATCACTACCTTGGTGATGTACTCCTAAGGGAACCCTATTAAAGTATATGGATGCATGATCAATGGAAGTTACACCCATATCATCCTTTAATGTCACCCATCACCCACTAATGGGCAAATACAAAATTTGGTATACATCCTCTAGAGTAATAGTTATCTCTCTAGTAGGAAGCCATAATGTACATGTATCAACATTCTATCTCTCACATAAAGTGGTAATCATGTACTTATCCAATTATACCATGCCCAAGTCACATACATGAGCTAACCCATCCCTATCCATAATAACATGCTCATTAACAAATAATGGTAGCATCCTTAGTGTCTTTATCACCTGACCTCTATGAAACTCTTGCATTGGCACCTCACCCTAAAAAAACACAAGAAAATAGACTATGTATTAGACAATAATACTAGGAAAAATAGCCAAACAAAGAAAAATTAGGAACAACTCAACAACTAAAAAAACCATCCATAGTGGACAATAGTGATATAGAAAGACACTAACACTAGACTACAACATTGAAACTTAGACAACAGTACTGCATCCTAGATAATAGTGCTGACTTTAAGATAGGAGCACTGAAACTAGTCAAAATTTTCATATACTCCTTAAAATAACTCAAAAACATCCAAAACAAGATTTTAAATAGGTAAACATCAAATTTTTAGCTTACTCACTAGGTTAATCTTTCTACTGGCCTTAATCTAGGCTACCAACTACTCAAAATGAGTCACAAAAGGTGCCCATCTCCTAGTCATTTTGAACTCTAGAGCTCTAATATCTCAAACTAGTCATTACACAAATGAACCCAAATTCAATTACAATTCCTATATCAACCAACCCTTATATTCAAAATCAAAACACTATTTTCTCATAACTCAATCCCCATAGCACTATTTTACAAACTATATGATTCAAAAATATTATGACAATGATACCTTAAACATCACATAACCCTTTCTCTCTCACTACATCATTTGCCTATAATAGAATTCGCACATCCCTATACCTTTTTTTTACCCTAGCATACAAATTGGTACCTACTAATCAAAGCATTTGTTTAAAACATTCAAACAACCCAACTTATTCAATCAATCAACCTTTCACTCCATTTAATCTATTACTACCTCATTTTCCTACCATAGAACTAATGTTTCTACATATCTACTATAACTAGATACAAGCTTTGATCCTAATCAATCAAAGGCACCTTTTACTCTTAGTAATTCAACTCTCACCAACCAAACAATAGACTTTCAATCTATTCAATATATACCAACCTAGTTCCTATTCATGTGCCACTAGTCTTCACTTTTGGCTCAACCTACTGTATCATAGATATTGTCCCTCTCCCAAAAATAAGGGCATCATTCATCCTATCTCTAAAAATTACCTAGTATAACTCTCTACTCCTATAGATAGATACACCATGGTTATTACATCTAGATTATCAACATTACTCAACGTAGATTGGTCAAGGTTATATAGTGGCTCATACTACATGGGTCACTTAGCATTACTCAACTAAGATTAGTCAAGATTATATAGTGGTTCAGACTATAGGGGTCACTTATAATTACTCATCTTAGATTGGTCAAGATTATATAGTGGTTCAAACTATATGGGTCACTTAGCATTACTCAGCTCAGATCAGTCAAGATTATATAGTGATTCAGATTATATTGGGTCCCTCAGCATTACTTAGGACATTTAGAGGGATACACCTTTGGTTTATATATATAGACTATCTAGATACTATATTTGGGGGCATGTACATTATTACATGTCTCACACATATAGATTCATACAACATGCCACAATTATAGGACCATACAATAGATCATAGGCATAATACATAGCACATTGTTTTGATATTTAGATTTTCACATGGGACATGTAATGATATATCATATCACATGTGGTTATATATATTTATATATTATATAGATACATCACTCACATACCAAGTTTGAGGGCATGTCACTGATGTTCATGTCCTTCATTTTCTAATATTATACAGACTGGAATGGCAAGACATGTCATTTTCTTGTTACACATTTACTATATTTTTTAGATTACACCTAGGCATTACTCAAGTTGGCACTAGGTTGGATTATATGGTCATATAAAATGATTGGTCCATTATATTACATAGAACCAAACCTAGGAGTCTATGTGGGACAGAGGGTAGACATTGGTTGTGACCTTTGAGCACTTTCACATCTAGTTTAGATTATTTAGATTCAGTACATGGGGAATCTATTATGGATATTCCTTATTTCTCTGAGAACTATATAGATTCAGTATAGGGGGTATCTATTATAGGGACTCCTTATTTATCCAAGCACTATTTAGTTCTTCATCCACTTCCTTGGATAAAAAGTTGGACCCTTTTCTAGCACACTTATCTTCATGCAGGAAAGTTCAGGTACACATTCTTTCTTTCTTTTACTCTAGTACTTCATTGCATTACATTACTAGATTAAAATGGGGGAAAATGTATATACCCTAAATTGGTCAAGAAACCACACATATCATGTCTTTTCATAGTCCTTTTATAGGATATTCTGACTAGAGAATATGAGCTTTTATTCACATCTATCCATGTTCCTTTGTCTAACTTGTCTTAGTCCTACTCAATTCCATATACATCTTGTTGCTTATCCCTAGTCATCCATATATTTTAAAAATTAACCCTTATAGATCTAACCAACTCTTTTAGGCCTAGATACATCCCCCTAGGTCCCATACCTTGTAGATAATAGTGCCTAAATAAGACTACATCACTGAAACTTATGGTGTCTAGTTTTTTATGTTGTTGTCTAAGTGTAAATTTGGTCCCAATGGTCAGTTTCTCCTACAAGATAAGTCTTAATTTTTTCTAATTCGTAGCTAAGTTCTTCAATGTTGGAAAAATGTGAATAAAAATCCAAAATTCAAAATAATGAGTCTCTTATATAAAGGACTACACAAGGCATTTTATATCTAACACTTACTACTTTGGCATATTAGACATAATAAAAAATCAGTCAATAATATAGCCTAGCTTCTATGTATCACACATAGATTTGTATGCTTAATCAAGGAAGGGCCTAGGTAAAATTTATTCTTACATCAATCATGAACATTGATTATGCATGTTCCCTAAAGGAGAACTACATCAAAACTAAGACCTTAGCTTGAGGGTTAATGTGGGCATCAAACAGAATAGCAGGGGTTCTTGATTGTGTGATCATTATTCCCCTAACCTAATTTTTACCCCTTTTGATTTTTATCTATTTGTTATTTTCATGTGTGAAGATGAATATGGGTATTAAAGATTGAAACATAACTACAATGAGCTCTGTTGACTCCCAAGATTTGAAATTTGGTACACAGGGTCATATTGAGTAGATGAACAGAACCTAGAAAGATATTTTCCTCAAGAAAATAGTGCCAAGAAATGACTATAATGCTAGACACTAGGGTGTCCTATTTTTGGTGCTCCTATGCAATTATAAAATAGAATCTAGAGCTAGATTTTTGACATTTTCCTAGTCTTGCTCCTCAAATACTAGACTTAGAATATTCCATTTTAGCGCAAATCTAGCTAAGTTAATTTATCTTTATCTTGTAGGTAAATTTTACCTATCATTTTAGACCCTTATTATTTAGGAATTAAACATCTAATTTCTTAAAAATAATAAAACAAAAGGACATGCCTAGATTGTGTAATAAAATATGAAGAACCATTAAGAATTTTGGTTGTTATTGGCTCTATATTGACCAAACGGTCATCAGAATAGAGGTAACTAGGGATCTTCCTATGTATCTACCCTAATTAGTGCCAAACAAGGTGTTAGATCAATAAATTTCATCCCAACTTGTATATTTTATAGATGTTAAACTAATAAGTGCCAAACAAAGAGATATCCACCCACTTTTCATTAGCATTAATAGGATCCAATATACTAGATGGGAGGATTTCCATGCATTGGGAAAAATCAAACACACTATGATTTCAAGTGGGAACCTTACATACAATGGGATCCAAGATAAAGGGTCAAGAATCACTTGAACGAAGTCAAGGTAAAGGTGAAGATTAATTATGACCATGTATCATATCCATCTAATAAATTATTCATGAATGGTTTAAATGACATAGAGGTCCACATAAAAATGAATCAGGTAAATTTATCCAATTTTTTTATCCATATACATGCAATATCATCTAAAACCATCGAGGTAGAGACCAAGAAAATTGAGGTAGTACATTAAGTCTCAAAACCTCCTCAAGGATCCTTCCTATAGGTTTACGCCCAAGGAAAAGAATAGGCTAGTCCATCATGGCAAGCACTACTAGGAAGTACATAGGAAGTTAATGAAGGGCCTCCCTAACATCCCATCCTAATGTTCATAATTATAGAATTTGCCCTAGTGTCCACCCTTCCTTAGCTGAATACCACTACTCAAGGTCTTACAACTATAACTCATTCTGAAGAACATTTTATATGTTACCATTTACACCACTCATAGTAGTACAGTAGGTGAGTCTCACATCTTTTCTCCTTATTTATAGTTTTTCTCCATTCATAGCTCTAATCCAAATAATTACACCATTACCTCCATCAATATACCCTTCCCTTAGACAAGTATTCACTTCCCTAAGTTCACCCCAAATAGTCATTATTACTCTCACCTCATCACCACCTATTTCCCCATCAGATTCACCTTTTTTATTTCATCCCTTTTAGCACCAACTTATAATCCTACTAGACCCCCATGTAAACAAGAGGAAACACTAATCTCTTTAATTTTATGCTTATAAAACCCCAACAAAGGAGACCTCATAGGAAAAGTCAAATGGAGGATTAGATAGAATAAAAGGTTGTAAAGTGTTAGAACCTATAGAGGTGATAGATGATGAAATGGAATGGTTTATTGAGGAAGAATAGGAGGATAAAATAGATAAATCATTATCTACAACCATTAATGAGACCATATAAAGTGATCATGATGATTAATGGTTATTATAAGAGGCTAAATAGAGTGACAACAAGTTCCTATATACTAGTTCAGTCACAAATGAATTTTCTTAGGACCTAGATGGAGATAAAAGAGATGAATTAGAGTACAATCCCCTACCTTCTACACATGGATGAAATAAATTAAATAAATACATAATATTTAGTTAACATACATAAAATATCTAGAAGATTAATTAATGAACAAATCCATAGATCAATGTTGACATAGAGATTTAGGTGGATAAACCTTGAAAGGTAAAAAACCCATAATAGTTGATATTCATATAATTGTGGAACATAGAACCCCAATACAATCCTTATCTTCTCACTTATCTTCTATAGAAAAATTTCTTCAAAAAAACTTTGTAAATATTTACTACATGCAAATATTATTTTTTTCACAATTCATTAAAGTTCATTTGAATGAATAACTAATAGGGGTAAACCCTATTTTATAGTGAAATTTGAAAGGAGGTGACCATTGTGAATAAAGGTCCAACCATCTTGGAAAAACATTTAATAAACCATTTGTAATTTATTAAATAAATATCATATTATTATTTATTAACTAAATATAATATTTTTAATAAATAATATATCGTTATTATTTTATAAATTAATAATATAAGCTAAGGGTTAAATATTCACCACTTAGACATAACTGATCTAACACTCCCCTTTAATGCTAAGTGGGGATGAAAACCATAGTCACCATAAAGGAACTATACTATGTATAAAATTTTAAGGATTTGAAAATATTCATCATGCCAAACATCACCTTTTAAAACAAAAGTAGTTTATAATCGATAAACTAATCGAGAGGAAGATTTAGGCTAGCATGATCATGAGACTACATCTCACAATTTCTCATGAATAATCAACTAAGCATATTTGGATAATTTTATAAGATAAGGACCTCCATTACAAAGTATGATTTTAATGTATTGGGGTACAAAATTAAAACATCCACATAAAGTTTACAATGCTTTAAAATTGATAAGTATAAAGAATAAGAAAGAACACATGACCATTAGGAAGTGGCATTGTCATGCACAGTCCCCCTCAATAACAACTTCAAGAGGCCTAACATTCTATGAAACTAAAAAAACTTGGTATCACCAAGTGGTTTTATGAAGATATATACCACTTGTTTATCCATAGGATGAAACTATAGATTAATATCACCATTGAGGACGTTCTCTTAGATGAAATGCAAATAAACTTTAATATGTTTATCTATTTGGTGATGTACTTGATTTTTCACAAAATCTACACAAATTTGGTTATCATAATAAAGGATGGTATTATGAGAAACATCAAAATGAATTTCTCCCAATATCCTTCAGATCCACATGGCTTCTTTAGCATCTTCCATATCACTTATGTACTCAACTTTTGTAGAAGAGAGAGACAATAGGTTACTTCATCTGCTCCAAGTGATAACACTTACACCAAACTTAAACACATATATAGAATTAGATTTAAAATCTAAAGTATCACCAACATGGTCAACATCAATATAACCATACAAATTAGCATTATCAATGGATGAATAAAATAAATCATCATTTATATTTCCTTTAATATAATTAAGAATACATTTAGCTAATTTTTAATTATCTAAAAAAGGATATTACATAAATCTAGAAGGAACAATAATATCATATGAAATATATGGCTTAGTAATGGTTAGATAAATAAAAATTCCAATAAGCTTTATATACAAAGTAGGTTTATCTTTTTCACATGAATGTTTAAGATCAAGTTTAACACCAACATCAATAGGAGTAGTGGTATATTTACAATCAAGCATGTTAAACTTAACAAGAAGATTACGTGCATACTAATATTTTGATACAACAACTAAATTTTTATCCTCAAATATAGCCATTCCTAAAAAATTATGTAAAATTCTTAAATTATTCATTTCAAACATTTGACTTATTTTATCCTTATATTTATGAATTAAACTAGTTAGATCACTAGTAATCAATAAATCATCGACATATTATACAATTAAAATCAAATGAAAATTTTTAAATTTAAAAAAGAGATAATTATCTGAATATAAATTATAAAAACCTAATTCTTCAAAAAAAGAAGTAATCTTAGAATACCAATCTTGAAGAGCTTGTTTTAGACCATACAAATATTTATTTAACTTGCATACATAATGTTGTCTATTAGGGTTAGTAAAACCTTCATACTGAGTCATGCAGATTTCTTATTCTAAATCACCATTTAGAAATGCATTCTTGACATCTATTTGGTAGTTAACACAACCATTTTAGGGTGCAAGAGAAATAAAAGTCTAATAGTACTTGTTTTTGTTATAGGGAAAAAGGTTTCAACATAGTCCATCCTATTTTTTTGAGTAAATCCATGGGCAACTAATCTAGCTTTAAAATTTTCAATTTTACTAATTGAATTATATTTGATCTTATAAATCCACTTACAACTAAAAATATACCTTTTAGGTGGAGGAAGGATAAGATATCAAGTCTAATTTTTCATTAAAGAATTATATTACACTTGCATGTCAACATTTCATCTATCATATTGAGTGGATTCCTCAAATTATTGAGGTTCACATTCATACATAATCATCAAAACATTATAATAACATTGACTTCTAGTTAATTTATTAAGATTATCAATATTAGAAGATTGAATTATGGATTCTACCCATTTAAGTTTTTTATATTGAACATGAAACTTAGGGGGTTACTCAAACTCTAAGTTATCTATAACTAGATTAACTTCCTCAATGAAATTTGTTTCATCATAAGGAGAAACATGAGAGTTAGGCTCATCAATAGAAGAATACTGAGGAGGATCCATAAAGGGTTAAAAAAAAGATTTTTCAAGACTAAGAAAATTTTTATTCTCAATATTTTGACATTTAGAGGGATCATGCTCTCTTAAACCTTTTATCTTATCTCCATAACCTACAAAAATTCAAGAATATGAAGTGGGATCAAGCTTCTTTCTTTTAACTTTAGGAATAAATATAGAAGTAGGACTACCAAATATCCTTAGATGAGCCACACTATATTTTTTTAATCCAAATGTTTAAAGGGGTAGAAATATGCAAGGCTTGGTAGGGAATCTATTTATAATATGAACAACAATGTTCATGGCTTCAACCCATAATAACTTAAGAACATTTACAGATTGTAACATTTTCCTAGCCATTTATATGATGATGTGGTTTTTATTTTTAGTATACCATTTTCAAAAGTAATTAAACTCTTTAATAACATATTCACCACCATTATCAATTCTTAATCTCTTAATATACAAATCAGATGCATTTTTAACACTATCTTTAAATTACTTGAACTTAGATAACACATAAAATTTATTTTTAATGAAATAAGACCAGATCATTCTAGATTATTCATCAATAAAAGTTATAGTATACAAAGAACCATTAAGAGATACAACTTCGATAGGTCCTACAACATCACTATCAATCAATTATAAAGGATGTGAGGAATTTGCATCATGATTCTTATGAAAGGGATTAGAATGTTGCTTATCACATAATCAACCTTCACAAGTTTCATGATGAGAGTGGATATAATGAATTCCAACAATAATATTATTTGTAGACATATCATGTAAACATATAAAATTAACATGTCCTAATATTTCATGCCATTACAAAATTTTATTGAACAAAAAATGGCATTTTATTGATTTCTATTTTACACATGCCAAAAATATCCTCCTAGTGTTGATGATTAACAAATTTTCATAAAAAAATCATCAAATTGATTACAAGTTGATTCAAGTAGGATATTCCAATATATGAGTAGTCTTGCCAATCATTCAAACTCCTTTAGGCTCTGATTCTATGAAAGAAATTGAATAAATGTGTAATATTCAATTAACATACACAAAAGATATACAAATCTAAATAATGAGAAAATCCACATATCAATGTTGACACAAAGATTTAGGTGGAAAACCCTCAAAATTTAAAAAACCCACAATAGTTGATACTCATATAATTGAGAAACATATAACCCTCATACAATCATTCTCTTCTCACTTCTCTATAGTAAAATTTCTTCATAAAAACTTTGTAAATATTTTCCACAAGAAAATATTAATGTTTTCACAATTCACCAAAGTTCATTGGACTGAATAACCAATAGGGGTAAACCCTATTTTATAGTGAAATTTTAAGGGAGGTGACCATTGTGAATAATAGGTCCAACCATCCCAAAAAGACATTTAATAAACCATTAGTAATTTATTAACTAAATATAATATTGTTATTTATTTACATGAGGTTTCTACTTTGTGTTAATAAATAATAATATTATTATTTAATAAATTACTAATATAAGCTAAAGTTTAAATTATCACCACTTAGACATTAAATTCTCTAACAATGGGAAATCAGTGGACCTATCTCTAGCCGTGACACCTCCCAATATAAAAATGATACTTGTAGACATATTTCCCATTGTTACTAATCCTTAAGTGGAAAGTATACAATCTCTTCATTCTTTACCTACTATTATAACTACTATTTTATTAAGTACATCTATTATAACACCTATTCTATAAGCCCTAGTCTTATCACTTGGGATCAAGGTTCTGGTGCCCCTAACCAATTTTCAAAAGATTCTATAGGATTTGATTTCATATATGTGATTAATTATTTGAAAAATTTGCTCAATACCCCTCCTACCTATTAATTATTTGACTCCTCAAGCCCTCAATCCTTTGGACACAATAAATAAGTGCATTTCAAATATTTGTTATTCATCACCATTTTGGCATCCCCATCCCAAGCTTATATATACATGTATCTCTCACGTTTCAAAATAGAGGAGAAATTTTGATATTCAATATAGATAGAGACCTTTCTAGTTGTTTTGAAAAATATGTGTTGCATAGGTTTATCTTTCATGTTTGTGTTATATGTTTTATGTATTTTATCTAACTGATAGCTTAGTTTCATGATATATTCTATAATAGTTTCAAGTATATTATAGTTAATTATTAGAAATTTTATCAATTAAAAAGGTGCAAAAATAAATTTAGATTGATATATCTTATTTTATTAAAACCAATTTGCAAGGTTACTATTTAAATTTGTGTAGAAAAACCATTTTATGCAACTTCCTAGACTAAGTTATAGTTAGTTGTTGGTATTCTTTGGGATTTTTTATAATATTTTATTAATAAATGATATAATAGTTTTAATAACAACCTTTATCTGATAACTAGGAGTTAATTACATTGTATTCATCATACTTATTTAATATTTTTGTCAGTTATGTGTTCTAAAGAAACAAACTAAAATCATTAGTTCCCTATTATTTGTCTTTATTCTAAATCTAGTTGGAAATAATTCATTTTTTCTATTTATAGATCATCTTTCCTACCTCATGCTTAGATCCATTTTTGGTTTCTTTAAATATTTCCCAATTTATTTAAGTCTATATCCATTCCATTCAACCCAAGTGAATGTATGATTCATATCTCTATGCTAAACCATCTCAGTTAATAGTTCTTTCACTCGCCATCATTCCATCACTAGTCACTATACGACCCAATAGCTATAACTCATGCCCCAGAGTGAAGTCAATCTTCACCAAGATACCAAAATATTTAAGGTTACCTCATGATTATTATCATGTGTGAATAGAATCCACATCAACAAAGTGAACACTAAAGCATGAAAATGTAAATAAAATCCATGTACAACATTACTAATGATATAAAGAAGATCAAGTATAATATCACCCTACATGAACTAGACCAGATCACTAAATAGAGGGAGTTTCTACTAAAAGTCTTAACTAGGATATCATTTACATTAGACAAGTCCAAATATCACCATGACAACATGATGGTATATAAATATAATTTAAAGTACCACCATTCCTATTGACTATCATAATGTTCAGAAAGAAAATGCATAGTTTCCTAGTTGACTTGGGGGCCTTAATCAATGTGATGCCTACAACTATGTGAAAGAAGATGAGCTTGACCTTAGATAAGTTAAAAAGATTGGTCCTATAGTTGGACAAGTCTTATGTCCCATGCATTGGAGAACTAAAAATTATACACATCTAGTTGGCATCAAAGCCACATGTACAAAAATACATAAATATTTTGGTCACTAAAATTTCATAATCTTATGGCCTATTTTTGAGTTATTATTGGTCAAATAAATTGAATTGGTACATGTCCACAAATTTATCACACATCGTTACCTTGAAAAGGAGTGGTCAATTATATTTAGGTCTATAAAGAACCAAAGATGAAGTACTAATCACTGAATACAATGCCAAGAATGAGAAGGTTGACTTTACATCCATATATATAGGAGTGCACACATTTAATAAAAATAAAAATATTCATGAACAATAATTTGAAAGTGCTTCTCAGTTATGAAATCTATATTTTAATAGAGCTAGATCAAAGCAAGGATTTGGTATTAGCATAACCCTTATAGACCTAGATGGTAAGTAATACAGAGATGACTATAGACCATAGTTACCTTACGCTAATAATAGAGTTGAGTATGAAGTTATAATCCTCAACCTAAAATTCACACTAAAATATAACATCAAATAGTTATAAATATTTGATTATTCAGAGCTAGTTATTAACCAAACTAGAAAGAAATAGTAATGCAAGCTCACTTAATTTAAGAAGTATAAACATTGATCATGGGAAATAATCTATTCCTTTGATGCAATAAAAATCAAGTTTATCCCAAGGGACAAAAAATAGATGACAAACTCACTAGTAGCTTTAGTTGTTAATCTAAAACTGCTCTAAGAATCCAAGATGTATAAATTATCTATGGAGCGAGTTCCTTACCCCTCTATTCCATAAAATGTGGAAAAATTCTAGGTATTTGAGGATGATAAATATATTTTTTAATCCATGAGTATTTATGGGACCTTTTACTCTCATATAATAGAAGAGAAAGATGTTGAGCCTATGTATATTTAAGATCTAGGAGAGGATGATGTCCTACAACTGAAGGATTATGACATACCTCTATGGATGGTTTTCTTAGAGAAGGTTTTCAATATAGATATAAAAGATCAAAATCAAAATTATATTAAATAAACT
The DNA here is from genome assembly GCA_037957365.1 of Torreya grandis. NCBI lineage: Eukaryota > Viridiplantae > Streptophyta > Pinopsida > Cupressales > Taxaceae > Torreya > Torreya grandis. Next base: position 421,817 of record JARHVA010003157.1, on the reverse strand, counting down.
AAGTCTTATTTCATTAAGGATAATCTAGGCACTAATGAAAACTATCAATATGTGAACAATGGTATGAGTTTCACTAACAGTGAGAAACACAATTTGAATAGTTTTATGAAATAATATAATGATGTGATTACCTAAACATATTAAGATTTGAAAATATTCAATCCAAAATTAATCATAGATATCATTCCATTGAATACATAACACAAGCCTTTTCAAGTAAAGATAGATTCTAATTAATCCAATACTAGAACCTCTCATTCAAATAGAGGTAAAAAAGCCATTGGATTCCAATATTGTCTTCCCAATTAGGCATTCTACCTGGGTAGCTAACCTAATGCCAATTATAAATAAGAATGGAGAAATAAAACTCTAAAATAATTTTAGGAACTTAAACTGAGCATTAATAAAAGATAACTATCCTTTGTCCTCCATAGACAAGGTAATTCAAATGGTAAGTGGCTCTCAAATTATGTCCTTTTTAGATGGATTCTCAAGCTATAACCATGTGCTGGTAGAAGCATAAAATAAAATGAAGACTACCTTTACCACCAAGTGGAGAAATTTTTCATAAAAAATATGCCTTTTAGCCTAATTAATGTAGTAAAAACCTTAAATAGAGTGATGGACTTTACCTTTCATGTACTTATTAGCAAAGTTGCCATCATCTACATGGGTGAATTGATGGTGTATTTTAAAGATAGAGTTAATCAGTTAGATCATTTGTAAAGTGTATTTGACAAATATAAAAGATATAGAGCCTCTCTTAATCCAAAAAAGAATATATTTTGAGTTACTTATGGGAAGCTATTATGCTAAGCCATCAAAATGATGCTATCTCTACTGATCCATAATAAGTTCATGCCATTTCTAAACTAACAGCGACTAAAAACAAGAAAGAATAGAATTATTTATTTGGTAAGATTAACTTTGTAAGGAAATTCATTTTTTGAATTTTAAATATTTTCAAATCATCAAATGTTATGTTGAAGCAATATGCTAAGATAAGGAGGATGAAAAGGGATAAGATAAATTTTTAAGACATCAAGACTACCATTATTCAATATATAATTATGATCAACCTAGACTTCAATAAATAGTTATATCTTTATTCATTCACTTCAGAACATACTATAGTTGTTTTAATTTCATAGAAGGTGGATAAAAATGAACATCCCATTACCTTCATGAACAACAATTGAAAGGATAAAAATTTGAAATACTCTATGATAGACAAATATATATATGCCCTAATCAAAGATATGAAAAAAATTGGGAATTTTATTATGATATAAAAGGCATATGACATCATCCCAAACCTAGTTGTCACTAGAATTAATTAGGATAAAGAAGAGGTAAATGGATGGCTAAACTTTAGGTGTTAGGATTTACAAAGAATCATCCATCTCATGATTGAGATAGATTATCAAATTTGTATTGAGTAAATCAATTAGGATAAGGTAGTTATTGGTGAGTGGTACACTCAAATAATCCACTATTTACTCATAAGAACATGTCACCCTAAGCTAAATAGAGAGTAGAGAAGGGTCTTTAGGCTTAAATCAACTCATTAATGATCAATAAATAATCCCTATATATAAATAAATATTAGGACATCTATTTAAGGTGTTTCTAAAAATAAGAAATTTTAGACATCTTGGATAATCCACATCAGAAGATTGGTAGTAGACATCCCTAAGGTAAAACAAAATTTTGGAAATTTTTGAGGATGGGATACTACTAACCCATGATATTCAAAGATTCACATAACCATGTCATAAACTACCATAAATTATAATTATTTTTAAAAATGAAGATTAATTCTTCCATGCCACTATAACCAATCATAGAAGGACTCTTGTTTGTTCAATGAGGTCTTACATTTATTGGGATGATCAACCCAAACTCTTTAACTAATCACAAGTTTATCCAAGTATCTATTTATTATTTTAATATATGGATAGAATATGTGGATACTAATAATTATAGAGTAATTCATGTTATTAAATTTATATAAGAAAACATATTGGCTGAGTTTGGTACTCTATTTTCCTTGGTTTATGATAATGGTCTAAAATTCCAATCTACCAAGTTTCTAGAGTGGGATTACAACAAAAAAATCACCATCAAGTTATCTTAAAAATATTATCCACAAGAGAATGGAATGAATGAATCTACCAATAAGAATCTAATGGATGGCATCAAGAAGTTTATATAGGATAAACCAAGGGAATATCATCTCTTATTGAAATATGCAATGTGAACAAACTAAACCAGACACAAAAAAGCTCTCAAGGCTTCAATTTTTCTAATAGTGTATATGCAATGACTAATTTTCATTTTTACTCTTAAAATAGTAATGTACCAATTTATGTAAGATTAGATGGGGGAAGATGAAAAAATCTATTCTAAACTACTTGACATAGTCTAGATGGAAGTTGTAAGAATTGAAGCACTACACAGCTTCAACAAATACCAAGACATTATCAAAATATGGTTTGATAAAATGTCTAAGAACAAGGCCTTAAATATTTTATAACAAGTTCTTCTTTGGGATAAATCACATGAGATACAATGAGGGCATCACAAATTCACTTTTTTGTGGATTGGGTCATATTAGATATTAGAAATACTAGGTAATAATGCCTTCTAGTTGAAGGACCTCGAAGGTAATAACCTCAATTTTATAGTCAATAAACAAATTTTTAAACATTATTTCATGGCTACTCCAATTAGAGATGATTTTGAGTGACTATAAGTGGAGATGTAGACATTGGAGTAGATTAAATTTCTTACTTTCTAGATTAGATTTCTTACTTTCTAGATTAGATTTCCTTATTTATACATTAGATTTTTTCTTTATTAGTTTAAATGTTTATTGATTTCTACATTTAATTTTAATAGATTAGTTGTTATGATTTCTATATTATATTTCAAAAATTATATAATAGACAAACTAATTTCCTATGTTGAAGTTACAAAGACTTTTCAAAAATAAGGGGATGATTTGCAAGGATGGAAAATTGGTTTTCACAAGGATTTATTGTAATAGTACTTGAGATTCTAAGATTGAGGTATGTGTTATGATTGAATTAGGTTCTACTTGGACTGAATGATTTTATTGGACCTATAGGATTTACTATGATATAGTTATGTAAATTTAAGAAAATCTTTCCACTTTAAAAGATAATCACATTATTAAATGCTAAAACATGGATGGGGGATAATAATATAGAAATAGATGCACACTACTAGGCACATATTGATTAAAATAATTTTTATTATACATACACCTAGCTAATGGTTGTTTCTAACCCTTCTTATATATGTGTTTTAAAAAAAATTATCATACAAACTGATAGAAGATGGGTGATTCAAGTAATCTATACCAGAGCTATGGATGCTTTACTAGCAGTAGACTAATGCTTTGAGTGGAATTATATATATATATATATATATATATATATATATATATATATATATATATATATATATGTCAGGGCTATGGATGCTTACTTGGTATCAAACCAATTTCAAGAATTCCCTTACTATTTGGTTAAAAAATCTAGCAAAAAAAAACTTAAAATGTTTATTCATGTCTTTGTTAAAAATCTCATAGCTAGGGTAAATTAATTTCACAAAACTCACAATGAAATCTAAGGAATGGAAAGGGTTTGTATGTTGTTTGAGGAGATAAGAGTCTTTTTTAAGGGTCTACTTTTTTTATTATTTTATCTATAGAGCTAAATGTTTATTATGATGTATTACTAAGATTTTGGGTTTTCAAATATTCAGGAGTATTTTCCCCCTCTAAGTCACCATTTATTGTACCCCAACACACACACACACCCATTTTAAAGTTCAAATATGGAGCCACTATTGACTAAATATCTTAATTCATGGTCTTTTAAACTAGAAGTCTATGATGTGGAATTTGGAAAGCATAAAATTAATGTTATTTCAAAGTTTGTAGTATGTTTCAAGGTTATATAACAATTGAAGTTGTGTTTAATCCATATTATACAATTCAATTTTACCTTTAATTTTAATTTAACTCAATAATAAATTGTTTGATTTATGATTGAATGACTAACTAGGTGGATATATTTGCTTTTAGTTGGTTATTTGTCTATGTTATGTCTTAATCAAGCTATTCCATGCTTAAATGTTTCCCTAAAACACTTTTGGGCTCATCTTATTTTGTCACAAAATTATTTTCCTAACCCAAAACATAATTAAAGAACATAAGTTTCCTAGGCAATTAGAACAATGATATCCATCTCTGTGTCATCATCCCACTCACTTAAAGGTGACATCAACAAATTTTCTAGTATAGATATCTTGGTCAAGCAGAGTAGTAATATCTACCTATATGTCATCACCCCACTCACTTGGATGTGATGTCAATAAAGTTCTTTGTATGGATATATAGGAAAAATAGAGTAATGAGAGTTATCCACATGTCATAATCTCACTCACTTAGAGGTACCATAATTAAATTTCCTCATATGGATATCCTAGATAAGCAAAGTAGTGAGGGTCATCCACATTTTATCATCCCACTCTCCCAAGGGTGATGTTAGTAGAGTTCCTCAAATGGATATGTTGGGTAAGTAGATTAGTGAGATCCATCCACATGTCATCATCTCGCTAACCCATAGCCAAAAGAACAAAGTACATTAATCCATAGCTCAATTATGAGAAAAGTAGTGATACATAGACATGTGTCCCTCAACCACATAAGTATATAGAAAGACATGAAGGCTAAGCCTAAATGTCTAAAAAAGATAAATTCATCACATTATGTTGACTAGTAAATCAAGAGTATGTAAAATAAGTCACATTGTAATAAAATCCATAGAAATCAACATTGTGAAATAAAAATGGAAATAATAGATAGGGAATAGAGTGAAACCATTATTTCCATTAATTTTCATGAATTAATAATTTAATATATTCAATTATCAAGGCAAACACATCTAAATTAATATGATTTGAGTTGTCATTTTTAATATAATCACAATACCTTATAGATATTAACTGCACACTACAAATTCAGAGCTCTATTATGAATAAGACATTATAAATTATTTATAGAACAAACATTTTCCACATAAAGTTTTGATGACCTCCTCATCTCACACTCCACCTTCTTATGCATATTCAATTGTAGGACTGACTGAGTACATTGATATAGCATTTGATTCAATAACTCTCAATCATGATTTCAAACATTACTCTTCTATTTGGGATGAGGTCAAAGCATATGATCCATATAATATTGAAGACTAGCTTTCAATTTTCACACAAAGGTATAAGGATGACTTGTTGGAAATAAAAAATTTCAGTCGACAAAACATTGTAGTTAAACAAGAAGTAATACCTTCTATTAACCTGTTATATTATTTATTTGTGAATGGGAAAATATCTAGGAAAATATTACATTTTAGACTTAACAAGACTCTAATATCATACACAAGTGTAAATGATTTTGAAAGATACTACATGATTCTCATGCCATAAATGTACTATAGGAAAGATATGGTAAATTCATATCTCCTTAAAAAAAATCCAAAACAAGTAACAAGAGTGGGTTGGTAGCCTAAGTATATTTATGATTTAGGTCCCTACTTTTGTTATCTCCATTTTTATATTTAGACTAGGGGTAAAAATTTACATAACCCTACTAAAAATATCTATGGTTTCTTAATCATTTCTTATGTCAAAGAGATATGGGTCCCATTGCTAGATATTATCCTAACCTCCAATATATGTATATCCTTGGGATAAATTATTAACTCTAATTTGATTATTTGAATAACAAATATAGGAATCTTACCCAATGATAACTCCTATATGATGTCATATTTGGTAGATGTTGTGACTACAAATATACATTAAACTTATGAATAACCTTGGAAACCATCCACATGATACTTAAAGAATAGGATTTGTGATAAATTCAATGTAATCCATGTGCTCAACTTGAGAAAGAAAATAAAAAGTTTGAGAAAAACCTTTTACCTTATAGTTTACTAGTCCATATATGATAAGAACATGCCTAAGTTGTTAGACCCCATAAATAAGACTATTCAAAAAATGGATGACTAATAGATTTACTTTAAATACACTATAGTCAGGATAGAAGGTACTAAGGCACACCATTTATACTTACTGTGACTTATTTTTGAATTTTGTTTTAAGCATGAAATTACTGCTCAATTCAATGATAGTGTTTATGTTGAGTTACGAATGTCTAAGTAAGCATCCATCCACCTGACCCCTCTTAGTATTGGTCAAATGTAATATACAATATAAGAGTACTTCTCATCTATTATAATAATAAGTATGCATTATTTATTCAAATTCAAACCATTTAGGCATTGGGACCCCAATAATAATGTCAGGGATCATATCAAGAGATATGAAAGGAAAGTGAGAATTAACTATGGTCACCAGTCCTATAGTCATCACCATGAGCTCATAAATTTAGAGGATGACATCAAGGTTGTTATCAATATGTGTAGGGTAAAAATGTCAATGATTTTAGTATAGAGGATCCAATATGATCCCATAATTATTGAAGAAGATTCCAATCAGATTAAAAAAGACCAATGGGTTTTTAAACCTATTTATGGACCGCTTCTTCACACAAAAGTAGACATCTAATGACACGTTGGATGATCTAGGGAAACAAGTATTAAATATATAATTGAATCTTCCCCAAAACATTAAAGTTTTGTTATGTCTCCTCAACATCCATCTAGTTTAGAGAGACCTAAATGTCCTACTACAAAAACTAGGCTATTTTCCATGTTACCACTTCCTTTGTTAACTATATAAAATCATGTATGTCTACCTACTTTCATATATCATTTTTCCATTTTTTCTCCTCCTAGTTCCCCCACCCACCCCCCCCCCCCCCCACATTATGATAACACCACATACATTAATTCCCCAATATCATAGACAACCATCTTCACCAAACATGATTCCTTCAATGTTCATTACTCTTACCATTTCATTACCATCTACCAACACTACAATCCATTCACCTCCCACTCCACCTTCTATAAGGCCAACCCCTATTACTACTAAATTACCAATTAATTATAAAATGAAGCCCAAGGCTTCTTCTATCTCACTTAAAAAGGTGGAAGTAGAATGAAAATATGTATATGTTACTAGGGAAAGGGATGATATATAAAAGGGTAAACAAAGATTAGACCCTATTCAAATTTTTGAAAGTGAAGAAGAAGACAAAATATGGGTATTTGAAAGAGAATGGGTGTGAAATATGAACACTAAGGAAATAGATTCAATTGATGATATAAATAAAATAGATGAAGAGGATGAATGGATGAATAAAGAGAATATTGATTCTAGAGGAAATAACATATTAGGTCAATACAATGAGGTTGATCAAGGAGGTGTTAGCTTGATGGTCACCAAGTTATTTTTAGATAAAGGAGATGTAGAATAAAAATTGTAAACCTTAATATATGGGCCATAATTAAGTTCACCCCATGTTCTCCATCTTGGGCTATAATGGTGATAATTACAATAATCATTATCCCTATTATCACCTCTTAAATTACAATAAAAAAACCCTCATTCTTTGATAACTTAATTATTATTACAATAATCAGTGTGATAGATATTATTCATTGTGTGAATTATTTAAGCCAAATAAATAAGCCTTAGACTTACACTACCAATGTTGTCCATTATAGCCTAGTTTTATACTATGGTTCCTCCTCCTACTACTATTACTATTGGGGTTTTTTATACATTAGTCAAAGGTTACATGGAAAATATAATTAGCACCCTAATGACCTATTAATTATTTAGTGTAACCAGTACCCAATCCCTTCAGACATTAGTGGGAGTAATTTTTTAAAACTCGGTGTGAAATTCTTTTTTAACTATATAGGCCACACTCCTTAGGATGTCCAAATAATTGGGAATGCCCATTGGCAAAGATATTTAGTAGATTCTAATATGGTTTAAGTGCATATGGCATCTGGGAAGACTAAATACATCATTGATACACCAACACAAAAGTAGTTCATTGAATGGGGGAAGGTTATAACTCATTTCCTTGCATTAAAGACATCTTCTCCCACAATGATACATCCTCTAAGTAAATATCCTTATTTTATTCCTTCATTTATAGGGAAATTTAAAAAATAGGTTTTATTAAACATTCCCTCATGGATTAAATAGATGCAACAAGAATAATAAAAAATTCAAGACCTATTAATTTATAAAAAACCATTAGTCAAATTCCATTTTGATATAAACTCAAATACCTTGAAAAATTCTAAAATAAATATTAAGGTTGTAAAACGAGAATAGGTCAAGATGGAATAGTTCATATTATCTCTAATAAAGAGAATAAAATTAAATATCTTAGACCTATATAGATATAAGGAATATCCTTATAGCATTATGGATGCCACCATAGGGGTAATCAAATAAATGTTCAAAATATATGAACAGTTCATTCATAGGTCACTATAGAGGAGCACTATTCAAGATCCTAAGGAGACAATAGATAACTTGCAAGGGGAACTAAAAATTTGTATGCCAACATTCAATTAATAAAGTCTACAAAAGATACATCTCAACCTAAGTAGGGGGAATAATTTAATCATTCAATAAAATGAAGAATATAGATGGTAACCTACTCTTTTTAATCTAGGAATCTATAAGTAAGGTGGATGCTCACTTAAATATAATAATAATAATAATAATAATAATAATAATAATAATAATAATAATAATAATAATAATAATAATAATAATAATAATAATATTAGAATTTTCATGGGCCTAAACCTATATATCTACTAAGAGGGTTGGCTTGTTCGATTGACATCAAGAAATACAAACTTCGATGCAAAAAGTTATGAATCAAGAGAGATAAATAGTCTCTATTTTAAAAGATATGAAAGTAATGGAGGTAAGCACTCCTCTTGGGTAATTATATCCTAATTTCATTTTTGATAATCTCATTTGAGCTACAATCAATATATTTTGAGATGAAATTGAAGTCACAGTTTATATAATCGATGAGGAGATTATACTAGTAAATTTTTCTAGGGACAAAATTATAGGAACTAAAACACTTCATGTGTAGGTCAAAGCTATATTGGTCACACATAATAAGTTTAATAAAAAACTCTCATATTTTTTCAAGAGGTCTTTTCTTGAATTTAAAACTATTGAGATGGATTCAAAGCTAACCATGCATTATATTTACAAATGGAGGTAGAAAAAAATCAACTTTAATGGAAGGGTCACTAATGGAACCTCCTCAAGGTACTTAGTCAATTAGATATACACTAGTTCAAATGGAGAAAAGTCCACATATGTTCCACTTTTTATAATCACTTATACAACTACATTGGTATAAATTTATAACATATGTATACTGATAATGTCTATTCTAACTATAAATCATGTTATTACAACAATTTCATCCACTTCAATTTCTATAACTATTGCCCCATAGTTTTATTCTTCTAGTGGTGCCACACTAACACCCTTTTAAATAGGTATGTAGTTTTATGTTTTTGCTAAGTTGGAATAACTAGTTACTAAATTATTTGGCACACACGCACGCACGCGCGTCTCTCTCTCTCTCTCTCTCTCTCTCTATATATATATATATATATATATATATATATATATATATATATATATATATATAAGTTAAATAATTATATTCTAGGCAAACACCATTGTACATGCATGAGAATTGATGCATTCTTATATTTCTAGACATGTAATTTCAGAAATTTCTTGAGAGATGAGGGATCCATATCCAAAGATTATATATATTTGTATCCTCCTGATTCAAAATGGAGGATAATTTTGGATATTAGATTAATATAAAATTGTGAGGAAAGTTTTATAATTGGTTTTGATGTGAAAATCTTGATTCTTCTCCAAACTTGTGAATTTTGTAACAATTTCTATCATTTTGGTATCTTAGTTCTTTGGTTGTGTATGAAATATCTTTTCAATACATCTATTATATTGTGATATTGCAAATTTGAATTAATTTTATGTATTAATCTTAAAACCCCCTTGTAAATGTGCAAATATAATCTTACAAATGTATCAACTTTTGATTATGTTGGGTGAATATTTTGTCGTCAACTAACTAATGACAAAATGGGTATATCAACCACATTATAAAGAGATTTATGCCACAAAAAGTGTAGGTCTACCACATCTTAACAAGATAAATCTCTTCTCTCATCAAGGGGAGGTTCCCTATGAATCACTTATATGCTATATGTATATATAAGTAAATAGAAAATAATACTCAGGGTAGTATAACACCATCCATCTCTCTTTTTTCAGAGATGATGTCCAAGGGAAAAAAAAGAGAAGTCCCAGTAGATGGCTGAAAGCGTTCTTCTTCTTTCAAGAATGGTATCCAGCATAGAGCAGAAAATCTCCTAAAGTAGTAACAAGGTCCACAAGAAAACCCATGAAAGCACAAAGTCTTTCATTACCTCCTTCACTGATTCAGAACACGCATAACAGTAGAGTGAAATAAAGCCTAAAGTCTTCACCTAGAACTATAATGAATAAAAGGGTTACCAAGATAAAAGCAGCTCAAAGTATTTCTTTTATCCTTTAGAAACATCTTTAGATAATTTCAATACACACACTTTGCTTATTAAATTGAATAGATGAGAGATTATTAAGAAAGAGAACATGATAACTATTTCCTATGTAACACAAATTACTCCAACACAAAGTCTGAAATAAACATGTTTCTCATTCATTCAATAAAATATGATTTACAAATTGAGCATAAAGTCTCAAGAAGTGTCTTAATTTTAGTAGAGTTTTTGCTCTCAATTATCTAGAGAGACTTTTACAAAAGAGGTTTCGTCTATATATAGAGAGAAACCTTCAAAATTAGAAAAAGATTAAAATATTAAAAACCTAGTCAAAGATGAGTCAGCATTGACTTTGGGATATTTTTCTAGATTTTTTACATGTAATTAAATATTAAAAAATTGCATGCACTTTTACATGACAAAAGTGCATGAGAAGAGAGGAAGAAGAGAGAAAGGGGAAATGGTTCAGCTCTTACCGCCAAACTTCTTTAGATGAGCATCATACATGGCGATAGATGCCTAAATTCCTATACTGTCTAGTGTAATGTTGTTTTTAAAGATCACTTTAGCCTTGATTGTACCATCTTTCAATGTTGTGATTGCCTTGGCATGACTAGTTAACCTATATATTAGATTATCCAGAGTTAACTGAGTATCTAAGATGTTATCCACAAAAGTCATTGAAAATGCTTTGTCTTTGAAATACCTCTAGATCATACCTTCAAATTCTCTAATCATCTCTTCAGTCGAGAGAAATTTATTATCTCTAGAGGTGACATTGCAAGGCAATTCTTCTAGTCTATTAAATAGGCCTATATCACTTTTCTCGCTAGCATCCTTGGAAGACTTGAGATCATCGATCAGCTCCTTGAGTACCCAAATCCTATATATCAGTGATTCCTTGATCTCAACATAGGAATCTTTGCTGGAGATGATGTTGATGGATATCAAGGTGCATTTCTTTAGATCCTTCATCTCTATCCACTTGCCAAGATATTTATCTGTACTATCAATATCTTGAGAAATAAGAGAGATGAGGTCCTCTAAATCTGCCCTCACCTTCTTCATCTTGTCTATTTTCTCAGCAATCTCTGTAAGCAAGTAAATTCCTTGAGTGTGCATTTTTTCAATGTAATCCTCTAACACTTTTCCTTTCATATAGGTTTTCTTTGCTTTTTGAATAATAAGGTCATCTATGGAAAAGGCTTTTGGGGTTGCTGCTTCAGGGGCAAGGGTGAATTTCCTTACTACTGTAGTCAATTGCTCTACCTTTGCCTTATAGTAATTTTTCATCTCCTTTTCCCTGTCAAATTTTTGGACCATGATTCCATTGTGGATTGTAAATCACTCTTCGCACCTTCATGAGTAGCTTTCCCTACCTCAACATGAGAAATGGAATAGCTGCTCATGTCAAAACCCTCAAGGGTTGTGTCTTATGGAGGTTTAACTATCTCTAAAAATTTGTGCCCCTTTTTCTCAACCAATTTTGAAAGGATCCTTGGTCTCTTAGGGGCCTTAGCTTTCATTGGCATTATCTTCCCAAAATCAAAGTCATTTACAGAGATGGCTAGCTTCTTCCTTTTGGGCGTGAAAGATGAAAATCAAGGTGGGAAAGAAGTACTTACTGTGGCAATGGTTCCTACACCTGGTGTCACTGGGGTAACATATACATTGCTAGTGGTAATAGTGGGCACAGTGGGAGTAATCGGTGAAATCATATCGGCCACTGACTAGTCAATGGTGGAGCTTTCTCCTATATTGAAAGAAGGAGAAGAGAGACTAGGGATGGAACTTGAGGAGTGAAGGACATCTCCAGAAGCACCCTAAAGATTACCAAACATGAATCTGGAAGGAGAGGCAGCTCTAAAAGAAGGAACACTGATGGGAGAAAGAGGTGAAGGAGATGCCACAGGAGATTGAGGTGGTGAAGAAGAAATGCTTGTAAGTGGTTGTGCCCCTTCTTGGGAAGATAGAGGATCAGTTCATCATTGCTTTGAAGGCCTGTCATATATCTCCATCTATTGAGCTACATATTTCTGGGTGCTTTGTTCTCCAACCCCCTTTTCCGTTGATTCTATCTCCTCAACAACCTTAAATTTCTTAGACACAAAGATGATTTTAGGCTTGTGAGGCCTAGACATAGAAAGAACATCACATTTATTCTTAGTCATGTTCTCTACCTTCTTCCTTATTTCCACTTAGAATTTAGCCTCTGATCCTGTAATGAACTCCTTCAGTGTGATCCCTTTGGCTGCTAACCAATCATTGGTGTTAGCCAATTTTGGTTTGAATCATTTTCTCAAAGAAGTCAATTCTTTTTGGGACCACTAAATGGGAGGAAGAGGAGAGTCAGCAACCTTCTCAGCTAGGTATCTATTGTTGATAATTTTCTTATCATTGACCAAATTAGATGGAAGATCTCCAAGCCCTAGATATTTGATCTGCTCCATAGTCAGCGTGTTGTAGTCCATCCTCTTGATTTCTTTAGATGTTCTCAAGTCTACCCAGATGTCTTCAATCATAGGCTCATGAAACTGAGTCTTTCTTTTGATCATATCTTTGACACCCCTGTAGTCAAAATTGTCCCTTTTCTTGAACTATTTCATGGTAATCAGTTGCATTTCCATCTCCATGACCTTTGTTTTGGCTGTAGTCAAAACTAAGTATCTGCCAATTTCAATTGGGAACTTGAAACCTAGATTTTTTAGTTCCATTTGCCTAATGTGTATGACAACCAATTGTCTACATAGCTCCATTAGGACTAACTTGTCAAAAGGAAATTTGGGGAGCATATGAGGATAGCCTTGGAAAAAGCCAACCCATAGATAGAAAAAGGAGGGAAATTATAGAAACATATAGCCAAAGTTGTTGATGACCATCCAGGCTTCATCAGATACTCTTTTTTGTTCAAGTTGAGAGTTGAAAAGGCATAAAAATATCATGAAGAAGGTGTCATTTACCCTCCTAAAATGACAGATTGATCCGTGTAGTGTTAACTGAGGGTAATATGAGTAGACTAGTGTGGTTCTCTTATCTCCTTTAGTTGTCAAACCTGGAAAGGTTCGCATTGAAGCTGTGATGTACACCAAGTATGAAGTCATATAGAACTTCAAAGTAGTAGATACCTTGGTCAATTGCTCATGAAGAGTGTTGCTAATCTACTCACCCTAGAAGATGACTTGCTTCCCTTGTAATATTATCTTGATGAAGGGATACATCCATTCATGGAACTGTGAAGAAGATGGTAAACCTCATACTCTACTGAGAAGAGTAATCAAGTCACCAACTTCTTTTATGAAATCATTCCTTGGGAAATTCCATAGCCATTTAGATAAATTGGTCCTGGGAGTCTTAAGCCACATGTGATTCATTACCTTCTTTGCCCTCTCGGGATCTTTGTCGTACTCCTTCTATGCTTCAATGAAGTCAATTCTCAGTAACCTCTATAGCTGGAGGGCACATGAAGACTTTATCAATAAATTTAGGGTCTAGCCAAATTATCATGTTTTTGCTAGCATCTGATACTGACCTGGTCTCTCTGTTGTAGAACTGGGCACACTGGAGGATGAACTCTATATGATGTGCCACTACTGGGAAAGAGGTAATTAGATGAATGTTGCTTTCAATTATCCTTTTCATTTATGAGCTTGGGTTCATTGCCTTGGTTCTGTTTATGAACTCAGCCATATCCACATGGCCAATCTCTGTGTCCCTAATGTCATTGACATTAGAAGTGATTGAGGTGATCAAGAAAATGCCTTGATAGTGGTACTTCATGGCCTTTGACTTCTTCAGATATGATTTAGTCATTGGAACTAGTCTTGATTGAGTGGGTACTGATGAACAAGAATCTTTAGGGAGACTGCAAAGATAATCATGATCGTGTAATTAGGGAAAAATGAGCAAATTGGTGAATTTGCATGTTGGGTGATCATGACCAAGGAAGGGCACTTGACAAGGTTGGGTCAAAAAATGAGAGAAAAATGGGGAGGTGGTGAGAAAATGAAAAGGATGAAAATTTCTCTAGAGTTAGAAAATTTAGAGGAAAAAATGCAAGGGCAGTAAAATTTTCCACCCTTGCATGTGGAATAGTTTGCATGCACGGACGACAAATTCTACCACCCTTGCATGTAAGGGGAGGGAAAGGGCACGGGTGGCAAAATTTACTGCCTGTGCATGTTTCATAGGAAAGTGTAAGGGCATAAAAATTTGCTGCCCTTACACTTTAGACCTGCATCGGTAGCAAATTTTACCGCCGATGTAGCTAAATAGAGCGAACCTGTATCAGCGACAAATTTTGCCACTTATACAGGAGGTGTGGAAGGGTAAGTTTCAGGCAGCAAGTTTGTTTCCCTTAATAGGTAAGACTAGAAAATTCATGAGAGAAATGAGGGTGGTAAAAACCACTTCCCTAACATGGGGAGAATGCTAGAAGGCCAATGAGGTAGGGAGAGAGCTTGGCAAAAGGAGAAGAGGAAGCGGGTCAATCGGCCTTAGGGGAAGAAACAAACAAGAAAAATACAAACCCCAACAAAAATAACAATTGATAAAGAAAATAACAAAAGTAAGGGAAGAATGAAAGAACAAAGCACAAAAACAAGACCTACCTAGAAAATAACACACGCCACGAGCTCAAATCTATCAAAATGCACTTTTTCTCACTTGGTGGATCCTTTAGAGGTAGAAGGCAAGAGGAGGAGATGAATAAATGAAGAAAAATGGGGTGAAATTGGATTAAATGGGGCAAAAAATGACCCCAAACACTTGACGTGTAAGGCCATAAATGTTGCATGCAAAAATTGAGGCAGTGTAGGGGCGACAAAATTTGTCGCCCTTACATTGAAAAATTGAAGGGACATGCAAGGGCAGCAAAATTTGCCACTCCTACATGTAAAAAAAGAAAAATGTAGGGGTGGAAAATTTTGCTACTCTTACACATCCAGATGTAGGGATGGTAAAATTTGTTGCTCCTACATGTAGGAAGGAAAAATGTACTGATGGCAAAAATTGCTGCTCGTGCATGAAAATAGAAGAAAAACACTAACTCTGAAAAAGCCAAATTTTAGTCCCTTGTTCACATTAAGATCATAACAACTTTCACATTTTGGGGAAAATGTAATGAAAATACGTTACGAACTTTGAACAGTGTCAGTTGAGCAAGTATGAGAATGAGAAAAACCCATCTTGAAAATGGACTTAGAGAGACAAAGGGCAAAATGGACAAGTTTTGCAGGGGGTTGTTCCAAAAAATGAGCTGAGCTTATTTTGGAAACAATAATTGGCTCCTGTTGGGGAACTTTCATTGATCAAATTGATCAACAAGAGTAGAAACCAGTCTCTAAGTGCCTTCATCCAAGCCATTGGGCTACGGAGTCATGCAAAAAGTGAAAGAAAAATAGACAAAACATAAAAACTATACATCTATACAAGTGGATACATCTAAACTTCATGAATTGAAAAGCTTCAGATGTTGCCCACTGTGGGGTAGTGCAAATGGCATTCCATCTTGATACTCCAGTAAGAAGTTATTCTCACCATAGAGCTATCAAATGGCAAACGGACTTCTCCATAAAGAGTCAAATTTGTTGTGCATTCCCTTTGGTTCTCTCCTCTTGTCTCATAACAAGACTTGATCTATGATTTGAAAATCATGAATCTTAGCCTTTTTGTCAAAAAAAAATTCACCTAATTTTGATGTACTATAATCTGGTCCACCACCATGGTTTGCTACTCTATCAGTTCGGTTAGACACATGATTCTTTTATCGATCAAACTTTTGAAAGTTGAATCTTCAATTGCTTTGGCTAACCTAAGTGCTGGTAGTTCTAGAGTGATGGATATCTCTGCATTCAAGCCATATAGAAGTTGGAAAGGCAACATACCTATGGCCCTCTTAGGTGTAATCCTATCCACCCATAAAGCATCAAACAGTGCCTTGTGCCAATTTCTCTGATTGTCATCTACCAATTTTTTGATGATATTGACTAGGTTCTTATTTCTCAATTCTTCTTGGCCATTTCCCTGTGGAGAATAATCTGAAGTGTGGGATAGGGTAATCCCATAATAAAATTAGAACTGAGTAATTTCATATGAAGAGAAACATGCTACATTATCTATTACAATTTCAAGTGGGACCCCAAACTGAGAAATGATATTTTTCTTAAGAAAACCGCACACCACTTCAGACGTAGCATGCTTGGTTGGGATGGGCTCCACCTATTTAGTAAAGTAATCAGTTGTCATGAGGACATAATCATGTTTAGCACTCAAAGATGGGTTAATTGTGCCAATGAAGTCAATACCCCACTACTGAAAAGGCTCTTTGATTATTACTGGCTTGAGAGGCAATGCAGCCAGTTTAGGCTTCCCAACGAACTGTTGACACAATTCACATCTATGCACCTAATTGTAAGCATCTTGAAATAACATAGGCCAATAGTACCTTGATCACAAAATATTATGCACTATCACTGGTGTAGAAAAATTTCCTCCATAGGCCAAATTGTGGAAAGACTCCAAGAGTTTATCTTGTTGGACCTTATCGACATAATAAAAAAATACCTCATCTAAGTTTCTTTTATACAGACCACTATCCCACAAAACATAACTAACAGCCTTTAGTTTAACATTCTATTTTTTCTTATAGGATAGATGAGCAGAACACTCACCATAGGTCAGAAAATGGGCAATGTTAGAATACCACTCATCAGTAGTGGCAACAAAGAGGACCATAGGCATGCCTTTAATCTCTATTTCTTCATTTTTTGCTCCCTCAGGAATGTTACTAGAAATCAACTGACAAAGATCCTTTCTCCATATAAATTTGGTAGGTTTGATGTCAAGATCAAACTCTTGAATCTTGGCGATCCAATTACCCCTCTTCATACCAAACTCCTGTACTAGTTTTCATGTCTTTTGTTTTATGAAACAATATTTTCATTTTTTAAAATTACAAACCAGATACTTACACAGACATGAATTGGTTATTTTTAGCTTATTTTTCACCTCTAAATACATTTCGGCATCCATTTTAATAGTTTTAAAAATTCCATATAACAAATCAATAAAGATAAAGGTGAAATTAATTTATGTGTATAAGTAGATAGGCAAGAAACACAAAATTATATCAAAGGAAAGCCAAAGAAAAAACTAAAAAATCATTTTTAAAAAAATGTTTAGTATATTTTTTGTCTTATGTTTTTACTTGTAATTTTATATTGTGATATGTTTTTTAATCATAATGGAAATGGAAAGATAATCAGTCCAATATGCATGTGTTTGAAATATTTGTAACTATTTTTTATCATGATTAGACCATACATTATAGATATTTTATTTTGATAAATTTATTTTTATTTGAAGACATAAATGAAAGTTGTGGTTTTCTATTTGTTGATTGGTAAAGTTAGTATTTTTAGTTGATGCAACCATATTGACATTGAATTCCCCTAGTATGAATATACAAGTGTTTAGTTATGTGTTTGACAATGGAAGGTCAATAGTTATTGTGATATATGAAAAAGATTCACTTCATTCATCATATATATTAATAATCATGAATGTCTGACCATGGAAATTTATAAAAACCAATAATTATTAAACACATGCATTTTAAAAATCCATTATTTTTAGAATAGAAACTTGTTTTCTTGTCATAAATCATTATCCCTTGAACATAGTTTGTTGAGACATATTGAAAGTTAGTGAATGAATTTTATATTGCCATAGAATCAATATGTGCTTCTTTAAAGCATAATATATCATATTGAATTAATTCATAATTCCTTATAATGTATTATTTACGAGCTTTAAGACTATCTATTTTGAGTGAATCAAAAATAATAAATGATTGAAAGTTAATAAAAGCAAAATCATCATTTTGAAAAAATGGTATGGAAACGCAAGATCATATGGTGTTATCTTTAGGAATTTTACATTAAGATATTTTATATAGTGTAAACCTATGTGTATAATATTGATTATAGATTAAAAAAATATTAGTTTTTAGATGCATTATTTGTTTAATTGATATAATTTTACACGTAACTTCTAAAATTTGTATGGAATTATTTCTCTATCTAATTTTGGATTTTCAAAAATAAGGAAACCATGGACATGATGAGCTTGGTGAAAATAACCAAAACATAATATTTTAACATTTCCAAGATGTTTGATATGAAAATGTTTTAAATTACATTAAAAAATTGTCAATAAAATAAAATAATCTTGCTTCAACTAGTGATATTTCACCTATGAGAATAATGCATAACTATTGATAATGTTTTGATAATACATCCAGTCATTTTATACTCAATGAAATGTACTTTGATTTATTAAAATGTAAATAAAAATGGTAGTGTTACACCTCCTGCATTATGGGTATCTTTTATTATATATGAAAATATCAAGCCCTTTGGTTTTAATGGATCATCATCAAAGAAATTGCTATAAATGTATACAAGTGTTTCATATATCACTTTTGTTGTGAATGTCTTGTCTATGCTTGCACCTACAGTAAATAAAATACATAATTGATTTGTCAAGCAATCATGTTTTTTGAATGCAATGTATTTTAAAATTACTTGTTATTCTTTGCTCAACTATATTATGTGTGCACAATATTATATATTTATTGATACACGTGGATGTTGTATACATAGAATATTTTTAGACTTTATCATTTAACGACTCTCGCTTTTAAAATGACATGTAAAGTTTCAATTTTTATGAATACGCGCCTTAAAGGGTGCACCAAGAAAGGTGTGGGTAGACCATTTGTGCTTTGTGATACACATTATTATTTAATCTGTCATGCCTACATACACTACAACTCCCTCATAATTGATCTAATAATCAATATTCCTCCTTGTATTTCCTAACTATAACAAGACCCATATTTTATTACTATATGAACATGAATCAATGTATTATTTATTGATTCTCACAAATTTTTAAATTTAGTTAGCCAAGGTTGATGTAATTTAAAAGATATAATAGACTTTTTAAGATTAAGTCCACATTGGCTGACCTATTCAAGGTTAAAGCATCATATTTTAAAAATACATTGAGGATAGCTAATAGCATTGACTAAAACTTCAATTTTTGGTAGGTTCACTGAACATTATAAATAAAATACACCATTTGAATAAAATGGAGAAGAACATTTATTTTTGTATTATAATTGCTCATAATTCTACTTAAGTCTACAATTGGTGAAGATATTATTTAGATCTTATCTTAGAGGGAAAAATATTGTCTTATGGAATCTTTGATGCAATATGAGGATTCCTTTTAGTCTATATATTTATTCAACCGTTGTGATATTTAAAAATAAAACAACATCTTACAAAGCACCATTAGCCAAGGGGGTGAGGCTCATCATATTTTGTTCAAAGTAAATATATTCTAACCCTAGATTTTTAATTTGATAGATATAATTTAAATAATTACTATCTTGAATGAATGTATCACTCCTTGTTTGAATCTCCTCTACACTTATACTTAGTGTGGTTATAGAGTCTTTCAAACTTACCATTTCCTACCTTAGGTGACCGAAGCCCTCATTTTACTACCATGGTTCCTTACCATTTCTAGTTTGTTTTTAATCATCCCCTATATTTGTGTTATTGTCTCAAAAATAATATATTAGATTAATTCAAATATAAAAAAGCTATTTAGGGTTATTTCATTATATTTTTTCCTATAGGCCTTACAACCCTCTCTATTATTATTGTGTCATAAGTGTTCCTTTTTCTAGGTTTAGAAGATCTATTTGGTAATATCTTGATACCTTAATTATCAATGGAATCTATTTGATTTCCTATCTATGAGTCTAGATCTATATGATAGGATAAGTTACAAGTCAATCCTAACTCATTTCATACATTCTAGTGAACTCAATGTGAAATAAACATTATTTTTTCTCTTTCATCAAACTATATTAGTATTGGTCGATACAGTTTCATTCTTATATCATCTTAGTAGACTACAGTGATGCATGTCGATCCAGTCTAATTTATGTGTGTTTTCATGAACTACATCAACATAGGTTGATATAGTTTTAACTTTATATTTTTTATCAAGCTACATCAATGCATCTCAATATAGTCTTACACTAATATCTACATTATTTTATTTAGTAAGTAAACTATATCATCCAAGTCCAATCTAGTTTAATTTACTAAGTTGTTTTCTACCCAACTATATCAACCATGTCTGATATAATTTTATTTACTCATTTTTCAGTCAACTTTATTAAGAAAATCAATTTACTTCTATATTTAAATTTTTATTTATGTCAAAATTTATTTGACTTTGACAATTATATTGATCCTTTCTGATTTAGTTCTAAATCCATTTTATATCTCTATCAAACAATATTGACCCTAACCAATATAGTTTTGTGTTTACAAATCTATAAAAAACATTATCAACCTTGTCTAATTTAATTTTTTCTTTCATATTTGAGATATATTTACATAGACTATATTAACTAGTGTTGATATAGTTCTATACTATATGAACAACTACATCAACTTGCATGTGTGTGTGTGTGTGTGTGTGTGTGTGTGTGTGTGTGTGTGTGTGTGTGTGTGTGTGTGTGTGTGTGTGTGTGTGTGTGTGTGTGTGTGTGTGTGTGTGTGTGTGTGTGTGTTTTCATTTTTCTACATAAACAAGGTCAATAAACTTTCCATTTTAGTAATTAATAAAACATTTCCTTTCAAGCTAATGGGTTTTTTATTTCAATTCATTGAATGTTTTAAATTAGTTTTTGATACATATTTTTAAAATTTATTTTCCATTTGTTTAGTTGTTTCTAAAAACTATGTTCCATTATTTTTCAAACTATTTAGGCTATTGTCTTGAAGGTCTACATGGTGTTTTTTTTACAGTCTTTATCTATTGGTTATAGACATCATGGTGTGAGGGGAATATCCAAATACTCATAGCCATAATATAGATCTAAACATGGAATTTAGTTTCCATGTGTCTCGTAGTAAATTAGAAACTCCTAGGTTACCTTTTCATTGAAACTTAGGAATTCAACTATCTATTTGATTCTATAGTGCATCCAGTGATGGTTAGCATTAGGAAGTTACTCTCATTTTACCTTTGAAATGAGGTTTAGTGGGATATTATAATCATACTTTCTCTAGATTCAATGCTATGATATATTGGTTAAACATTATATTAATTAAATAAAGTAACTTTGAGAGATTAAAAATTAATCACATCCTCTTAGTACATCTATCTAATCTTCATTTTAGATAAACCATTAATAAAAATAGTTAAAATTTCAATTTATTTCTTTCTATTGTATTATGTAGTTTATATTATATCAACGAACATGGACTCAATTCTTTCTTGTATTTTCTAACTATAATGGCCAGTGTCGATATAATTATCTATGTGTGAACATATTAGATTGACCAAGTTTGATGTAGTCTACTAAGTTTACTTTTCCTCTACCTTTTTTTATCAAATAGTATTTCCCAAGACCAATAAAATTTATTCATAGAACTATTATTTTTTCCTAGATCTAACCATATTGACCAACATGGATATAGCTTTATCTTTACCTTTCATTTTGTGTAACTACATGGACCATGGTTGATAAGGTACATTTTCAAATCCCTATTCCTTCTTACCTCAAATTTTAAATGCATTTATCCAACTCGACAGTGATACAATTCAATAAAATTTAATTTTTAAACTACTATATTATGTCAGTTTGATAATGTTCATTTATTATAATCAATCAAATATTCTATTGATTCTTCAATCCAATTAATATCATGAAGTCACCTCTTAGGATCTTTCCTTCTAGCCTAAATTCATTCAAATCATACATGGGTTTTTATTTTCTTCCTACCTCATCCACTGTTGAATTTAATTCTTCATGGTAAATGTTTTCACAAAAAAATTCTATATATATTCTCAATCTTGATATACCCTATATGAAATCCAAAATCATGACAACTATATAACTTATATCACTTTTACACCTTATAAACCTAGAAGTCATAAAATCATAAACAAATCTACATCAACATTTTAAACCTCACACTATGTTCCACCTATTCAAACTAATGTTCACACTTCCCTTGCTCCACCCATAATAAAAACACCTATCACTATCACTTCATAGAGTAATATAATTGAAATCAATCAAACTAATGATCTAGATGATTCCCATTTCTTCAATATTCTAGATGATAATACCATTTACACTCTTAAAAAGAATAGTGACATTAACATTATTCTTTCTTCTACCATATTTGGGAAAACCAACACTAGTGTTGGCAATTATCCTCACAATACCTCTAATCAAAACCCACCTATTGATACAACTCAAATCCTTTCATAAATGGTCTAATAAATGACCTTAATGTAAGCTCTAAATAACAATCAAATGTTCCAAATGTAAAACCATATTTTTCAAATGGTTAGACAACCTCAAGTCATCATGACTCAGCCAAATCACAATTTTTATCCTCCTCTGCTTAGAGATGCCAATGGAAACCTTATTACTCAACCTCAAATTCAAAACAAAATGCTTCAATATCTTCAAAATAATCCTTATCTCCCCTTATTATGTCCATATTCATTGGAAACATCTCTCTAACTCTCTCATATGATGGAACTAAGGATCATGCATTATTTCTCAAATATTTTATCAATAATTATAAGGAATGGGTTTAAAATAATACCATTGGTAATACCAAACTTATATCCAAAACCTTTACTAGAGATGCATAATAATGGTATAATCAACTTCGTAAATATTCCATTAAATAACTAGATGATTTAGTCAATTCTTTAGTTATGTATGTTCATTAAAAAAAAAAAGGTTCGTAATTTTTTCCATAAATTATGGCTTGTACTCTCCACTAAAATCATTTTGTTCATTTCAAAATAAATAAATTTGAATTTTTTTAGTTTAAGTACAGATTACTTACTAACTTCAAATTTGAAGTTATTGTTAGATGTGTTTCTTGGTAGATCTTTTTGAAGATAAATGTGCCATAAAGTGAGTTGGAAAAGTTCTTAAAAATAGGGATGATGAAAATTTCCTCTAGTTATCTATTAGATAGTGGGGCATACCCAAGATTTTCTCAGTCTCCTGATTCTAGGATTTATCCTAATGATGCTAGTCAGGAGCATATTTTTAAGTATGATTAGGGTCTAATCAAAGAAGCTTATTTTTAGAAAGCTAATGATTTGATAGAGAGATTGGTTTGCTCATCATATTTAGACAAGAATGGTATAACTACCTGGTTGGAAGTGAATAAATATGTCTTGCATGCCCTTCAGGATTATGAGAATGAGGAGGAATCAAATTTTAGTGAGGTGACTAAGGTGGATGGAGTACATAAGGTTATTGTGGGTTTCAAGGTTTCTCATTATTTTGAGACTGGTTGTTATAGAGTTAATATGGGTTATGTAAATAACCTACATCAGAGTGTTATTAATAATATTAAGGAATTTATTTATGTAACTTCTTTGAAATTGGAAAGGTTCTCCAAGATGGGAATGTAAATGATGTTGAGGATTTGGTAAACTTTATTAAAACCTCAAACATGAAAGATATATTATGTAAATGAGACCATTTCTCATCCTTAGTGCAGTGCTCTTAGTTGTGACCTATTTCATTTGACTATGACTTTGGACCTAAGGTAGGTGGTGTTGAAGTAGTTGAGGGTGGGGGTGTGTAATTTGATGATGGGGCTAACTTAAATATCTAGTTATTGTTAGTCCTTATTGGGACTTCTATTTTGATAATTGTTAGTACTTTTGTTTTTTTTTGTTGCCACTTGTGTGGATTTTTATATTGTAATAATGTTTCTAATATTGCATTTTGGGTTGTATACCATGGCCCAGTAGGTGATTTTTTACAATTTGCATCCATTAAAATTATAGACTTTGTACACATTATATATATATGTGTGTGTGTGTGTGTGTGTGTGTGTGTGTGTGTGTGTGTGTGTGTGTGTGTGTGTGTGTGTGTGTGTGTGTGTGTGTGTGTGTGAACTATATACTTCCATAATTTGATGAAAGTGTGAGAAAATTCGTTGGAAAGTTTCTTAACATTTATTAAATGGTTAAGTCTATTTTTAGGAAGATAATTATGTTGTAATTACTTAATTAAAACATTACATATATATATATATATATATATATATATATATATGTAATGTTTTAATTAAGTAATTACAACATAATTATCTTCCTAAAAATAGACTTAACCATTTAATAAATGTTAAGAAACTTTCCAACGAATTTTCTCACACTTTCATCAAATTATGGAAGTATATAGTTCACAAAACAAATCACAACATGGGTGATGATAATATTTTTAGACTATTTGTCACTGCTCTTCAATCCCTTATTTAATACAAAATTAGGATATTCTCCCCTAAGATTCTATAATAGGCCTTAGATCAAATAAAAATTCAAGACTTTCTTATGTGTCAATTTGAATCATCTCATAAATAATCATGAACTAATGTCATTGATATCACTTAATGTCCAATTAATCTTCCCTCACAACCTAATGAGGGAGCTTCCAAACCAAATAATAAAACCCCTACCCACCCTCTCTCGAGTCTCCATGAACTTAAGAGAAACATGCCACCTTTTGAATCCATGAGCTTTTACTCTTCCAAACCTCCTAAAAAATGGTTCAATCATAATATGTTTTTTTGGTTATATGCTATGATAGGTCATTATCATGATAATTATCATGATCTCCAACAATTTATTCTTACTTATTTGCTTGGTCCACATTTAATTCTTGATACTATCACTCAAAAAAATTATGAAATCTATATTAAAGTTTCTTAATCCCAATCTAATGAATCATTATCACATCAACATCAACTATATAATAATCAATGTCAACACCCTCTTAATCCTAAATCATACATTAATAGTGTCCTAACCATAGTTGATCCTTCTTCCTATAGTAATAAGGAAAGGATAACTAACATGAACAAATTCAAGTGTGCAGTTTCATTCATTAAACACCAACCTCTTAGGCCACATGAACCTAAGGATCAATTATTTTAAATGCTTAATCTAAAGCACATCATAAATGGTCATTCTTTAGCTTATATACCTCTTTAGACATCTCCTACAAGTCCTATGTCAATTTCAACATCCTCAAAATCTAACATACCAACACATTTACATGCATAAAACTACATATACCAACCTAATGTAGTTCATTATAATATTTTAGATTTATCAAACATCAGCCAACTTGATGTAGTTCATTCTTACATTTTAGATTTATCAAACTACATTGGTTAACCTTAAGCAATTCATTATAAATATTCATATTCATCAAACTACATCAAAAAACTTGATGTGATTCATTATCACATTTCTATTTTATCAAACTACATTATCCAACTTGATAGATTTCATTCTAACATTCCAATTCCATCAAACTACATCAATTATCTTCATGTGGTTTAATCTAACTATCTAGTTTCATCAAACCATATTGGCCAACCCTTTATTGTTCATTATATTAGTCTAATTTCATCAAAATGTATCAAAAAACCTAATATAGTCCATTTTAATAGTATATTTTTATTAAACTTCATCATCCACCATGATTCATTTCATTTTAGTTATCAAATTTCATCAAACTACATTAGCTAGCATGATATAGTTCATTCCAATAGTCTAGTTTTAACAAACTACATAATCTAGCCTGGTGTAGTTCATTACAACAATCCTATTTCATTAAGTGTTATCAACCAACCCAATATAATTCATTTGAATAGTCTATCTTTATCATACTACATTAGCCAGTGTGATGCAATTCATTTTAACAATTTAGTTTCATTTATCTCCATATCACATGTTAAGGAATCTTTTGATGCCCATCCAAAAATCAAATTAACCTTTGGGGTATCCTATGATGTCCAATCTATAGACACTCAATTCTCACCACTATCATGTCAAAATTTTAAGTTTAAACAACTTCTCATAATAATGCATAAATAGGACAAAATCATTGAAATGCTTTGATTCATCTACACACATATGTGCAATTCTAGATTTACACCAACATGTTCCTAATTAATTAATTAACTTGTATTCAATAATTATCTTCTTATAATGCATCTCTATTCAAATTGTAACCTATTAATTTGATGCTTTTGACCAATAATGCATGACAACTAATCAAATTCTAAGAATTGTAAAAAAACCTAATCAAATTGACTTAGCTAATTAAATCTAATTAAAATTTTAAGTGAAAAATCCATATCAAATTATGTAATATCTAACTTTAGAAATTGAAAATTCAATTAATATCTATGAATTTTGCATCATCATGACATCGTTAGTCACAAAGACAAAAATGCAAACCATGCTTAATGAATGCAACAAATATTTGATTTATGCACGCCATGTCTATTAATTTCTCTCTTATTACAAAATATTACATACATTTGGTCTCCAAATTTGAATCAATATTGGACCACACATCTTGATCTTTAGATGGATGATTGGTATATTTGTAAGAAAACTATAAATACAAGAGCCTCCATGGATAATTATGAAGCTTTATTATGCAAAGAAATTAATGCCAAAAGCTTGCTAAAATATTCACCATTTATTCATCCTAATTGATAACATCCATTGTCAAAAAATGGGAAATGTCATTGAAATGAACAAATTGCATGAATAAAGACTCCTACTCTACAAATAGAGCATAATAATTTACATAACAGTTGCTAGGCAGGGTCTTAAAAGAAGTTAAACATCTTATTTGTCTTCTCTTATTAGTTTCATTTTCTAGTAATTTTAGCTCAACCAAGGGAAAAATCATAGAGTGTTATTTATGGAGTTCATTTAAGATTTCATTTACTAACATTGTATTAACCCTTTTTTTAATATTGTTCTACATAATGGCATACCTAGTGAGACCATGCATCTCACAAACCTCCTTTAAACCTTTCTAAGTCTTCTAATTAAACAATCAAACAATATTTTGGTGTTGATTTATTTATTTTTATTCTAAAATTCTTGTATTTGTTTATTTATAATCGATGAAGTTTTCGTATGAAATAAAAAAGTCACCTTATGGACCAATGAAGTCACTTATGTAATCAGTGAAATAA
Organism: Torreya grandis; assembly: GCA_037957365.1. NCBI lineage: Eukaryota > Viridiplantae > Streptophyta > Pinopsida > Cupressales > Taxaceae > Torreya > Torreya grandis. The sequence goes on along the minus strand of JARHVA010003157.1, from coordinate 394,039 downwards.
TTTTATAATACTCTATGTGTTATCTCTTTATTTTACAAAAAAAATGAATTTGATTTGAAAAAAATAAAGTTGACTTGTATATTGACGAGGTTGAAACATAATAAGTGAATTTTCTTCTACATATTTTCCTATGTTTTCCAAAACAATATGAACTAACTTTAAAAACAATGAACTCATTTGAAAATGGTGAACTCAGTTTGTGTTTTGGTGAAATTGAAAAATAAATAGTGAAATTACAACAAGGTAAACTCATTTTTTTCTATGTTTTTATTGAAAATGGTGAACTTGTCTAATAATCATCAAGATCATCCTCTTAATTGGTGAAGTCACCAAAATTACATTTTTGGTTCACTAAAAACCAATGAAGTTACTTCAGAATCAGTGAGGTTGTTTTACTAAATGGTGAAGTCACCCTATATCAAATTTCTCAAGAGATTTAAAGTGTTAGAATTAGCTTTTTTTTATAGTTAAAACATTTGTTTAATAATATAATCTTTTATTTTATATGTTTTACTATATATTTAAGTTATTTTTTGATTTTAAAACTAACCTACAAAGGTAAATTTCATCCATATTTGGTATTTAGTGCTTAAAAGGAATAAATAACCATTACCTTTATGCTCTTAAGAGAATTTACTTGATGTATTTACTTGGGTCATTTTTATTTCAATTTTTATTTGTAAATAATTATGTCTATGTTCTCCCCTTTCCCTATTTAATGATCTTGGATGATCAAAAGTACATTATTTTGATTATTTGTGTGTTTACCCAAAAATATGTTTTTGTTGTATGCTCTTCTCTTTCCTATTCATGGGGTCTTGAGAATCAAAAGTAAAAACACATTTTTCCTTTAATTTAATTTTGAATTCATAGGGTGGATCTCATAACATTCCCACCAATCTTTAGGGGTGTGATAACCTAGGAAGTGACATCCTAGCATCGTACCAACCATGCTATCTAGGGAGGTATATAAATTGGGGTTATGCCAATAGTATTTTATCTAGTGGTTCTTCAGAGCCCAGTTCAACTTGTAGCACTTCACTAAGACCCTAATCGTTGAATTGGTCATGAAGGGATTAAACCCTTTGGAGAATGACTTGAAATACCTCACATCCAATTGATAGATTATTCTAAATTTCCCATATATTGTAAGGTATATTTGGACCATTTAGTTATCCTTCATAAACTTAGGGTAGAAATCTCCATTTATCATAGATATCTCATGATGTAGGGGTGCAAATTTTAGTATCCCATGAATATTTCCTTTTAATTAATAAATTTTGAGATAAAGAGGGATTAAAAATCCTATGAATAACATGCAATAATTTATTTAATGAACTTTAAATTTTATCCTCTCAAAAGAAAGTATATTGAAAGGATTTAGTGACTATCTCATAACCTATTTTAGTTTCCACATGATTAATTAATATATTTTTTTTGAAACCCATGTTATATTCACAACCTCATTCGAAAAAAATACACTAAATTATTGAACCAAACAAGTTCAAACACATTGTCACCCATTTACACATTGAGGTGTTATGTTGTCCATTTCTATTTTAAATTTGGACTTAGTTTTTCTTGTGTTAACCTACACCATATGTTCTAAAGAAACATTTGGCCTCTATTAATTTAAATTTTATACCATTACACTTTACACATTTTTTATCAACCTTGGTCATTTTTTTAGTTTTTTGGTTACCACTTGAAACAACAACCTTTGTCTCATTTGGTAAGGTTGCATTGCCCATTCTGTTTCTGATTTAGAATTACATTTTGTGTTGAGCCAATTCTCAAATTCTAAGGCATTTAACTCTATTCTAGTCTCATTTTGAATTAGAATCAAAGACGAACCAAGGTCAAGGTTTTTTTTGAATAATTATAATTTTATAAAACCAAGACCATTTATCCTTATTATAAGTTTTGCTTTAGATGTTGATTTGATTAAGATAAACCATTTATAAATACCAAGGGTACTCACTCTTATTATAGACTCACACTTCTTGATTCAAACACTTTTCAAATAAAATCCAATTCTAAATCCAAAGCAAGATCACATTTGTAATGATTTTCAAAACAAAAAACAATACCAAACGTGCCTAGATACACCTATAGTGGAGCCTCTTATGGACCTAATTTTAAATAAGTAGATTTCAATGATCCCTTGGGACACCTTAAATTTTATGAATATAGAGAAGATGGAGAAGAACACCCAATTGTGTTTGAATATATCCCTCTAATTATGGGATTAATTTAAGGTCTTCAATAACCAACTCATAAAAGATCAAAATGAAGCTCTCATAAGGATAGTAGAATCAAGAGTTAGGTTCCCACCAGATTTTCCATTTGAACAATTTCATGCCCTTGTACAAGTAGAGGAACAACTGCAAGAACAATCTTGTAACTAAAAAATTGACCATCATTTCATCTATTAAAGGTAAAATACCATTGGTTGATCCTAACCAAATTGGTCATATTATAGAATCCACTATATATAAAATTAGTCAATGTTATGCATATCATCTTGTTACTAACTTAATGGCTTCTTTGGCTACAACATCATTCAAAAATACTACATCTCTAGAACAAAATTAGTCACATGAATAAACACAATAAGACTTAGTCAATCCTACATCTAATGTATACCATGTGTCTCCTCTTGAACAACCCATACCAATGAATGCTTCATATAAAGTTCCATTTGATATGCAACATACATTTTTCAACCATTATGAGATCCTTTCTAATGTAATACAAACACCTAACAATTCACCATAAGTGTTAAACCATTCAAAATAATAGGTTGTCAATACTCCACCACCATAATAGGTAGTTGATAATTCACAAAACATGTTACCAACTTCTTATAATTCATCAAAATGAAAAAAAAATCCTCTTTCAAACTAGTAATGATAAAAGTCCCTCTTACAAACCAACAATAATAATGACTTATTCAAAATCAAAAATAGATTCCCCAAAACAAGCAACATATTCTACTAGACCAATAACACATCCCCTATTTTTTGTAACAATAGATTCTTCAAGAGCATCGACACCTCACCTAATGCAACCTAAATCCAAACCAATAGTATATCCCATGACAATCAATAATTTTATGAAATATGATGAATATCCCTAGAAGAATCATGAAAATAGGAACCATTCCTACCTAAGCTAATTCCAACCAAGGCCAAAAATTCCCTAATACCCATAAAAATTCCCTCCTTTCATCATATAATGCATCTAGTATCCATGAATGGAATAAACTAAAGAATATAGTTTAATAACTTTAAGCAGGTGAGCAAGTACCCAAGAAGTGCAAGATTGATGACATATGTCCTTATCCATTTGATGCCATCTTTCTTCAACTACCTTTCCCACTTCATTTTGAAATTCCAAAAATTGAAAAGTATAAGGGTAGAGGATATCCAATAGAACATATAAAATAATTATTTATGGTATGCCAAGAGGTAGATTATAGTAGTGTCTATTTTATATGCCTATTTCCGTGTAACTTTGGTAGACAATCACTAGAATAGATTCTCAAATTACCTAAGGGATTAATCACTACTTTAAATGACTTTTCATAGAAAAATTCAACCATTTCTCTTAAAACATAGAACATGAATTGACAATCATCAATTTTTTCAATGCTAAATAATAATGAGGAGAGAGCTTCTCAACATACTTACAAAGGTGGAGAGCTTTGGCTAGTCATTTTTCACATAACTTGCCTGATACACAATTAGTTGGTATTTATCACAAAACCTAAATTTAGAGCTTGCTCATTATCTCAAATTCAATTAAACCTACACATTTGAAGATATCATTGAAAAAGGTGTGTATATAGAAAAAACACTTATCATCAAGGGTCTTATAAAGATATATTCTTAGACCCCAAACATTAGTTTAGAACCAAACACCAAATCATGTACCAATTAAGACCACCAAAAATAGAAATCTAAAGGCCTTTGTTAAACATAAAAACATTGTTAGTCATGGGGTTATAGAGGTAAGACATGTGTAAACAATGCAGTCACCACATATTCAAAATTTTCCACCTAACCCTTAGCTTACATTACAAAGAGCTCCCCCACGATGAGGATACTAAAAAGATGTATTTTTTAGTGACCTTGATGAAGCCATTAAGGTTATGTTCTAAAATTTATCAACAATAAATATGATTTTGTGGCCTAATCCAAAACCTTTTCTATAGGGTCAATGCAAACCAACATGGTATGGTGATAATGAGTACTGGGATTACCATCTCATGGTTGGTCATTCAATATATGGGTGCATACAATTGAGATAAACAATTGAGAATGAGGCAATTAAATTGGATAAAATATTACCTAAAACCAATCAAGAGATGGTAATCTACAAGAACCCCTTTCCCAAGCATAATAATTAACAACATGCACCAATCAGAACCAATGATAGGGCCAACATCAATAATAAGGACAAGGCCAAAATAAGAACCAAAATCAACATAATCATGATCATGGTATCCAAACCAACCAAGTTGGATATATAATTATTCCTTATGATTACAAAAATATTATGGGACGTGTTATTAATAATTACATATCTAGTATTAAAGTCATTCCTTATAGGCCATCTAACACTCATCAAAGTGTTATCCCTTCTATGTTAGGACCACTACCTTTGACCATTGGTAATTACAACACAAGTTAGAGTAATGTGACTACATCTAAACCATCATGAATTATCTTTCCTAGACCTCCACCAAACTCCACTAATTCACATACCACTTTCTCGACTCAAAATTGCAACTAGATAACCAATAATTACTATCCAAGGGCCTTTGAATTCTTCTAATACCAATACTAATCATACCCCTATGCCAGATGTTACACCACCAAAATATAAGCCATCCCATCCTTATATTGATAATCGATATAATATTAGTGAATAATTAAGTAAAACACATGCTCCTACATCCATATTGGACCTATTATGTATGTTTGAATTTCATAGGACCATATTAAATGACTTTTTCAAATAATCCAATATACAAAATGACATTGTTTCAATCTAGTTCCAATCACTAGTAGGGAATTTGTCCCTAAGTCAATAACTCACATTTTATCAAAGTGATATGTCATCCCTTGGTCTCCTCCACAATAATATCTTATACATTGAGGCCATTATTACCCACCAAAAATTCAAGTAGGTTCTTATATATAATGGTTCAGGGTTAAACATAACATTTTTGAAGTTGATCCAAACTTTGGGTTACATAATAGCTAACATGTAGTCAGATACCATTATAATTAATGCCTATGATAATGTAGAGATAAAATTTATAGGTATTATTTTTTTCCAAGCGTTATTAAGCTTTTCACCCTTGAAACCCAATGCCATGTCATTAACATTAAAATACCTTATAATCTACTTCTTGGTCACCCTTAGATCTATGAATTATGAGTAGTCCCTTACACCTTGCATCTATGCATTAAGTTCCCTTATTTAGGTTTAGGTGTTATTATCCATAGCAATATATAGCCATACCAATATTAGAAAATTCTAGAGGTTGAGTATGGGAATTATAATTATTGTCTAAGCACTGATTTTATAGACAAGAAGAAGAAAGAAAAATTTCTCAAATCTCTAAAGTCTAATTACATTGAACCTAATGGCCTTTCCTCTACTTCTTCCAATCCACCTTCTAAGAACATAATTGCTCATTTTACCATTGAGGATGAGGGTATTTCCAAATAATATATCTAAGATTCCTTACATGATGGCAAGGTACCCAAATCCCATAAATCCTATGGAAGGTCCAAACCTATCCTTGGCCAAGCCTAACATGATGTAACAAAAAAATTCTAAGTCCAATCTATAGGAGCCACTCATATTTGTACCAGATATGTTGTCCAATTAGGATGCGGCCATTAGTGTTAAATGAGTTTGGTTGTATGGTGATAGTTTTGATAATTTATTTCAAATAACTAAATACCCCATACCAAATATAATCATGAACCATATAGACTATTAAGGAAAGGATTTTGGGGCAAAATCCCAATGTATTATACATCTAGTACCCATGGGAATGCTTATTAGAAGTTGAGGCCTTAGATTTTCATATATTGTGGGTGATCCCATCAAATTCAAGAGTTATATTAATTTTTTGGATGATGAAGAGACTCTCAACAATGACATACCATCCCATTAAAGTGCCTATGAAGAGATTGTTAACACCAACCTCTTTAATACCAATATCATTCTTACCAATATGCCTTTTTATACTCTTTCCCTTCATCATACTAGCCTAATTTATTGGGACTAGAAATATTCAATTATACCATTGGATGAGTTTTATAATGAATAATATATTGTTTAAATCATCAGTCTTAGAGATGGGTTACTAACTGATGGTTAGAAATAAATATTTTACTTCCACTTGGATCCTACTACCTAATTTGGAGAGTAGACAAAATTCCTTGGTTAAAAACAAACTAAAACATTGAGATATTTAGGTGAAAACATTTTTGAGGCACCTTTAGATCAAGGAAAAAATTTTATCATATCATAAAGAGACTTATATTCCTCTTAGTCAAAAAATTACCATGGGTTTTAGTCTCAATTTAGAACATAAAAACTTTGCATGATTGGTTTAGGATTTCCCAAAATTATTTATCAATTAACCACTTTCATGGGTGGGCCCTTTAACTACCAAAGTGATGAAGAAGATCAATTCCCTTCACCTCCAACTATTTTGAAGGATAGATACACATTACTTCTATAGGATATCATAAAAGTGAATATTGGTATCAATGATTACCTAAAGATGATTTAACTAGGTGCATCCCTCACTAATAGGGAGTGTGATTCTAGCATTACTATCCTAAAGGACTTCATTGATATATTTGCATGGTTTGATTCTAATATGCCAAGTCTAAACCCCTCTTAAGTGGTGCATTTATATTCCAAGATAATCAATTAAAATCTATGAAAAATGAATCCACTCATTATTATACTTGTTAAAAATGAGATAGAAATTTTATTACAAGTCGACTTCATTACACCATTAGATTAATCTAAATGCATATCAAACATTTTTTATAATCAGTAAGAAATTATAGAATATCCACTTATATGTTGATTTTAGAGACATCAATAAAACATACCCAAAATATTATTTCCATTTACCCAACATTGATATGATCATAGATTCAACATCAAGATATGGGATGTTTTCCCTCATGTATAGCTTCTTAGGGTTTTAGATCAAGATTCTACCTAAGTATTAGAATAAAATAATTTTCACCACACTATGGGGGACATTTTTTTATCAATTCATTCCATTTATATTGAAAACACCAGTGCAAGCTATTAACATGCCATGAATGTCATCTTCTATGACATGATGCACAACATTATTGAAGACTATGTTGATGATATCTTGGCCAAATAAAAAAATGAGTATGACATCTTGACATTTTATGAAGAATATTTAAGAGACTTCATGAATACAAGGTATTCCTCAATCCTAAAAAGTGTCTTTGTTGTCATTTTGAGAAAATTTATATGCTTTATTGTTTCATGTAAGGGCATCAAAGTTGATCCTACTAAAATAAATGCCATTGCGTAGATGCCTCCACTATCAAATATAAAATAGCTTTGTAGCCTATAGGGTAAGATTCAATATATTTGATGGTTCATTTCTCAGTTGGATAACAAGTACCATCCTTTCATTCACCTTTTAAAGAAAGGTGTTACATTTTAGTGGGATACAAGTTGTCATCAAGCCTTAGAAGAATTGAATACCTACGTAGATAATATACTAGTTCTGATGCCACCTACACCAAGGCAACCTTTTCTTCTTTAATTATTTTTAATATAACATTCACTCATGGCACTTTTAATCTATCATGATAATTAGGGTAAAAATCATGTAGTCTACTATTTGAGATAGACATTTATTACTTATGAGAATAATTACTCACCAATTGAGAAGGATTATTTATCTATGGTGTTTTATTCTAAAAATTTGTATCATTACATGTTGAAAAATAATACTATTATTATTTCCAAGTTTGGTCCAATAAAATAATTATTGTTTAAGGCAACTCTAATAGGCTACATGGCAAAGTGGGTAAAGCTGCTGAGGAAATTTGAGATCAAATATTAGAATCAAAATGCCATCAAGGGACAACTTATCATAGACCAACTTGACAAATATCCTCTATTGGATATGCAACCACTTATCTTTGATTTCTTAGATGAGTCAATTATAAATTTATAAGTATTTTCTATTGAGTGCAAATAATAGATGTTATATTTTGATTGTTCATTCATGTCTTGTGGATCTTGGGCTGATATCTTTATCATATTACCAAGGTGTTCTATATTGGTTTTCATTGAACTAAAAATATGGCCTATAATTAATCTCTCATTATATGAATCTATCTCACCATACAATGGAACATTTAATAGTTAATGGTAGATGGGGATTCCCAGTCAATCATTAATTAAGATACATACTAGTACCAAACAAAATATGAGAAGCTTGTGCCTTACAAGAGTATCATAGATAATCTCAAGTCACATTTTTAAGATCTTAAATTTTATCAAATACCAATGGCCAATAACTAATCATTTGATATAATGGAAACTATTGGATCCATGCTAGCAGTGGATTATAGTGTTAAAGAGTATCAATTTCTCATCAAGAACCTTCTTCAACAAGATTAAAAAAAATGGATTTTTAGATGGTATGTGATATTGGTGGTCCTTATATCCCTTATTACTAATACCCTTATATCTACCTTCATGACCACATTATTCTTCAAAACCTATCACAAAACCAACATAAAGCCTTCATCCATAAAACCACATGATATACATTATCTTGAAATACACTCTAATGCAAGGGTTATGATGTAATGCTACTTCATTATTTATATTCAAAATAATCATAATTAAAATTCAAGGATGTACACATAGGAACTTGTGTGGTTCATAATAGTGGTTTATTACTTACCAATAACTCCTTATAACTAGGTATTACTAACCCACAATGGAGATAGATGTTTTTCAACATGTCAATAAGTGTGATGCTTACCAAAGACATAGTTATTTGATTCAAGCTCCTTCCTTTTTTATCTAACCAATCACTAAACCATGGTAGTTTTCTACATATAGAATCAATATCATAAGAAAACTAAACCCAACTTCCTTAGATGGACATAGACATATCCTGACTACCATAGATTACTTCACCAAATGGATAGAGGCCTAATAAATAGATTACCAAGATTATTCATTACCCTCTCATCTATTTATATGACATTCTCTCCACCATTATCATTGATAATTGTGGCCCATTCAAAAATAAATATGTCAAGGCCCTCTATTCAAAATTCCAAATAAAACACAAGAATTCCATAGCTCTTTACCCTTAAGGTAATGACCAAGCCAAGGCATCCAACAAGACCATTGTTAAAATTTTGAAAAAAAATATCAATGATGTTGGTCATGATTGGAGTCTAAAGTTATTCCCATCCTTATGGGATTATCTTACTAGTGCTCACATACCTAAAAGTGTTACTCCTTATTCCCTAGTTTTTGGCTTTGAGGCCATTATTCTTGTCAAGATCAAGTTTCCCTCTTTGTACATTTCTCTATAGAATATCATTAATTATGAAGAATATGGAGTGGATAGATTACAAGATCTGGAGCTCTTAGATAATAAATGATAAGTAACATTAGAACATTCATGAGCCTACAAACATTAACTATGCCATATTTATAACCAATGAATTCTCCCTAGAGAATTCAAAATTGATGATTTGGTGCAAAAAGAGAATAAAAAACAATACCAATGTTGAACATAAGAAGAAGGGTAAGTTTGAATCCAATTAGCATGGGCCCTTTTTGTTATTATAGATTATGGTTCTAGACCATATAGACTTGATACACTAGATGGGTAAGAGATCAAGGAAGCCATGAACATAATGCATTTGAAAAGATATTATGCTTAACTGAATAATGAACCAATGTCTATATGATCCCTCTCTTGGGGCACCTATTTCACCTCTACTCTTTTACTACACCATTCCATGGACCATTTTTTCCTCTTACCATATCATTCCCTAGACCATTATTTATTAATTTACCATTTTATTCCTATTATTGAACATGATCTTGATTAGAAACAAGTGTTATAAGTAAATTCAATGACTTATTCTAAACCACTTAAAATTGATCAGCATCATCAATTTGTTTGTAGACAAGTGTTTCAAGATATGTCAACAAGGGTATTAAATACTTGATATTATTTTGAAAAATTCCTCTAGTTTTTTCTCCTAACATTTATTTCCCCTTTGTGTTGTTAGGTTGTGGAGCTAAAAGCTTCAACTATGCAAACATGGAGGAGGTTGTTGAAGTTCTAGAGACACCAGCATCGGCAGTATAACTGATGTTGGTCATGATGAATGTAGAAGGCAACCAGCATCGATAAGGAGTCAGTCAATGTCGGTCAGCACCAGGTAGACAGGGACTAACATCAATCACCTGTGGTAGTTCTAGAACTACTATTGATGAACAATCAATTAGTTGAATGGGTTGTTTGCATGTTAAAGACTGATTCAAGTCTTGAGCCACAAGTATAATCATTGTATGCATGAGATCTATGAATGCAGAAGGCAACTGGCATCGGTAAGGAGTTAGTCGACATCAGTCAGCACCAAGCAGACAGGCACTGATGTCAGTCGCCTGTGGCAGTTCTAAAATTGTTCATTGCACGGATAGCTAGTTCGTTGAATCGAGTGTTTGCATGTAAGGGCTATTTTTGAGTCTTGATTTGTGTGTCTAATTATTGTAAATTAGAAGTCTAAGTTATTGTTTAAGTATGGGATCTATTTATAGACCCATTGGCATGTATTGTAATTAAGGCAAGAAAAAGATTTCTTCTAGTCGTAGGATCTTGGTCAGCAGGTGTGCAAGGCCACGTTTGAAGATCTACATGTGTAAGTAAGGTCTATTGAGTTGTAGGTTATTGCAAGCTTATGGGAGATCTACTTGAAGTACTTTAGAGTACTTGTGTACTAGCAGGGTTATTACTGACTAGTTGGAGGTGAACACCAATTCTAAGTGTGAGTTGTGTGTTGGGACCATTTTTGGTAGGAGAGTGAACTCTTAAAGAAAATTACTGAACACTTGAGGTGTGGGAAGCTTCTGAGAGGTGTGGAGAAGAAGTGGAATCTTCTTTATTGTATTTTCTATCTAGATGAGTATTAATACAAGATTGTGTATTGTCTCTCATATTCTGTGCTATTTATGAATTCTAGTTACTTGTTACTTCTGGTTAATTCCGCATGTTTAATTGCTTGTATTTGGTAATCATATTGTGTTCTTTCTGAGGAGCAAGATCCTAACAAGTGGGATCAAAATAGGTGTGTTGTTCTAGACTCCCTAACAAATGGTATCAGAGCTTTTGGTTGGGATACTAATAGGTTAGATTAGATCTGGTTAGTGTGTGTTGATTACAGGTTACTCATAGGGGTTTCTGTTTGAGTGGGAGTAGAACAATGGTAGAAGAAAGTAAGCTATGAATGGAGAAGTTTAATGGAAAGAACTATCAATTATGGAGGATGTAGATTGAAGATTATCTGTATCAGAAAGATTTGTACTTACCGTTGGGTGGGGTTGCATGCAAGCCCCTAGATATGAAGGATGAAGAATGGGAGGTTCTTGATCGGAAGGCTCTGGGATCTATAAGGTTGAGTCTTGCATCGTCTATGATTTCCAACTTATCACATGCTAAGACAATGGTAGAGTTGATGGAATCTTTGGCAAATTTATATGAAAAACCCTTAGCTTCGAATAAGGTATTTCTTATGAAGCAATTATTTAATTTGCAAATGTTGGAAGGTGGATCTGTACATAGTCATCTTAGTGATTTCCATGGTTTGGTAAACTAGTTAAATTTAGTCAATATTGTTTTTGATGATGAAATTAAGGCTCTCTTAATCTTATGCTCATTACCTGAAAGTTGGGAGAATTTGGTAATGGCAGTTAGCAATACTGTGTCTACTTCAAAAATCTTAAAAGTGGATGATGTTGTGAGTGTAATCTTGAATGAAGAGATTCACAGGAAAAGCACAGGTGAATCATCAGGAAATGTTTTGAGTGTGGAAAGCAGGGGAAGGCAAAGAGAGAAGATCGAGTGTGGGAGATCAAGGTCAAAGATAGGTAGGAGATCCAAGTCTAGGTATGGAAAAATAACCTACTAGAAATGTGGAAAGCAAGGGCACTTAAAGAAAGATTGCAGGTCAGATGAAGATCAGCATAAAGGACATGAAAAAGTAGGTATTATTGTAAGTGTTGTTGCACAGGATGCTCTGGTATGTTCCTTAGATAAAGTAGAATCTTGGGTTTTAGATTTTGGTGCCTCTTTTCATGCATCTCCAAATAGAGAATTTTTTCATGAGTATGTCTAGGGAGACTTTGGAGAAATTTGTTTAAAGGATGGTAAGCCTTGTTAGATGGTTGGGAAAGGGAAAGTGAAGCTGAAATTGTAGATAGGTAACACATGGGTGTTGAAGGAGGTCATGCATGCCCCAGTTCTAGAGTGGAATTTGATTTATGTAAGAAGTTTGGGTGATGAGGGTTACACAGTAACTCTCACAGCGGACTCTTGGAAGGTTACCAAGGGTGTACTTGTTGTAGTAAGAGGTAAGAAATTAGGTACGCTTTATCTATCTACTTGTATTATTGATTCTCTTTCTGGGTTATCTACTTCAGCTGTAGATTCAAAGATGTGGCTTAATAGGCTTGGTCACATGAATAAGAAGGAGATGCATGTTCTTGAATCAAAGGGTATGCTTTTGGATTTGAAAAGCATGGATCTTGGTTTATGTAAGTAGAGGAAGAAAGTGACATTTCTTGAGGAATCTGATGTTCATGATAAGAACAAGAAAGCCTTGGTTTTTAAGGAGAAGATGACAGATAGAGATCAGCGTAAGGGGCTGAAGAATTCTGAGCAGAGTAAGGTTGATTTGGATAAGGGTTTGATCCAAAAGGAGCTCACAGGTAGAAGTCATTTCTCATAATAAAAACATAGAGACCGACGTCAGTTAGAAAACTGACATCAGTGTCTAGACAGGGACCAATGTCAGCTATGTGCAAATTGATGTTAGTGACTTAAGAATAGATAAACACTGGAATCAGTTCGGAGAACCAATGTCAGTGATGAAGTAGTCGCATAAAATTGATGTCGGTCAGGTGCAGACTGAGATGTGACTAGCATCAGTCACTGAGATGGATTTTGGGCAGACAGCAAGCTGTCAAGGAGTCTCAAGCACCCATATGGAGGACTTAAAGGGTATGTAAGCCTCAAATTCATCATTTCCCTTCTTTACACTACATGTTGCTCACTGATGGTAAAGAACCAAGAAGTTTTTAAAGAAGCAAAGCAAGTAGATCCAAGAAATAGTGGGAGCTTGGCATGGATGAAGGATGTGATTCTTTGGAAGAGAACCAAATAGGAGTTTTGGGTGGAGTTTCCAGCTGGAAGGAAGCACTAAGAGAGGAATGGATGTTCAGGATAAAGAAGAGTGGGAATGGACATGTGAGACAGAAGGCCAGGGTATATGGTCTTGAGTAAGCTACATGGCAATGGAGGTTTGATCATTGTGTTTATCTTTACCAGGTTAGATAATATTAGCTACATTATCCTGTTACTGTATGATGTGCTTGTTGCAGGGTTACATAAATAGGGAGTTGCTGAACTAAAGGTAAAGCTAGTTCAGAGGGGTGTCATGAGGAATCTGGGAGCAACAAGATTCTTTGGCATGAGTGTGTTCTAGGGACATGGAAGGTCATAGGTTAACTTTGTTTTAGGATGATTATGTGAGACTAATTAGCACGCCGATGGTTGAACAATTCACAAAATAGTGTCTTGATTCACATAATGAGGTTAAATGCATGGAATGTACTAGACTTGAGTTTTCCCAAGTAGTGGGAGTTGTCACAAGTTTAGAGCCAATCCAGGATAGAAGCACTGGAGGGCAGTTTAGTGGATTCTTAGAGGGACTAGTAGCAAGTCGACATGCTATGTAGGGTCAAGTTATTTTCTACATGGTTTGTAGATGTAGATGTGGTAGGTGATTTGGATGACAGGTGTTGCACCATAGGATTTATGGTGGTTGGTCTTCAAGAGTGATTTTGAAGAGGGATACAAAGCCAAGGGAACAAACTAGATGATGTATAAGTACAGGTATAGTTACAGCTATTTATCTCCAAGTGGGAGATTGTTAGGTTGTGGATCTAAAAGCTTTAACCATGCAAACATGGAGGAGGTTGATAAAGTTCCAAAGACACCGGTGTTAGTAGTATAACTGACGTTGATCATGATGAATGTAGAAGGCAACTGGCATTGGCAACGAGTCGGTCGATGTTGGTCAACACCAGGTAGATAGGGACTAATGTCAGTCGCTTGTGGCAGTTTCAAAACTGTTCGTTGCACAGACAGTTAGTTCGTTGAATTGAGTGTTTGCATGTAAAGGCTATTTTTGAGCCTTGAGTTGTGTGTCTAATTATTGTAAATTAGAAGTCTAAGTTATTGTTTAAGTCTGGGATCTATTTATAGACCCATTGGCATGTATTGTAATTAAGGCAAGAAAAGGATTTCTTCCAATTGTAGGATCTTGGTCAGCAGGTGTGCAAGGCCACGTTTGAAGATCTACATGTGTAAGTAAGGTCTGTTGAGTTGCAGGTTGTTGCAAGCTTATGGGAGATCTACTTGAAGTACTTTAGAGTACTTGTGTATTGGCAGGGTTATTACTGACTAGTTGGAGGTGAACACCAATTCTATTTGTGAGTTGTGTGTTGGGACCATTTTTGGTAAGAGAGTGAACTCTTGAAGAAAATTACTAAACACTTGAGGTGTGGATAGCTTCTGAGAGGTGTGGAGAAGAAGTGGCATCTTCTTTATTGTATTTTCTATCTGGATGAGTATTAATACAAGATTGTGTATTGTCTCTCATATTCTGTGCTATTTGTGAATTCTAGTTACTTGTTACTTCTGGTTAATTCCACATGTTTAATTGCTTGTATTTGGAAATCATATTGTGCTCTTTCTAAGGAGTAAGATCCTGACTAGTGGGATTAGAACAGGTGTGTTGTTCTAGATTCCCCAACATGTATGTCATTTTTGTTCTAATCTTACTTGTGTGGTATCCCCTAGTGCCTCAGGTTCTATTATTGGTTCATGGTAGGTATCATTGTATATGATTTAGTTATTATTTGAGTCTCTAAATAGGGATGATTTTTCCTTTTATATATGAATTTTTGTACATTTGAACATATTCCCTTGATTTCCTTATTCCATTAAAAACCCAAAAAATTGAAAAGGCTTAGGAAAAAGCCTAAAAAACATAAAATCATGAAAATTGGCTTATAATTTCCACATGAGATATAAAGGCCCAAAATTTTATGGGATAAAACATCTTATCTCAATTAATAACTTTTAGATCACCATTATTGAACCATAATTCTCCCATTTTTATGCTAGCTACATTGTCATGAGGTCTAAATGGTTATGTAGGTAATGTTTGGATGTATAGGGCATCTCAGGTTAGCTTGAAATATCTCATTCTTCATTTGTGTTCCTTTATGCTCTCATCATTTTTCTAGACATGTCAGTGGGAATTATGTATTTGAAATTAGTGTATTATGTTAGGAATGGTAAAAACATACCAAGAAGTCAAAATTTGAAGAGTTAGTAATAAGAACATCACACATGTGTTGGAAATATTGTCATTGATGTCAAAGGTCTAGCATTATTGGTGATAAAGGCCCCATTGCATTTAATTTTTTTTAAATAGATATATCTTGGATAATGTGAGTTGATATTTATTTAATATTAATGAATATATTTTTAGTTGCATATGAGACAAAATAAGGGCCCATGGAGAAGTCAAAGAGCCATGGGATAAAGACAAAAGAAGGATGGGATGCATTTTCCCATGAAGAGTCATCTTGGGGAATTCCAAGATTCACCAAGTGAAGACAAAAGAGGAAGGGCACAATTTCTCATGAAGGGACACTTTAAGGAATATGAAAAGCCACCAAGATGAGGAAAAAAGATGGAAGGACATTTTTGGTCATGAATGGTCACCACATGACTTTTCAAAGGCAATAATATGAAGGGTCATACAAATTTGGTACCATTTTCCATGAGGATTGAAGGATCACAAAGGGAGAAGGCCAAATGTCATTTGGAAAGCTATAAATAAAGGCTTGAGAAGCCATTTGTAAATATGAGAGATAGAAGTTGATTTGATATTGTAATATCTAGCTTAGAAGAGCAATTCTGAGAGATGAATATGATTTGTATTTGTTATATCTAGCTTAGAAGAGCAAAGGTGAGAGAGAAGAAAGAGATGTTGTATTGATCTATCATTTGTTGAGATAACAACATTGAGAGATAGGTGTGTGGTATACATAAAGGGGTTGGTGCTCCTATGTGTTAGTGCTCACAAATTGTTACTAGGTTGGTGCTCAGCAAAGGGGTTGGTGCTCACAAATTATTGTTGGGTTGGTGCTCGACAAAGGGGTTGGTGCTCATGAATAGTAGCTAGGTTGGTGCTCGGCAAAGGGGTGTGGTAATCCTGTGGGTTGGTACTCATGAATAGTTGCTAGGTTGGTGCTCAGAAAAAGGGTTTGTGCTCCTATAAGCTTGGCTTGTGATTATTGTTTGGATTGGTGCTCATTCATATACTTGAGATTGTTCTTTGTGGTTTTTCCCACATTGGGTTTCCATGTTATATCTAGTGTCTCTCTCTATCTTGTGTAGTGTTTATTGTTTGAGTTTTATTTCATATCTTAAATGTTTGATTAAGTGGAATTTTGTTAAGGAAAATATTTATAAGATATATGATATATTGATTCACCCCCCCTCTCAATATATCCCGTGCTTAACAACATGAAGCCATAAACAAATGATATGCAAAACAAGGAAAGTCAAATGATTATTTAGAATGAGATGATAGTAAAATAACAAGATATTGCATAAGTAGGCAAGAAAAATAAAGAAATAGCATAACTAAGTGATTGGGATAAATTCTCACATAGGAAAAAAAAATAAAAGACTAAAATAACTAGCTAATAGACTAGTAAACATGAGAAATACATACTCTATCACCACCACCCCTAAAGTGAAGTTAGGGGCTAACAATAGGCAAAAAAATAATAGTGGCATATCCATAGTATGAATCCCAAAAACTAGGCTTGATAAGGTACTCATGTATAATATTTATCCATAAAATGAAGAAGGAATATGTTCTCATGAATACCATCTAAGGACAACTTATGAAACCCCAAGCATACCATGCAACTCAAGGAAATGAGGTGATGTAGAAGGCTTCAATAAGATGTCTATAACCTATAAATGAGTCAAAATGTACTCTAAGATAACAAATCCATCCTATATATGATGATAAATGAAGTACATATGTACCTCAATGTGCTTGATCTGATGGTGCTCAACTGGGTTAGAGGATATGTGAATTGCAATCTAGTTATCATGCCAAACTATAGTAGGTTAATCCTACATGAATCCAAACTATATCCATAACTGATGAAGCCAAATAAGTTGCTAACTTGTAATAACTTTTTCCCTTTACTCATCCTTTATAGATGAAAGTGAAATAGCCTATTACTTCTTACATAATCAATAAATAGGTGAAGAACCAAGACAAAATATGTAGCCAAAAGTGGAATGCTTGTCATCGAGAGAACCTTCCCAATTTGAATCACTATACCCAACCAACTGAGTAGAACCCCTAGTGTAGCGTAATCTGAAATGAGTAGTACCTCATAGATATCATAAAATCCTCTTGGCATCTTACCAATGACTATCATTAGGGTCATATCCAAACCTACATATAATCCCAAATTCAAATGAAATATCAAGGCAAGTATGGGTTGAATACATAAGACTCCAAACCATTTACTTATACAATGTAGGATCACAAAGTAGAGTAGTACAAGTGGTAGTGTGAGTCACTCCAAATAAAATGAAAAGGACCTCGATTTTAATCATCCATTCTAAAATTTTAAATAAGATCAAGTGTGTATTACTACTGACTCAAATAAGTCCCTATATTTGAATGTAAAATTTGTAAACCAAGGAAGAGCCATAAAAGACCAAGATCTGTCATGTCAAATTATGATGAAAGTTCCTACTAAATATCCCAAGGCTAATAAGAGGAACTACCTATGAGAATTAGATCATCAACATACAAAACCATTATAATAATTTCCTCCCCAATATGTTGGATAGACACTATGGGATCATAGTGGTAGTGAAAAAGGCTAGTGGAGAGAAGAAATGAATCCATCTTCTCATACCAAGCCTAAGGAGCCTATTTGAGATAGTAAAAAGACCTAATAAGCTGAAAAATAAGATAATAATTATGGAAAAACCCAGTAGGATAATCCATATATATACTCATGCAAGTATCCATGAAAAGGGCACTCTTAATGTCTATTTGCCACACTAGATAACCTTGTGATGCATCAAAAGAAAGTACAAGGCAAACAGAATCCATCTTGGAAATGGTTGAAAAAGTATTAGAGTGATTAATACCTTTAACCTGTGAGAATACCTTTACTAAAAGATGTGCCTTATACTTATCAATGGACCCATCATCTGCATACTTGGTGTGATAAATCCACTTGCATCTAACCAACTTTATTTCCTTAGGAAGAGTGACCAAATCCCAAGTATGATTCATCATCAAATAAGAATACTCATTTTTCATTAGATCATCCCACTCCTTTATCCCATTATCCTATGAAAAATATTATGGATCCCTAAAAAATGCCTAACACAAAATTCTAGTACCTATATAATGTGCACGATGATGTCAATTGGGAGGAATATCCTATTCAGAAGGTGTTTCCCCAAAAACTATAATACAAGACCATTTAGGAAATGTTAAAATTAGTGTGAGTAGGATATTTATCCACTATACCATCCTCAAGGGCCTCCTAAACTATATCCTTAAATAATGAATCCTTGATATGAGGTGATGAATCATCAAAATAATAAGAAGAATGCTTGGAAAAAGATGGAGAGTCATTATATGTGCAGTGCTCATTAAACTATACATGTGTTTGGAAATAAGCCTCATGAGTATCATGATATAAAATATGATAAGCTCTCATGTCCTCATAATACCCTGTAAAAATCAAAGGTTTTCTCTTCTTATCTAATGCTTTCATTTTCTTCTTTAGTACAAATTCATAAGAAAGGATCCTAAAGACTTAGAAAAAATGAGACATCAGGCTTGGTTCCAAATGAAGCCTCCTCCAAAGTTAAATGCTCAAGTACTTTATGTGGTGTGTAGTTTTGAATGTAGTTCACATAATTAACTACCTTTTTCCAATAGATAAGAGGTAAATCCTATGAATGCATCATGCGGATATATATCTCCTTCAAAGTTTAGTTCTTCCATTTTATTGTGGAGCATTTACAAAAGAATGCTAGTGAGCAATACCATGAGCTACAAAAAATTTAGATAACTCTCAACTAAATTAATTCCCCCATTATCTATATGAATCTTCTTGATGAAAGTATAATATTGTTTCTCAACCAAAGCCTTAAATAGTTTGAAGTGAACAAAGACATCACTCTTGTACTTGAGTAAATAAACCTAAGTACACCTTGATAAATTATCTATAAAGGTAAGTTCATATTTAACTCTATTAAAAGGAGTATAAAAGACCATCAAATCATTATACACAAGCTCAAGTGATGAATAAGCTCTCAAGGACATACCCTTAGGAAAAATATCTTGGTGTTGTTTCCCTAATTCAAAATCAAGGAAAACCCCATCAAGACATGAAACTATAAAAAGACCCTCTACCATAGTATGAGTACTCAACTCCTTCAAATATCTATAATATAAATGTTCAAATATCTCATGCTAAATCTTACTCTCAAAATATACATGAGAAACTAAACACATCCTTAAAGGAGGATTATCTTCAAAACCTTCAAAATAATAGAGTTAAGAACCATGGTCAAAAACACCCTATGAAATAAATGCGTATGGATCTAACAAATATTGAACTTCAACACCCTATGGTGTGAAAGTCACTGTCTTGCCTTGAATAGGATGGTAAAAAAGATAAATTGACAGAATATTTGTGGTGATGTCTAGAGCATATAATTCATCATTTATGCATCCACCATATAGTTTTATGTCACCCTTCCCCTTAACATAAATAAAGGTAGAATATCCAACCTCAATTTTTGAAGTAGTACTCAAACCAAGAGAAATAAAGCAATCCTTGGAAAAAAGCATATGGGTGAAGCACCAGAATATATAAATCAACTATCTAAAATAGGTGACTAATATCTCTTGACAACATTAAGTTCTTTCCCATGCTCATGAGATGGAGGAGTGGAGATATAAATCTTATGTTTCCTAACAGCATCCTCTATGGCTTGTATTCTCTTAAAAAACCTAGAATCTTCATGACTAGTCCCCCCAAAATAAGAGCAAGATAGGTTAGACTTATTCTTGTATTTGGAAGATGATTTGGGTTTAGATGTGTTGGTGTTGGGATTAGGTTCATTTTGAGATGGAGGAGGAGTGTTCTTCTTTTTATTCCTTATTTTTCCTTTGTTCTTAGGATGTGATGATACTAATGCTTTTTGAGAGGTATAAGAATCAAGGTGAGATAATTTGGATTCTTCCCTAGTAAGACTCTAAAAAAATAACTCTAAATTTATAATTTTGAATATGGAACCTAAGGCATTCATGCTATAGAAAAATTTATAAGGAAAGATTCATAATGGACCACTCAACTTAGATAAAATCAAGTACACACACTCTTCATATTTATTATATCATCCACTTCCCTTAAACTATGTCAACAAATTTCTAAACTTAGTGAGGTAGTATACAATAGAGGTAAAATCATCTATATTGAGTGAAGTAATCTCCACTTCAAGTTGCATGGATCTCAAGTGATCTACTTTCCCAAATAAACCCTTTAATTTAGACCATATTCTGAGTAGTGTATCACACCCATACAAATTAAAACATAAAAAATAACTCACAGAAGTCCATATTAAACACATACACTATTCAAAATTACATTGGTGAGAAATTTTTTCAAACTCTCATGTAAACTATGGTTGAGATTTATTCATTAAGGATCATAATCCCTTACATTTTATGATTATTTCCATTAGATGTCTCCATTTATATTAATTATGTGTATTCAAAGGATCAAAATGGTCAATACCATAAGTATAATCCATGTTAGTGAATCACAAAAGACCATAAAGAATGTAAAAGAGTGCAAAAATTGAAACTAAGACAACCTCCAAGAGATTGTATTAAGGACCCCCTCTAATTTGGCACTTTATAAAAATAGTGCATTTTTATAAATTAATGACACCAATGGATTGATAATTTTAAACCACAAAATTTCTAAAAAATAGAACTCAAATTTGATTTATAGCTCAAAATTTATAGGCTTTATGAATTCTCATAAATGGGTCAAAAACATTAAAAAAGACACTACAAATTTATTTAAGTGACCAAAATGAAAATGAAGGTAGGATTCCAACAAAACATTGGAATTATAATCTAACCATCATCTTATAAAATCCAACCAAAGTTAAAAAAATTTGTTGGTTACCTCAGTGTACATGTAAGTGAATTTATCTTCCTCTTTTAACAAAAATATAGCCTTGTAAATGAAAAGAATGGAATATATAGTTGTTAAAGAGGAAATAAAGGAGTGTATTATAGTTGGTGAAGATGTTTTAACCATAGATAGGTGCTCCAAATAATCTCTATATCTCCCACACACCTTCAAATATTTACCCAAAAAGGTAGAAAAAGAAATGTTCCAACTCAGCTAACAAGGTGTAGACCTGAGATGCTAGGGAAGAAAGCTATATGAATCCAAAAAATCTAATTCCTTTCCTTTTACAATAGATCCGCAAGACAAATCACCCCACTTACCTACCATGATCTAATCTCTAATAAAAGGTGTACTCTTAACAAAATTTTTAACATAGATTATGGAGTGAAGTTAAGTAGTACTAAACTAAGTGCATTGAGATGAAGATGTTAACTTCTTAGAGTGGGAAACAAAAAATTAGCAAGGCATTCTTAAGATCCCACACAATAAGGTAACAAGGCATTGAAATGATTTGTTGAGCTTAGACATGAAAAAATTAATATACATCTACTATCCTATATGTTTCAAAACTTTGATTAGTCTTATTGAGTGGGCCCTTGGATTCCTCCCTAAAATGTAGTTTAAAGGTGAAGTTATACCAAAGCATAGTTCAAACTACTTGAAATGCATTAATCTACTAGATCCTCTTATGTAACAAACAATATAATGTGCTAGAAAAGTGTCCATATAGAAACCACCACCTAATTCTAATGTTGACACTACGTCGGACCTCTCTGTAACAGGGAAAAATTAAGACACCTCTTCCAACACCTTTATGTTGGTCTGGTAATAAAAAATTTCCAATAAAAAAATCAAATTGTAGTAATATAAACTATCCAAATTTCTATTTTGATTGTGGCTTGTGACACCCCATCCATGTGTCCTTTTTGCATGCTTTTGTGACCCTTTTAGACACCTTTTTTCTCATTTCCCATCATCTGAAACCTTTTGAATGGTCATTCCACCTCAACTAGACAATATTCCTTGAGCTAATTCTATTCCCTCAGGTCCCAAGCCTATAGGATAAGAGTACCCCATTTGGACTATAGTTCCCCATAGAAAACTATCCTATTTATGGTAATCTTATCAATTTACACTTCGAGCCCCAATGATCATTTTCATCTATTCCTTATCTTTAATTATGTCAGCCTAACATGAATACATCTGACCCATGAGTAATTATTCCCTATAAAAGTCCACTCAAAGCTCATTTAAAAAGGAGGTGACCAAACTTACAAATCAAATAATAATACAAAAAAGAACTAAGGCAGACTTCCCTATTATTTGCACACAATCACCCAACATAGCTAAAAACTGACTCAAATCCTCATACCATTCCCTAGCCACCTCAAACACTATCAATTTGGCATTTGCATCTACATCACATTATTACACAAAGCACAATAGGTGTAATAACTACATATAGATTGATCCCTGTTCGGAGTATTGGTATGTAGGTAGTGTGCCCACACAAGTGGTGTGGATTTCACATTTAATACATCTTTCCAATTAACCCCCTCTTTCTCAATTGACTCAAATGTCATTTTATCAAGCATGATGGAGAGTTAGGATTTGAAGACAAAATAAGATCCATAGCAAGTTCCATCAATGACCAATGCTCAATTTTTTTTAGGCATGCTCATATAGGCACAACACAACTACCTAAAAAGCTTTAGGTCCCTATGATCAATTTGGACAATAGCGACAAGAACAGACAATAGTGTTAGACACCAAAGCATCCACTTTTTTTGCCTCCTATCCTTTCTCCTAATGACATCCAAATTTAGGTTTATGACACCTTCCCAATCTTGAGAAGCTATTTTAAACCTTTGTATCAATTGTCTCAGTCTATTTTATAGCTAAGTTATATTTTTTCTTATTTATTGCTATTTTTAGAAAGGTGAAAAAGATAAACATTTGCATAAATTAGAATGGTATTTATTGTTATATTTCATTTGAATTTATTAATATAGACCCTTAAATAAAATATTAATAAAACTTCATTATTCCCAAAATAAGTTCAATCATTTGGTGAACATGACTTACTTCATTTGTTAACAAAAACCCTAGAAACCCTAAGGAAAATTCTTTATTGATTTTAACAGTACTTTTCTAATTTTTCCTAAATATATAATTCAAAATTTCACTTTTTATTTTTAAAACTCACCTTTATAATTTATAAAATCATTTCTTTCAAACCCTAGTAGAATATACTAGGTCCCTATATTTTTGAGGTATCACCTTACATGTTAGTGATATTCATATCCTTTTATGCATATTTTAGTTCATTATTTTTCAAATCCTAGATTACATTTATTTAATTTCCTCTTTCATTTTTCAAGTTTTTTTCCTTATTCCACCTAAGATCATTGCATCTCTTCCTTTGAGATGAAGTGTAAGACTTAGTGGCAACCCCCCTAAATTCACCCAAATTCATCCAACCTATCCATATACCATAGATAAATAACCAACTTAGTTTCCTACTATAAATCTTACACATCTAAATTACACTAATTTCCATTAGGATAATAATGTAATGATTAGTATGAGAATAAAAATGATGATATACACACCGATGTTCATGCTCCACCACATTGGGCTATTGATCTACTTCCACCTATTATTGATGATGATGTTGTCATCAACAAAGATTTGATTCTATATATTTTTAGAGAGAGACTTAGGGAACAACCCTAAGATCATGCCATTATCTTAAAATCTATCATGGAAATTATAAAGGCTAAGTAAGTTGAGTCTTTTATTCCTTAAAAAAACTAATTGCAAATGAAACTATGGGGGAAACTATGTCTCAACAACCCACTATATCATCCCAAAATTCTTATGTGGTACCACTAGTTATGGCTAGTACATATTTGCCTCCTATTGTGGCTACCCTTGTGCAAAATATTAAATCTCTTCAATCCAAGGTGATACATCTTGATCAAGGTGACTCTAGACCAACATAGGCTTTGGAATATTTTTCTCTACTTCATACACCATTCACATGCCATACTGGCTCTACACCCCTGCCATTAGGATTTTCTTAACCCAAGCTCACTCTATATGATGACAAGGGTGATATAGAGACACACTTGAGATATTTTCATGTAGCATACTTGGACTATGTGCCAAATACTAACCAATATATTTTCATGAAGTACAAAGGATTATGATTTATAGTGGTTTGATAGTATATCGAATCAATCACTCAAAGCATTCAATCATTTAGTTGACATGTTCCTATCTCATTTTAGCATTAACATATGTGAAAAGGTTTATTATGCCCAAGTTTCATAATAGAAACAAAGGTCAAATGATCATCTCATAGATTATGTTTTTAGATATAGGATTAACTCTGCTAAAATGACTAGCCCCATGGCTGGTCAAGAATTACAAGATCTCTTCAAATAGAGTCTTTAGTCAACTTTGCATGAGTCAATAATGTTCAAAAAAAATTCTTCCTTGACTAAGTTATGGCATACATTAAAGGAAATGGAAGTCAAATTACTTTTAATGGGTAAACTCAAGTAAACAAGCCTATTAGAAACAACAAACATGAGTAATAGAAAAGTCCCATACAAAGTAAAGGTTAATGATAGCAAAAATCAAAATCAACCTACACTTAATGCAGCTTCAGATCACCCTTAGCAAGTGGTTTTATTAGCACCTCCTTGGTAAGCCTTTACCAACCTATTAGTATCTCCAGCTAGAGTCTTATAGTAGTTATTGGAATGTAATGTCCTATCTCTCCCTCCTATTTGGGAAGTTGATATGACAAAACCTCTTCCATGAGGATATGATCAGAATGCATTCTATGATTTTTATAGGGCACCAAGACACATAATGAAGAAATGCATTAGTTTATGACACAAGATATAGTACTTCATAGATGAAAAACTTATTGATCTTGCCACTCCATTTGAGCCTCCTCAGGAAAAACAAACATAGGACAAGGCTCTAAAAATTTTCTCATATCTTTTCCCAAAACATTATAAATAAGAGATAGGGGCACATCAGGTGTTCACCATGCATATCATGCACACCCTTCACCAACTATATGCTAGACACCTTCACTTGAGTCACATCCTTTGAGAAACATAATTGTTGTGTATAATTCCAAAGTTTCAACTAGACCTTCGATCTTCTTCTCAAAGTAGGAGATAGTTAAGAATGATTTGGATTATTATGCACTCTTTATCAAAGCCTACATTGATCACCATCCCATTCATAGTGTTCTCATAGACAATAAATCTAGTGTGAACATGTGCACTATGAAATTACTTCAGCATTTGGGATATTTAGATTAGGATATCACCTTAATGGACATAGTTATTAGTGGATTCAGTGGACTCGTATAGAGCTCATTAGGTTAGATTGTATTTCCTCTACAAGTTGGCATAACACATATGGCCAAACCATTTACTATTTTTCCTAGTGAAGGAGTCTTAGACATGTAGCTTAGTTTACCATGGATCCAAAAACTTTGTGCATTACCTTCTATAGTTCATAGATATGTGAAATGCATTCATGCTAACTAGGTTGTTACAATTGGTGGAATTTCATATGAGTTACCACTCCCTACATCAAATCCATCTCCTACTTTGTAATCACTAGTTTCAAATCCTCTACCAATTATATTTCTTCCTCTAGTTAAGATTTAGATATGGTCAAGGCCTCCCTCTCTAGAATAGAGATTTTATACACTTCAATGGAGGCCTCTCTTAGAGTGACCACTACATCAGTGATAGTTTCAAGTCTTTAGATAGTTTTTGGCTATAGTATTCACACCTAGGTTAGTATCATTTATTTATCATGCCTCTACACAAATGGAAAAATTTTAGAGATATTCTTCTACTACTAGATGGGTCCCTAAAATCCCCATAGTTGCATCCACTTCTCAAAGTTATAAAGGCACCAAACAGTCAGTTTCCACTATAGATATTTTAAAGCACTTATAACATACACAACTTTTAGAGTCACAATATTAGCCCTTCCATCATTCTTCATGATCATGCATGATCCCTCTCCTTGATAGAGGACACCATGATAAGGAGTCTTTTATGAGACTCATTGGTTAGTATCATTTCTTCTTAGTCCTTCTTGTACATAATTTCTTAGCTTACTTATACATAGTTTATTTTCACTTTGTTGTACATAGTTTCCTTATGATTACTGATTCATATATTATTTCAAAATACCAAAAACAATATAACATATCAAAATACCAAAAACTTTATAATTATACACATTATCCATGCTTTACATTGATAATACCATGATAGACTTACATTTTGATGTTTAATTATATTATTTTTATGATTTATAAACATTAACATGCTTCACTTGATCTTCTTTGAGTGTGTGAAATATCACCCAAATTCTTGATTGCTTCACTCTACCCATTGAGAGGGCATCCTACTTTTACATTTGAGACATGCATCAACATATCTGCCCATCAAGGGCATCTTATACATGAATACAACATATAGGTTATGTCATTAATAAATCACACACTCTAATTATCATTTTGATTTACATTAGTTACTAGCTTACATAGATTATTCTATCGACACTCACTATTATATATCACTTATGTATTTCTTAGCATCTACCTAGTCTTTTACTACATGTTTTACATACTTTCACTTCTTGCTTTGATTAGTTAGACATGAGAGTATTTCCATCATTTATATTCCTTATTTTATTACTTTGAGTAGATAGGTGTGATTGCATTTCTCAATTCCTATTTTTTTACTTGTTTATGTCTTAGGACATTTACCAATGTCCTTTGTTTGTACCCTTGTATGTGCTTGTGGCCCTCATGCCAATCTTACTTTCTTACAATTGTATGTGTATGTGATAATTTTAACATGCTTTGTATTCTTACTTTCCCATTTTGAGTGACATGTACCCACATTCCTTTTTTGTTGGCCCCTTGGCCTCTTTTGTACACTTCTTGATTTTTTCCTTATGTGTTTGTTTACTTGTTTTCTTCTTAGTTGTTTACAATACCATGATCCACATCATGAATTATCTTTCCTTATTGGATGCCAAAATGGAAATCATGCTCCATCTCCCCTTGAAAACTAACCATATTTCCAATTCTAGTTTAATATACTTCACATGTTATTACATTGTTACATCTATCTAGGCATATGCCTATTAATCTAACAATATCCAACACAAACTATGTTATATCTTGAGACATATTTTTTATCATCATTGTTATATCATGTATTTTGTAACATAACACACTTTCAAGGTTATTTCTTCTAAGGTTAGTTATTAAAGGGTCTGCATTCCTACCCTCAAAAGAGGGGGTAATAAATAGGGTTTTTTCATAGAGATCAGATCCCTCTATAGGTCAAAATTACTTTTAAGAACACTTAGAACAATAATCAAAATTTCAAAAATGTAGAATAAAATATAAAAAATAGGGAAAATTATAGAATAATCATCATAAATAGTAAAGGATAAGAGTGTCCCATTCAGATTACAATCCCTTACAACAAAGTGTCCACATTTTGGTACTCCTATCCAAATAGCCAAAATCCTAGAATTTTTAGAAATAGATAGAAAGGTAAGGTCAATTATAATTTTGTCAGCTATAGTCCAATTTAGATTAGATATTTTTGGTATAGTTTTACTTAGACTATCTAGATATAGGGGACATCTTGCATAATATGATGGCTCTCACATCCACTTTTAGATTGGGTAGTTGGTACAACTTCTAGATCAAAATCCATGTTATAGACACCAATTATTGGGGGCAATGTGCATATCACATTTACCTTCTTTTCTTTCTAGTTCATTGTATTACCCAAGTATTCTCAATATTTGTGTGCCTTATTCCACTTATAAGTGGTTGGCATCATTTCAAATTGGCTTTCATATAAGCTTAGTTCTCAGTTTTGGAGTGGCTTTCATACAAGCCTAGTCTCCACCTTTTGGAGTGGCCAAGATTGGCTTAGTTCTCAATACACATTCAACTATCCATGCCATATTATAAGATTATAGAGCATTCATGGGATTCATGAGCTATCTCATATGACACACATTCATACTGGTATCAATTCATAGTTCACACATAGTGGGAAATAATGGTTCCAAAAGACTAGCTAGCCTTTGTATTCTTAATCCACTTACTAAAAGATATTGGACACATAATCTAAACATAAATTAACACCTGCATCATCACATAACTTCAATACATAGTGGTAAATTATGGAGCCAAAGGGATAGCCTTTGTCTTCTTGATCCATCTTTGAAGAATTGAGTACTCAGCTCTATTTGTGATATTACTCTTGGTACCACACATACCCAACATTACTCAACATCACTCAACATCATAACATGTTTTGTATTGGTTCATGTAGCTAGTGAGATCTATTCATTCCTTTCTCTTCCTTTCTCTTTTACCTAGCCTTTGTATATTCTTATTTAGACATAGCATGTCTATTAAGAACTAATCTACTCCTTGATTTATCTTACAAATTTATGATTCATATTATGCTCTCTCTATGCACACTCATCATCACACATTTTCATGGGTTTCAACCTTACATGTAAGTTCAAGTACACTTTCTAATTTTCATTTATCCTTGTATTTCACTTTGTTACATCACTATAATAAAGAGGGGGAACATTTAGTCATATAAAATGTCTAAATAGGTATTTTGAGTGTGGCTTGCAACACCCCATCCATAGGTCTTTTTTACATGCTCTTGCAACCCTTCTAAACACCTTTTCGCTCATTTTCAATCATCTAAAACCTTATGAACGATCATTCCACCTTAGCCAAATAGTATTCCCTATGCTAATCTTGTTCCCCTAAGTCCCAAACCTATAGTATAGCAACACCCCATTTAGACTATAGCACCCATAGAGAAGTGTCCCATTTTTATCAGTCATGTCCATTTTCACTTTGAGCCCCAATAGTCATTTTCATCTCATCCTTATCCTTAATTAGGTCAACCTAGCATGAATAGATCATGACCAATTATTCCCTATAAAATCCCACTCAAAGCTCATTTACAAAGGAGGTGACCAAACTTACAAAGCAAGAAAGAATACAAACAAATCACTAAGGTAAACTTCCCTATTCTTTGCACATAGTCAACCAACATAGCTACAATCCTACTCAAATCCTAATACTAGTCCCTAACCACCTCAAAAACTATCAATTTGTCATTTTCATCTACATCATACTATTTCACAAAGCACACTAGGTTGGAGAACTACATATAGCTTGATCCCTCTTCAGAGTATTGGTATGTAGGTAGTGTGCCTACATAAGGGGTGTGGATTGCATATTCAGTACATATTTCACACTAACCTCCCTCTTTCTCAAGTGACTCAAATGTTGTTTTATCAAGAATGATGGAGGGTTAGATTTTGAAGACAAAATCAAATCCATAATAAGTTCCATCGACAACCAATGCTCAATTCTTCACAAGCATGCTCATACAGGCATAGTGCAACTACCTATAAAGTTTTAAGTCACTATGATCAGTTGGGACAATAGTGGTAGGAATTAATAATAGTTTGGACACCAAAGCATCTACTTTTTGGCACTCCTATTATTTTACCCAATGATATAAATTCAAGTTTGTGACACCTTCCCAATCCTACACAACCATTTTCAACCTCTCTATCAGTTGTCTTAGTCTGTTTGACAACTAAGTTATATTTATTATTATTTATTTCTATTTTTAGAAAAGTGAAAAAGATAAATATGTGCACAAATCAAGACTATATTTTGTACCTATTTATTAATCTAGACCCTTAACTAAAATAGGAATAAAACTCCATTATTCCCAAAATAAGTTAAATAAAAAATAATAGATATCCACACAATTGAAAAGAGAAGCCTAATTCTAATTCTAAGTAAGGCCAATGTAGATGGACTAGTGGTTAAGGTAGATTAGAGAAATAGGAATTTTAAAATGCAGTAAATAGAATTATCTAAGAACTTGTAGCAATAGAGGATGGTTACAACACCTCAAATCTCTAGTTCCATGTTAAGAATCATAAAAACATTCTAAGAATCCAAGATCTAAATATTTAAAAATAAGAACATCACACATGAAACTTCAAATAAATGTGATGCAAAACAAGACAAGTCAAATGATTATTCAAAATGAGATCCTAGTATAATAGGAAGCCTTTGCATAAGCGAGAAAGGCAAAACAAAGAACTAGCCTAAATAAGTAATGTGGAATAAACCCTCACATAGGACAAACTAAAAAAGTATAAAATAACTAGATAATAGACTAATGAACATGATAACTACATACTTTAACACATTCCACTTTTCTTTTCATTTATATTTAGCTAATGCACCTATCATTTTATGAGTAGCCTTTGCCTACCACTCTCATCATTTTATAAGTCTTTTATATTTCTTATATATTATCAGATACCAACTTGTTGTCACTTTTATTCTATCCCATATCCCAAGGATAAATACATTTGGACTAAATTACATAGGACTATGTAGGCAACGTCCACTTTAATTTGGACATTTAGAATCAGTTTGGCCACCCTTTCCTTTTATTTTATTCCCCCTATTTCCATAACCGATTCACTATCCCCTTAGCCTAGGGGCACAATATCTGAGTGTAATACCTTATTTATTACATGAAGAATTTTTGGTTGATTACATTGAGTCCTTTATCTTGATTACATTGTGTTCTTTATGCTTCATTCTTTGATTTTTTTGTGTGTTTTATTTAATTGTTTATTTCTTATTTATTTTAAGTGTTGTGTTTGAGTATAATTTATTTACACTTTATTCTTGCATTTGCTTGGGCTTGAGTCATTTAATTTTATATAAACTATTTACATTATTTGTTTATGTTGTATTCAGGTTTATTTATAAATTGTCTATTTATATTATTTGTTTATTTTATCAAGTGTTCGTGATTAAAAGCATTTTATTCTAATTTAAGTCTAGATGATTTGTATCTTGGTTTTAAGTTGGTTACATTTTATATTTTTTAATTTTTTTTTCTTGTGTGTATTTTGTACATTATGTTTTACACTTAAATATTTATATTTAATATCTTATATTTAACTTGTTTACATCTTGTATTTTAACTCTTTTATTTTCTATTATGTGTTTGGTGTTTAAAATGTGTTATGTTTAAATTTGGGTTTTGATATTTTTATCATTATATTAAGTTGTAAAGCATTTAAAATAGGTCTATGTGTAGTTTATATATAAATGTCATTATATGTTATTCATACTTATGATGCATCATTCATTTGAAAAAATAAAATCCAACTGCTCAAGATCATACATATCAATGAAAATCTATAATACATTTCTAAATGCACTATCAACTTATTCAAGACATGATCATAATGACATCCCATAAACATAACATATATATCTCTATGATACCTAAGGACACACATATCCTAAATTAGGCATATATCATCTAGTAATCCTACATGTGAATCCATGAGATAAACATAATTGAAAAATGAACTAGCAATATAGAATATAATAGATTCATGAAAAATAAATATACATCAATATCCATGTTCTGATCAACATCTAACATTTCAGTAGTACAAAATCAGAGAGAATCAAAAAAGAATATTAAGAGTCCATATAAAATAAACCATGAGCCAAAATAAATGTCATATATATCTCAAAATCAATAGTTTTATATATCAAGAGTATATATATCTCATATATATAACAAAAATATAGAGTTACATAATATAATATCAGCTTTCACTCACCCTATCTCTAGGGGGACTCTAATCAAAGATATATCCTATGCCTGGTGTTGGTGATGGTGGTGGCTGTGGAGATGGTTAACCCATAACTACCTATTATGGAGCTAACAATTCCACTAAACACTCTAATGCAATAGTGTGTTGAGACTTCAATGTGTTTTTAGTCTACTAGTTTCTTGAATACTCTTTATAAGTGGGTGACCTAGCCCATACTTGAACCACTACCTCATATTAACTATGTTAGTACAAAAGCTCATCCTTCACATGTAAAACATCATCCTTTGCATGTAAGGAATCATCCTTGGTCATGATCACAATTAACAATGATCTATACATACCACCATCTAATACAAGCTATTAAGCCTCATCTATATTCAAATGAATCTTATACACATCTACTCAATCTTTATCCCTCTCACCTAGGAATTCTAGTAGATATACATCCCACATTATTGATTATTCCTAAAATCCATTCAATTAAGCCTACACCCTTACCAACTTAGCCATCTACCCTCTCAAAAAGGTAATCTCTAAATCTTGGGCTATGATGATGCCCTATAACTTGGTGGTCTCTCCTTGGGTTATAGCTAACTCAGATCATAACCCAACCACATCCTGATCTAGGCCTAAAATCTCTAAAATTTTTGATGTGATCTCACACTACATCTTATAAATAAGATATTGGTCATCTATTGACCTATGACACTAGAGGTCCTAACCTCCCATGTAAACTATAATATCCATGCATGTGCCAAAGGGCCCAACCTATCCTATTCCTATATTAATGCATATGATAGACGTCCCAGCCTCTATTATCCAAGCATCATGACCTAAGTCTCCACATGCTACCTTGGCCATATATGTATATACCAATGGGCTTTATCTCCCATCCCCATCTCCATTTCCGTCTTCATCACTACCATGTACAAATGGGATATATAAAGGTTATTTTGATATATTTTGTATGGGGATCTAAAGAAACTATTTCATAGGCTATGTCACAAGAACATTAACAATTTATAAGGGATTGGCATGTGATATCACCTACTATATTTTACCTCATCGATATATCTGTATCTATGTCTGACCTATATCCCTCTTCTATCTAACTCTCTTATGATGCCTTGGCTATTAGGGATGAGATTTGGTCAATAAAATGGGTCAAAATCCTACCCACCATGTCTTATAGGTGTCTACCACACTAACATGTATAAACCCACATAAATAAGACCACACTATGGGCTATATAACATATCAATAAAAAATTATTTCCTAGCCTCTCAGTATCAGTAGCACCCACTCTATGATCTCTCATGTAATAGGTGATAAATAGTGGGGCCCATATGACACATCTTTCTAGAATCCAAACTAATATTTCATGTAATTTAGCTTATATCTCTCCATGATGAAGTTATGACAACTTGTGATGTAATAAGGCATCAACATAATATTGGAACATAAAACCATCCTATATCCAACCAAAATGCGTCACCTTATATTACCACTAGATAAAGTCAATGTCCACCATCTCATCAATGACACACATATAAAAATAAAAGTCTCCATGATGGTATCAAATTCCCACTCCTATCTAAACCCAAACATAAACCATAAGATTTTTAGGCCCTCTCTAGAATCATTGCCTAACTAGTCACTCTATAGAAATGTGTTACTAAGCCTAGACCTAGAGTAGAGTGTTGTGTCTAATATTGTGCACTCTTTAATATGTGATCATTTGAACCTATATAAATGAGCTAATATAACATGACCCCATGCAAATAAAGTGGTGTAATAAAACATGTCATAGACCACTCTTATAACCTTGATTTGAAAGAATCATCTACTCTTTTTAGGAAGTAAGAGTTTGCTAACAAGAGCCATCAAGATTAAAACCTCTTGGGGCATTGATCCATATATTGGATGTGGTGACACTCCCATAATAGTCAGTACAAGCCAATCTAGGTCCTCTGAAGCATTAATGTTAATGGACCCCTCTGAAATAACTAGATCTATCACACTAATCAAATCTTCTAAAATTGTTATCCTTCCCTCTAACATATAATAGATCTACTAACCCTAAATAGACACTTTAAAAATCTTGTGAACATCTTCTAGGGTCATGGTAGAGTCTATAATAGGTAAGTGGAATGTTAAAGTCTATGAATACTAGTGTTTTACTAGCACTAACAAGTATGCATGATCTAATTGAATCATTAATAGCTAGGCTATATGTCATAAATATACTACCTCTAAAATCCCCATAATCTCATCTATCATGATCCTCAGATAGTGCAGTATCAATAACCACCACTCACGCATTGTCATGACTCCTACACTCTCCTCTATAAAACACACTAAATAGAATCAAGTTAGTCACTTTTTTATTTTTCTTATAGTTGATCAATTTACCCTTTTCTTCTAGTTTTGGTCTTAGAATTCTAATCTTATATCTTAGTTTCCCCTTTTGCCTAGACCATTTGACATGTTCAACAACCTCATCATTTTACTTGGTGACTTCATCATTATAGAGCATCTTTACCATTTTGAAGGTTGATCTCACCATTTTCCTTCTTAGGTCTGTGTCTTCACTATTATGCAATTCAATCCCACCATTCGGTAGAAAAACCTCATTTTTTATAGAGAATTTGATATTTCCATGCCTTGTGTTGTTTGTTATCTAGTTTTACTATTTGATTGGTGATACCATCATTTACCTCACTGCTATTTTTTCTATATCACTATTTTTCATGATTCCCATCTAAATTGGTGATCTCATCAATTTGGTGATTCCCACCATATATGGCAAGGTCATCGATCTAGCCTTGACATTACCAATTTGGTTATGACTATGTTGTTTTAGTTATGACCTCTTATTATCATGGGTGACTTTGCCATTTTCATAATTTTGAAAATAATGAGGTCACCATTATTTATTTTCTACCTAGCATTAAATGTAATTAATGACAAAATTAAAAACCAAAAAAGGTACTTACCAATGCCCCACTCCGTGATGGTCATTGGTAATCTTGGACACATTACCTAAAGTATATTTTCTGTGAGATAGTAATTTTCCTCATCTATATCAAGCATAAATACTATAGCTCTAAATTGCATTAATGGAGGATAAAAATGAATATTTTTCACCCTTAGGGTTGAATATATAATCAAAATTTTGAATTTTTACCCCCTTGGGCCTCTTTATGATATATTTTTCTTCCCAAAAGGCCCATTTTTACCTTTTTAATCATTTTTTGAGTTTTTTCTTCCATCTATTTTGAATTTTAGCCTCTTCTATTCAAACACATGTTTATTTCTTTTATTCGTGAGCTTGTCCATCAAAAATAATTTTTCCACTCGCCCTTGAAGAAGGAATAATGGGTATCCCAAACCATGTTTGGGGCGTACATTTTTAGAATAAATTGGATACTTTATGTTATTTTTTTTGTTTGTGTTTAATTTTTCATTAAATGTTGTTTGTTTCCCTTTTCTATTGTCACCTCGACTCAGTCCACAATGTTGACATGGGCATCATCATGGTACTTCATGTTACGTAGTTGTATTTTAGTTTATCCATTGGCATAAAATGACATTCCCTTCATAATTTTTATCATTGGTTCAATGTTATCATTTATCTAGTAGATTAGGGGTCAATTCTTATTCACATTAGTGATTGGTTATCTTGGTATTTTATATCATGTTGCATAACATTTTGTTTGTACATAAAAAATCTAGATGTTGGAGGTCTAATTAGTAATGCTAAAAAAGGATATCTCCTTATATACCATCCCCAAACCAATTTATCATGTACCTAATCATTATTTAGTGAAATAAAGACCTCTTCCCTACTAGGGTAAACCATTTTGATTGATCAACTATATAATCTACCCTACTAGGGAACCTCCTTCAATCAAATGATCCAATGTACCTTATTAGGACACTTTCTTATGAATCAATTAGGGACACCCTTTTTGGGGAAAATTTATTTCTATTTCTTCCATCTCTTTTTTGAGATACTATGTATTTCTTTCATCCCAGTCTACCTCTCAAGGGGCCATCATGGGTTACTAATTATTTCTTTAGCCAAAATTTTCAAATTATTATTAATTATTTTTTTCATTCTTTAAGAAAATTTTATTGTGCATATTGTCTCATAATGCCTTATAAAATATTATAAAATGTAGACACTCAATTCTCACTACTGTCATGTCAAAATTACAAGTTTAAACAATTTCTCATAATAATGCATAAATTGAACTAAAATCGTTGAAACGCTTTGATTCATCTACATGTGTCATGTGTAACTCTTGATTCATACCAATGTGTTCTTAATTATTCATTAACCTATACATATTCATTATCTTCTTCTAATTCATATCCAACCAAATTATGACCTAATAAATTGACATTTTAAACCAATAGTGCATGACAAAAAATCAAGTTCTAGGAATTGTAAAAAGCCTAATTAGATCCACTTAACTTTTAAATCCAATTAAATGTTTAAGTGAAAAATACATATCAAATTAGTTAATATCTAATTTTGAAAAATTAAAATTTACTAAATATTTGGAAAGGTGACATCATCAATCATAAATTCAAAAATCAAGCCATGCTTAATAAATGCAACAAATATTTGATTCATGCAAGCTATGCCTATTAATTACCCTCTTATTTCAAAATATTAATTGTAACCTTAATTAAATTTGGTTTATAAATTTGAATCAATCTTGGACACACATCTTGATCTTGAAATGGATGATCGGTATCATTCTAGGAAACTATAAATACAAGAGCCTTCATGGACAATTATCAAGCTTTATTATGTAAATAATTAATGCTAAACTATTGATAAAATCTTCACCATTTATTCATACTATTTGATCAAATCCATTGGTGGTTAATGGGATATGATATTGGAATGAAAAAAGTGCATTGACAAATTTTGTTACTCCATAAACCAAACATAAGAATTTTCATAATAGTTAAAAGGTGGGGTCATCAAGGAAGGTAAATGTCTTGTTCATCTTCTCTTATTGGTTTCTTTGTCTAGTGATTCTAGCTCACCCTAGGGAATAATAATATAGTGTTATTTCTTGAATTCATTTTGGATTTGATTCACTAACATTTTATTAACCCTCTTTGTAATATTTTTCTACACACCTTTCTTATACATTGCACAATAAACAAAAAATCAACTTCAAGAAACCTTCTAAGACACATATGCTTGTATTTCACATTATCATATTTGATATATAAATTATCATATATTTTTATTGTTATTTTTGTCTCAAGGATATTTATTTTTATAAATTTTATTTCATTTAGTTTAATTTTAACAACACCATTATTTTTTTTTGGTTTTTAGTTTTATATCGTTTTAATTTAAGCATTATTTAATTTTTGGTTATTTTTTTATATCACATTAAATTCATCCTTTGTTTCCCTTGTTTTTCTTAGGTAGCACTTATAGGTTTTTCACCAATATTTTTTTTATCACTTTTTTGTAATTTTTGCCATGGTCTCTTTGTGATTCTTAGGCTCTAACTTATATTCCACTATTTTGGGATGACCATTTACCTTCTCCCTCTTTTGGGATGACTACTAATTTCATTGGTACTTATATCAAATCCCTTGTAGGCTAGTATAGATTCCCTAGTGACATGTCTATAATATCATATCCCCATCCCTCTTAAAGTATTATTTTCTTTCCTTATAACCAGTTATGATAATATTCATCATTATATCAATTATTAAATGGATGGTTATCTCGTGATCCCCATACTTCTCTTATTCCCTTTCATTTATGACACACATAGGTTGGTTTTGAGATTAAAAACTTAATTATGGGTAAGACTATGAGTATTTAGACACAATAGTCTTTTTATCATTATCTCTAGTGGCCAAGTGCAAACTCTCTTGTGTTACGTATCTATTTCATCCATGTTTTGTTTTTTTAATCTGTGTGAAGGAGGAAAATAAAAATACAAAAAAGTTAAAATACATATCATAAAATAAAAAGGAAATTATCAAAATACAAATACAATATTAAAATATAAATCACACCAAAAGATGTTATCTTTATTTGGTACATCTCCAATTCTATTTGAATCTCAAACTCCTTAGTTGTCCTCATGATAGAGTTAAGGTCCATTGATGTGTGATAGGATAGTAGACTAGGGTAGGAGGTCTCATTATGTCATATATTCATAGTTAAAACTAATTTCTCACATTAATACCTATTCTTTTAATTAAAAAAATGGATTATCAGGGCTCCTAACGAATGGGGAACATATTGTGGGATTGTATAACCCATTTTATTTTTCATGTATGTAGCCTTCATGGGATCACTTATGTACTTCACTTATTATCCCAAGATTTGTGTTCATTAGTTGGAGTGTCTAAGGTCCTTTTTGATGATAATTATTAACCTCACCTACTTGTCAAGTGTGTCTCATTCCTGATAAGGATGTTTACATCACCCATGTGCTGCCTCACATTCTTTATCTGCATTAAATTTTTCTAGTTATCCCTTTGTTGTGTATGACTTTTAGTTTATCATATTTTACTTATTACACATATTAGATTATATTTTATGAGTTACATTATAATACCTCAGATAGGACTAAGTTTTCCTCACAAACATCCCTTCATATTTGGCTACCACACCATCTCATTATCATATTAGTCAAGTCATTATGCGGTTGTGTTTTCTAACATCATATTTTAGTACAAGTACTAAGTTTGAATTATCATTCCTTATAGGTTTTACATTTTTGTTCCTATTTTATTTAATTTATCTTACATAAGACATTTTACATGTATAATTATCCTTATTTATGTTTTACTTGACATTTTTGTCTCATATTTTCACTTACATTTAATTTTCAATCATTTATGTTTTCTTCATGCTACATTTGATATGTTTATATTATATGATATTACATTCATTTACTTACATATATATTTTTGGAGTTTTATTACATTGATATTTCATTTAGTTATAACATTTTACATGTTTTTTCACATGATTTATTATTGTAGACATTAATTTTTTATCATTTTGTCATTAAATGTTTGGTCTTTTGGTTATAGCCTATCCTTTATGATTTCAAATTAAAAAAATTCAAAGTAATTTTTTTAGTTTGAGAGTTATTAATTTCCACTTTGTCCATCATGTCTATGCACACATTGATTCTATTATTAGCCTTGCATCCTCCTAGGGTTTCTCAAATGTAGGTATTACACACTCCACAATCCAGCTATGATATTTGCATATAGTCATTCAATATAAAGGTTAGTTAATATATTTATATGTTACTTTTAGTTACTTTCATTTATTTTCAACATTTTTTCTTTTACATTTTCTAGATTGTTGATATAGGTTTATGAATAATAAATGTTATAATGAATTGTGTCAGGATAGCTAGTGCATTTGGAGATAGGTAAATGTGGTGATATGTTAGATTTGAAGGATGTTGAAATTGACATAATAATTGTAGGTTAGGTTTGAATAAGTCTATAATGTAAAATAGGACCATTGATGATTCACTTTGGAGTAGACATTTCAATTAGGTTCCCCTTGGGTTCATGTGACCTAAGAGATTGAGGTTTGATGAATATAACCACCCACATGATGTTGTTTATGTTAGATATGTTTTCCTTTAATTTTAGGAATAAGGATGAACTATGGTTTGTAAAACATTAATGGATGATTTGGTATTAGGTGGGTGTTTTCATTTATAATTAGATAGTTGATGTTGATGTTAATGTGATTATGATTTATTAGATTGGGATTGAGATACTTTAAAGTAGTCTTCATAATGTTGTTGAGTAATAGTGTAAATATTAAAATATGAAGCAAGTAAGGAATCAAAAATGAATAATTGGAAATCATGAAAATTCTCATGAGAATTACCTATCGTAGCATGCCATTAATAAAAGTTATTAGGATTATACCATTTTAGAGGATGTTTGGAAGAGTCAAAGCTCATGGTTTTATAAGGTGGCATATTTCTCTTTAGTTTTTGGAGACTCAGGGAATGGTGGGTAGGGATTTTATTATTTGGTTTGAAATATCCCTCATTCAGTTTTTAGGTAGGATTAAATTGAGATAAAGGGATATAAATGACATTAGCTAGTGATTCTTTATGAGATGATTTAAATTGACTCATAAGAATGTCTTTAATTTTTGATTGATCTAAGGAATCTTTCAAAGTCTTAGGGGAAAACATCTTAACTTCTTATTGAAGATGGGATTAAAGAGAAGTGACAAGAGTTTGAAAAGATTATCATCACCCATGTTATTATCTTCTTTGTGATCTAGAGACTTCCACTATTTGATGAAAGTGTGAGCAAATTCATTAGAAAGTTTATTAACATTGATGAAATGGTTAATACTATTTTCAAGAAGATCATTATGTTAGACTTCCTTAACTATAATTTTAAATGAATCCTCTAGTTTATAAATGGAAAGTATAGGAAGTTTATCATGCCATTCTAGTGCATCTCTAATAAAGGTTTTAGATATAAGTTTGGTAGTACAAAAGGTATTAGTTTGAACTTGTTCCTTATAGAGTTTTAAAAAATATTTGACAAAGAATGTAGGATCTTTAGTTCCATCATATGTCATAGTTTTAAATATGTTTCCAATGTATATGGACATAATGAGGGGAGATAAAAGTTCATTTTGAAGATGTTGATGCATTTTA
This sequence comes from Torreya grandis, assembly GCA_037957365.1. Lineage (NCBI taxonomy): Eukaryota > Viridiplantae > Streptophyta > Pinopsida > Cupressales > Taxaceae > Torreya > Torreya grandis. Next base: position 352,847 of record JARHVA010003157.1, on the reverse strand, counting down.
TTTTGAATTGGAGGTTGAGGAATAAGGTTTATGATGGGATATATAATAAGATGAAGAAAAAAATTATGATTTGGCTAAGTCATGATGACTTGAGCTTGGCTATCCATTTTCAAAATATGGTTTTACAACTAAATAATTTGATTGTTATTAGAAGCTTACATAAGGGTCATTTTTTGGAACAATTGTGAAATTATTTGATTTATATCTATAGGTAGGTTTTGATTATAGGTATTAGGAAGGGGAATTCCAACATTGGTATTGGGAGGAAGATTCCAAAACTTAGTGTTGGTTTCCCCAAATGTGGTGGAATAAGAAAGAAGCTTGTTAAATCTACCATTATTATTAGGAGTGTAGATGGTATTATCATCAATATAATTGAATATTTGGGAGTCATCAATTGTTAATTTTTATTATGGGTGGAGCAAGGGAAGCGTGAATATTGGTTTGAATAGTTGGAACATATTGTGAGGTTCCAAGAATAAGGTGTATAATTATGATGATTTTAGATTTTTCTTTGAGTATTTTTTAAATCTACTATAAAATATGGGGTAGAATGAGAATGACAATATCTAGAATTATTTTTTGAAAAATTGAAGCATGAATAATTGTCTTTCATGGTGGACAAGGTGATAAGAAAAGAATAACCTATGTAGGATATGAATGGATTGAGGCTAGAATGAAAGATTCTAAGAGGAGACTTCATGATTTTAATTGGATTGGAGAATTGGTAGAATATGTGATTGATTACAAAACATGAACACTATTGTCCTAATATGATAGAGTAGTTTAGAAAGTAAATGTTAATGAATTATATTGACTAAAATATATTAGATCTATGAAGGATGATGTAGTTAAGTATAATAACAAAGAACTATCATAGAGAGAATAAATATATCAAGTTAGGTTCATATAATTGAAGAAAGTAGGAACAAGGGTATTAAAATGTAATATATCAACTTTGTTTGATGTAATTACATAGACTAAAAACATAGATATAAATATATATCAAGTCTAGTTAATGTAGTTACATCTAGGAAAAATTTAATAATGTTATAAATGTGATCTAGGAATTTGACTCGAGAGAGGATGGTTAGTATTGTGCTAGTTCAAAAATGAAAACAAAATGAAATATAAACACTAATAACATAACATCTCTTGGCCTAGACACCAGGGAGATCTTAGTTAATAATCATGAATGAAATACATAAATAAAATGGAAAATAAAACTCTTTTACCTTCCTTAGATGCTCCAAAATGCTTGTTGTGGTGGTTTGCTTAGCTTGTGCTTCAAGAGGTCTTATTCAATAGAGTGTGGCTACCTTTATCTCCTCTTGGCACCTTTAGCTTGTGGCTTGGCTTGGAATCAATTTGGCATGGTAACACTATTTTCATGAAGCTTTTGGAACCAAGATTGCATTATAACCTTGCATAAATTAAGCTTAGAAATGATGTTGTGAGGCCTCCTATTTATAAATTTTTGGATTTGATCAGAATCAACGTCAACCATCCATCTCAAGATTGAGATGTGTGGTTAAGGATTAATTCAATTTTATAATTAAAATATGTAATTATCCTTATCATGGAATTGGAAAAAAGGGCAATTAAGAGGCATGGAGGGCATGAATCTTGATATTTGTGGCATTTATGGCCTAGGGATGTCTTTGCAAGAACTGAGGTCACTTGATGATGAAAATATTCAATATTCATTTCCAAACAAATTACTCAACAAGTTTCCATGGAAATTTTTATTGGGACTTAATTTGGGTTAATTAGCTATTAAGCATGATTAAGCACATTGTGCACAAATTACCCAAATTGATATAATGCCTTATTATTAGTCCTAAATTTGACTGGATTAGAATTAGAAGTTCACGTCAAATTTTTTGGCTGTGTATTCCCATTTAGAAAGTTGCCAACAATAAATAACAAAGGTAAAAGTCTTGTGCAAAATATTTGATAGGAAAGAGTAGTGTAGAGCATGTAGGTGCAAATTTGGCATTTTGACTCAAAATAGACTGATCAAAGTTAGTTGGCCCATAAATTGCGTTACCCCATTTAGGGATACCCTAGCCAAAATTGGAACTTGATATGTTAGTTTCACATCATTTAACACATTTTAGTGTTTTTAGGCCAAATTGTGTATTTTGGGTGGAAATTGACAAAAAACTTGGTTGGAGGTTATTGGCAACTAGTTTTAGGTGTCAATAATTTTCCCCTATTTGGAAAGGCATTTTAAGCTCTAAGCATATTAACATATTCTCAAAGAATGAAAAGGTCATGTATGCTTACAACTAAAATGATGATAAACTAACTTTTGGCATAAGTGGATCGACAAATGGTCCCTCAAAAAGAAAGAAGCAAAATGAGGGGACCAAAGAAAAGAAAGATGATGGAGTGAAAACATAATGATAGTGAAGAAGTAGTCAAAATCATTGAGAATGCAAGTGGGATGGTGCACAATGGCTTGCATAAAGGTGGTTATAAGCATTGTACCCTGATCATGGTAATGTGGTATGATAACATAATGATTTTCCCAAAGGTAGGTATAATCATTGAGAAGATGGAGCTACCCCAGTTAGGACATACAAACAAGATAATAGCATGCCCCTATATAGGCAAAAAAAAATAAAGTGGTGATAACACAATGATTTGACTAAAGGTAGTTATAATCATTGAGAAATGTAGGTGGGATGGTGTGTAATGATTTGCTTATAGGTAGTTATAATCATTGGACCCAATTATGGAAAACATGATAAACATGGCTGAGGATGATGATAACACAAATGGTAATGATGAATTGTAACAACATACTAGTAGGTATATGCTCATCTGAACTAATAAAGGTTGAAATTATTTCATGGTTAATCACTCTATTTGGGATATGATTGGGATGAAATCAGGATGTCAGTTTTGAAGAGATGCCACCATTGCTGAATAGACTTTTTGAAGCTAAGGTTTTTTATAGAATGTGATGGTAGGTTTTATGATAGAACACCATAAATAATTGGCCAAAATATGCATAAGGACTGACTCCCATAATCTAATACTCAATAGAAAATAATGCACCATTGATAAAAACCATGATGACAATGTAAACATATGAATAGGGATGGATTCAAGTGTAAGTGTGGATATGGAATCACCCAATGAACACATAAATTAAATCAAGGCAATAGTGATAAAAGAAAACAAATAGGCAAACAAATAAAATAAATAGAAACAAATAAACAAATAATGTAATAAAGAAAACCTACGAACATTGCCCCTAGAAAATAGGTGACAACTTAACAAACTAACTAAATGGGGGAATAGAAGAAAAGGAATGGGATGGGATGGTTTAGTTGTCTGCATATGCACTAGGCAAGTGGATGATGCCTACATAGTTCCATGCATGTAATATCCAATAAAGAAACTTTAGGCTAAATGTAGTTCTCTTTGGGAATGGGAAGAATGTGATAACTGATGAAAACAAATAGAATGGATGTGATAGATGAATAAGAATGGTATTGAAAAATGGAAAGTGCATGAGAGAAAAGGCCAAAAAGGATGGGGAGACTAAATTACAAGTGATTTTCTTGTAACTTAGTAAGGGCTCCCAAAATCCTTAAGGCAAAGAAGTGGCCAATGTTTTTATTCTTTTCTACCAAAATTTCAAATGTTTTTAGAAGTGTTTTGGAGTGTTGCAACTAAATAGAGAATGATGAGACACTAAATGGTTTAATCTCACAAAATGGTGAGAACATTCATACTTAGGTTAATCACAAAATGGTGGGATAATTGCTTAGGTTGCTCACAAAATGGTGAGAGAGTGGCTTAGGTTTCTCACAAAATGGTGAGAGCATGGCTTAGGTTGCTCACAAAATGGTGAGAGCATGGATAAAAGGGGTGATTAATCTGACCTCAAAAAGTATTGAGTTCTACCTACATACTCCTAGAGTAGGACCTTAAGTCATTGTAGTTCTTCCCTTATAGTGGAGGAATTCAATTAGTGCAACAGTCAATTCAAATAAAGTAGGCATAGTTGGTAAAAAGACACAGGATGGCATATGAATTAGCAAGTTGGTATGTCAAATCTTAGTATTTCCCCTAGTTTTACCATAGGTGGTTATAACTAGGACACAATGTCATAGATTAATGGTACTAATTTTCCCAAAGGTGGTTATAATTACTAATAAGATTGGTGGTAAGAAAAGACTAACAAACGAAGGATGAAACTACTAAAAATTTTATCACACTATCTAAAAATATGATATCTGTTTGAAGTTATTAAACCAATTGATGAATTAATCAAATACCTTGATGCTAAAACTTTGTAATAAATGATAAAAACCAAGGTCAAACAGGCTAGGTTTTAGATCACGATAGGTTGATAGGTTGAAAGTAGAAAGTGGATATGGCAAAGAAGATGGATAAGAATGGTATGTGTATAAATAAGAATAGTGACAAAAAGGCATAACTAAAATGGTCCTTATAGACAATGCACCTTAGCATTAAAGCATAGTACCACTTGAGATGAATAATATTCATTGGCTCTAGAAGTTCATCACCATCTGGTATGGCAAGCCTGTATGCTCTTGATCCATATTATACAGTGATGATGAAAGGCCCTACCTAGTTTGGTTTGAATTTCCCTTTATGTTTCTTCTCAACCATGGTATTCTTTTGGTTTTCTATGAGAACAAGATCACCAAGTTTAAATGTTTGATAATTCACACATTGATTATAGTGGCCTTTGAGTCAATTCTGATATGATTGAATATTATTGAGCATGGCCATGTATTTCTCATCTAGTAGATCTAGCTCTTGTAGGTGAGATACTTCATAGTCATGATCATCTAGGACATGCTTGAAAGAGATGTGTAGTGAAGGCAATTCAACCTCAATGGGATGGATGGCTTTAGTACCATAAAAAAGTGAGTATGGAGTGGCTCCTATGGGGTATAATGATTGGTATGATATGCCCAAAGGGTAAGAAATATTTGGAGGTGCCAATCATGACCAACATCATTGACAATATTTTTGAGAATGTTGATAATTTGGCATGGTCATTACCTTGAGGGTAATATGTTGTATAAAGGTGTTGTGTAATGTTGTATTTAGTACATAACTAGTCTACATCTCTATTCTTGAATGATCCTCCATTATCAAATATAATTTTAGAGGGAATACCATAATAGTAGATGAGGTGGTTGAAGATGAATTTAAAAGTTTGCTTTCTAGTCACATAAGTGAGGGGTATAGCTTCAACCGACTTAGTGAAATATTTAGTGGTCATAAGGATATGTTTATAGCCATTAGATGAAGTGGGGTTAATCTTTCCAATGAGGTCAAGTCTCCATGTAGAAAATGGCCATGGTGTTGACATTAGTTTCATAGTTTTTGTCAGGGCATGAATCAAATTAGCATGCCATTGACATTTGTCACATTTATTTATATACGCAGTGGCATCTATGTCTATTTTGGGATAATAATAACTATTACACAAGATATTTTTAGATAGGACTACCCTGTTAGAATGGGTTCCACATACTCCTTTGTGAACTTCTCTTAACGTTAATGTAGACTCTATTGAAATTGAACAATGAAGTAGAGTTCCATCAAAGCTACAATGGTAAAGAGTGGATCCAAGTAAAGTATACTGAGTGGAATGATGAACAAAGGCTTTGGTTTGTTTTTGAGATAGGCTAGGTGGTTGAACTTGGTCATGAAGGTATTTGTAAAGTTCTAAGTACTAAATAGAATTAGGACCAATAATATGATGAAAACAGTCCTTAGTCTGCTCTGTAACCATCAACATGTGAGCTAACTTCTTCTAGAGGTTCCATAAATTTTAACATACTTATATAAACCTATTCAGATCAATCATTCCTTTAGCGGAAAACTTAAAACTCTTCCTTTGACCTATAGGCTGTGATATCATTCTTTAGCCCTGTTTCCTCTATTTATTGGCCATAACTCCTTTTAGGTTAGCTCAACCATGAATTTGAAAACATTTCTGGATACCCATTAAGTCCTTCTATAACATACTAGAAAATCTCCTAGGGTTACTTTGTATATAATTGTACTTTATCCTTTAAGCCATGTTCTAATTAGCCCTCCTTTAGTTCAAAACTCCTTGTCCAGAGTAAAGTATGGACTTTCTAATCAAACCAAGCATCATTTAAGATACCCACTACCTTCTTACAAGATAATTAAACTTTTTTTAGTGCACTTCTTTGGAGAAATCCACTTTTCCTATATTGGTCTATTCTCTTTTCTTCACATACACCTAGAACTCACTTGGCAATTGACTTTTTCCATATTTGTCCATATTGCAACACTTGGAAACCACTTCCAATAGTTTTTTAACATATTCAAGGGTCATGTTGTAAACTTTTAATAGTTTTCAAGAATTTAAACTCATTTTAAAAGATAGACCCTAGTTCAGGATTTTCTTCAAACTTGCAAAGGCCGAGAGCATAGTAATTGTGACTGGGAGTGTTTTACAATGTTTCAAGGGTTCCAGTCAATTGATTAGGGTCTGTATTACTACCCTACACCTTCTCCAACCATTCTCCAAGTCATATCAACCTCCTATGTCTTCCAATGCTTAATATCTTAGTTGGCTTTGATTGTATATGCATGACAGTCAACAGGGTTCTTGATTTTCTTCTCAAACACAATGATCAATAGGCTTTCAAGGTAATGTATAAACATGTAAATATCCTAAATGATTTCCCCATTCATATTATCTATCAAAGATGAATTTATCAATTCATTTACTATGCAAAACTTGCAAATTTCTTATCATTGCCTGTATACTGTCACCTACAGGCCTGAGAGCCAATTGTTGGAGTTTTAAGATATCAAAGGGTTTCTAAAGCCTGTTTCTTCTTCTCTTAAGTTTATACTTGCCTTATAGACCTATCTCCATGCTATTATAAACTTCATGTAAATAATTCCATGTGGATTTACCTTGGATAGTGGGTTGTAGGTTTGGATGCCTGAATACCCTGTTTAGGCCCTGTTTAGGCTTTTTATAACATTCAAAGCTATTTAAGACCTCTTGGTCACATAATACCAATTTTAAATTATTCTCAACATGAAAAATAACTATTATTTCTCAATATTCTATAGATAACCATCATACACACACATACACAGGCACGTCAACAGAATTCCATAAAAGAAACCATAACTTAATCATATGAAACAAAACATTCATTCTTTCTTAGATAAAATAAGAGACTTACAATTCAATACAAGATCCATTTTCAATGTTCAATGGATTTCAAAGCCTTGTTTTCTCCTTCACACATTCTTGACTTTACATCAAATCTGCTCCTTCTCTTTAACTTTAACATCTCCTGAGTGAGGTCCTCCGTCACTATTTCTCCTCTCTTTTCTTCATTCTATTCTCTTTACTTGAATGAGAGGACCTTTCCTCTCTATCCTTCTTCTCCTCTACATCCCTCTTATCCTCTCTTCTTATTGAATTCTCTCTTTTTCTCTTTTCAAGAACCTTTTCTCTAACCTCTATGCCCAATTTGGGCTTAAGGCAAAACAAAATACTATTTTTAATCTTTAACAATATACTAAGGTTGAAAATATTTTCAACCATTTCTCCCTTATTTCCTCAACAGCCCCAACAATCACTTTTTACCTTTTCACATTTTATTTTTGACAATTACATTTACTCTCAAGGTAAAATTTTGAAATCTAAACACAATTTGGAGAGAAAATAAGAATTTGAATTTTCATGCTAGAATATCATTTGAATTTGCATGTTTGATGATCTCAACTAGTCCTCCATGAAGCTATTGATGATGCTCCTGCATCATACTCTCCCTGTAGAAAAGATTTAAACCTTAGTTCAAATGAAATGCTTCCTTCATGCATTAGTCTTCATTCTATCCTTGGATCCCAAGGTTTTGTTGCCAATACCAATTCTTGTCTTTGTTTGGAATAGTCTTTGTCCTTTATTTTGCTTTTCTTCCTCTTCTGGTATGTTCTTCTCCTCATCTCTTTCTCAGCTGCCATCTCCCATTTCCATGCTTCTTAATTTTCATACATATCTTCTAGATCTTTTTGTTGTTCTTATTATTTTGGGAGCTTCTCTAATGACTCATGTATGTCATTCACTTTAGCTACCTTCATACCTGCATACAAAACATTCAAAGCCACCTTAGAATCAAAATATTTAGGTCATGAAGCCTCTTGGCTGTCTCCATGCTCTTGTTCCTTGATCAAAACTGTCCTTGCCTCTTGGGTTTGCTCTTTTCTTGCTTCACTCTTCCCAATGTTGTCTTCACCATGACTTATACCTATATGTAGCTCTCTTAAAGAGCTAAAGAACTCTTCTAACATTCTCATTTCCTTCTTTAGTGAGATCTCATATATCCCACCATTCTCTTCATCAAACTTGGGTCCTTCATTCACAAGGATTACTTGCCCTTCATCTCTTATCTCATATTTTCTTACCTCTTGCCTCAATTCATTTCCCACCTGATCAATGGTGCCAGCATGTTGATATGTACCTCTACACAACTCTTTTGGAGGATTCAACAACTTTTCTATCCTCTTCAACTCTTCACTCAACACAAGCTCATCCAAATCTTCATGTCCTATATCAAACTTAGGACCAAATTGTCTTTCATCCTCTATAAATACATTCATCCACTCTATGGTTTCTTCGTACAAGTCAACTTCTTCATCAACATCAATATACTTATCAAGTATAATTTTAGTATTCTTACCTTCTATCTCCTTACTCTCTTCAATCTCTGCTTGAAGCCATCTTGATTGCTTTGCTACATACTTTCTCCTTTCCTCATCATCCATCCATTTGGAATTCTCTCATTGCTCTTTGGTATACCTCTCAAGTGTCCTGTCTTTATGGAATGCTTCTTCCATACTCACCATCTCTCCTTCATTCTCTTGGCTGCTGGAATCACCTTCAATCCTCTTCCATTGACTTCTTGGTGTTGTTGCTTTCACGCTCACATCTTTTCTCTTTGCCTTCTTAGGCACCCACATTTGATTCTTCTTCTTATCATTTGACTTCACAAGCCATTTAGGCATCCTATCACCATGCTCTTGTACCATCACTTCCTATTGCTTAGGAGTTTGATTTTTCCACCATTTAGGCATCACATATCCATGCTTAAATTCTCTTTTTGAGGGCTCTATCATCTTTCTTAACTCTTGCACCTATATATTAGCAGCTTCATGCTCATAATAACAATCAAAATCAGGTCTTAACACTTCATTTACTTCTTTGATAGCTTGATCCATGGAGCAATATTTCTCTTCCTTTATGCTTGGCTGCTCTCTTTCTTCCTCTTGGCATTCAATGGTATCATGGAATTCAACTTCATCTTCTACCTCTTCTCTTACTTGTATGGGTTCTTCAACACCTTCCTCATGCATTAACCAATGAATCTCTTCTTCTTTATCAATAGCATCAAACTTTTTCTTTTCTCTTACACATTCACTTATGTACTTGGCATCTTCTCTTGCACCAATCTCTTCATTATTCAAGGCCCTTCTCTTGACCTTCATAAGGCTGATCATACCTGGATTTATCCACTCAAAGACAATATTAGAAATAAAAACAAGAGACCATAATGTCTCCATGAGTGCTCTCTTCACCAACACTCTCATCTTCTCAAGTGTTCTTCCTGGCACTTCATCTTTTCTTTCTTTTCTTCTCTTGTTCTCCTCAATGAGAACCTTCTTCACAACTTCGTCCTCTTGTTGATCACTTGGCAAACTTTTCATCCTCTTTCCTCTATGGGCTTCTCTCTTCATGGAAATCTTCTTTTGCCTTCTCCTTTTCCTTAGGAGATCTATTGGCCACTTCAACCTCTTCTTCATTGGCCATACCCATGCTTGCTTGTCCATCTGCATCCAAGACTCATATTCATCTTTAATCTTAGCTAACTCTCTCTTCAAATTAGCAATCTCTTTATCAATTACAAAACTATTCATACCTTTGATGCTTGCTTTCTTCTTGGTGCCCTCATGTACCTTACTGCTCTATAGTGCCTTCATCAGTACTTCCATTTCTAAGATCTTCACCCAAGTATTTTCCACCTTGGTCTCTTGATCCCTTGTCTCACCTAAGCCTTTTCTCCTTGACTAGTCTTTTGACAATCTTCTTGATCTCACCTAGGCCTTTTACATCCTAGTCTTTTGATCCTTTTCTCAATCCTGCAACAACTCTTTATACAACACTTCAACAAACACAAATCACAAATACAAGCTTACCTTGCTTTGGATCTTCTTCTTGATCATTCACTTGCTCCCTTACTTTTGAGCTTCTCTTAGCTCTTCACAAAGCCTTCCATGGCTTCTTCTCCTCTTAAGCCTCAATGGCTTGACTACCTTCCTCTTCACCTGTTTACTTCTCAACACAATAAACTCAAATCAAATATCAAATTTTCTCATACCTTTCTTCCATAGGGTCTTCTAGCACTTTGTCCTACTGATCCTCTTGCCAAATCCTATAACAACTCATTAGAAATCATAACCATCAACAAATTACCAATTCCCAAGAGCTTCAAGCTCTGATACCAAATGATGAAAACAGTCATTAGTCTACTCTATAACCATCAACATGTGAGATAACTTCTTCTAGAGGTTCCATACATTTTAACATACTTATACAGACCTATTCAGATCAATCATTCCTTTAGTGGAAAACTTAAAAGTCTTCCTTTGACCTATAGGCTGTGATATCATTCTTTAGCCCTGTTTCCTCTATTTATTGGCCATAAATCCTTTTAGGTTAGCTCAACCATGAATGTGAAAACATTTATAGATACCCATTAATCCCTTATATAACATACTGAAAAATATCCTAAGGTTACTTTGTATAGAATTGTACTTTCTTCTTTAAGCCCTATTCTAATTAGCCCTCCTTTAGTGCAAAACTCCTTGTCCAGAGTAAAGTACAGAGTTTCTAATCAAAAAAGCATCATTTAAGATACCCATTACCTTATTATAGGATAATAAAACATTTTTTAGTGCACTTCTTTGGAGAAATCCACTTTTCCTATATTGGTCTATTCTCTTTTCTTCACATGCACCTAGAACTCACTTGGCAATTGACTTTTTCCATATTTATCCATACTGAAACACTTGGAAACCACTTCCAATAGTTTTTTAACATATTCAAGGGTCAGATTGAAAATTTTAAAGAGTTTTCAAGAATTTAAACTCATTTTAAAGGATAGACACTAGTTCAGGATTTTCTACAGACTTTCACAGGCTGAGAGCATAGTAATTATGACTGGGAGTGTTTTACCCTATTTCAAGGGTTCCAATTAATTTATTAGGGTTTGTATTACTACCATACACCTTCTTCAATAATTATCTATGTCATATCAACCTCCTATGTCTTCCAATTCTTAATATCTCAGTTGGCTTTGACTGTATATGCATGACAGTCAACAGGGTTCTTGATTTTCTTCTCAAACACAATGATCAATAGGCTTTCAAGGTAATGTATAAACATGTCAATATCCTAAATGATTTCCCCATTCATATTATCTATCAAATATGAACTTATCAATCCATTTACTATGCAAAATGTGCAAATTTCTTATCATTGCCTGTATACTATCACCTACAGGCCTGAGACCCAATTGTTGGAGTTTTAAGATATCAAGGGGTTTCTAAAGCCTGTTTCTTCTTCTCTTAAGTTTATACTTGCCTTATAGACCTATCTCCATGCTATTATAAAATTCATGCAAATAATTCCATGTGGATTTACCTTGGACAGTGGGCTGTAGGTTTGGATGCCTGAATACCCTGTTTAGGCTTTTTATAACATTCAAAGCTCTTTAAGACCTCTTGGTCACATAATACTAGTTTTAACTTATTCTCAACATGAAAACTAACCAATCTTTCTCAATATTCTATAGAGAACCATCACACACACACATACACAGGCGTGTCACTAGAATTCCATAAAAGAAACCATAACTTAATCATATGAAACAAAACATTCATTCTTTCTTAGATCAAATAAGAGACTTAAAATTCAATACAAGATCTAGTTTCAATGTTCCATGGATTTCAAAGCCTTGTTTGCTCCTTCACACATTCTTGACTTTACATCAAGTCTGCTCCTTCTCTTTAACTTTAACATCTCTTGAGTGAGGTCCTGACTCCTCCCTCACTATTTCTCCTCTCTTTTCTTCATTCTGTTCTCTTCACTTGAATGAGAGGACCTTTCCTCTCTATCATTCTTCTCCTCTACATCCCTCTCATCCTCTCTTCTTACTGAATTCTCTCTTTTTCTCTTTTCAAGAACCTCTTCTCTAACCTCTATGCCCAATTTGGGCTTAAGGCAAAACAAAATATTGTTTTTAATCTTTAACAATATACTAAGGTTGAAAATATTTTCAACCATTTCTCCCTTATTTCCTCAACAGCCCCAACAATCACTTTTTACCTTTTCACTTTTTATTTTTGACAGTTACATTTACTCTCAAGGTAAAATTTTGAAATCTAAACACAATTTGGAGGGAAAACAAGAATTTGAATTTTCATGCTAGAATATCATTTCAATTTGCATGTTTGATGATCTCAACTAGTGCACCATGAAGCTATTGATGATGCTCCTGCATCATAATACCACAAACCATGGCAATAGTTGAAGGTTCATGAGCTAGTGCTAATAAATTATCAATGATGAACTGATACTCTCTAGCTTTATCTATTTGTTGAATTAGAGAATAAATAGTAGCCATGGCATCTATATTTTTGTTACTAGCCCTAGGTATATGTTCAAACTAAATGTTGGCAATTTGCTTTTAAAGAGTGTCAACCATGGCTTTATATAGAACTAGCTTGTCATCTTTGGTTTGCAAATGATCTATGACATGATTGATGATTAACTGAGAATCACCATAAACTTGAAGATGAGATATATTCCAATGCACTACTTTTCAAAGTCCTACAACAAGTGGTTTATACTTGACCATGTTGTTTGTATAAGGAAAGCTAGTTTTGAAAGATTTAGGGATGAGATCCCCCTATGGTGTAATAAATAATAGGCCTACTCCTGATCCATGTGCAGTGAATGAACCATAAAAATATAGCTTCTATGGCTACTCCTCAAGGGGTGTATCAATAATGATCATGATAGATTCATCAAGGAATGGAAACTTGAGTGGTTGTGTGTCCATGAGAGGTGCTTCAGCAAGTTGATCTATAAGAACTTGTCCTTTGATTACTTTTTCATTGACATACTCTATGTCAAACTCACTAAGAAGAATGATTCATTTAGCTCATCTACCTTGAAAATCTATCTTAGATAATAGATATTTGAGTATATATACCTTTGAAATGGCCATGGTTTTATTATTCAACATGTAATGATGTAGTTTTTGAGTTGCAAAAACCATGGCTAGATAATATTTTTTAATAGGTACGTAGTTATGTTCATATGTAACCAAGTTACAACTTAGGTAGTAAATAGCATGCTCCTTTCCTTTACCATCATGTTGAGCCAAGAGTGCCCCTAAGGCATGATTGATAGCTGATAGGTAGAACAAAAATGGCTTTCTTGGCATAGGAGGTAATAAAATAGGGGGATTGACAAGGTAATCTTTGAATTATTGTGAAGCTATTTGGCAGTGATCATCCCAATGAAATGCAATTCCTTTCTTCAAAAGGTACATAAATGGATGGCACTTATCTACTAACTAAGAGATGAAGCATCAGATGGAATGGATCTTACCTTGAAAACTATGAAGTTACTTCAAATTGGTTGGTAGTGGCATCTTAACTATAACATGGACTTTAGCTGGATTGACTTCAATACCTCTACAATACATGATGAATCCAAGTAATTTTCTTGAAGTTACACTAAACACGCATTTCATTAGATTGAGTTTGACTTTTTACTCTCATAGTCTTTCAAATATCTTATGCAGTATTGTTGGATGGTCGGCCCTAGTCTTAGATTTTCCTAATATGTCATTGACATAGTCTTCAACAATATCATGCATCATATCATGGAATATGATAGGCATGGCTCTTTGATATGTATCTCTCACATTATTAATTCCAAATGTAATCACCTAATAGCAAATTGTTCCCCATAGAGTGGTGAACATTATTTTATGCTAATATTTTGGCACTATTATGATTTGATTGTATCTTAAAAAGCCATCCATGAGTGAAAGCATCTCATAACCTATCATGGAATTGATGATCATGTCAATATTAGGAAATGGAAAATCATCTTTATGAAAAGCTTTGTTGATCTCTCAAAAATTTGTACAAATTCTAATTTCTTTAGTCTTTTTGCTAATAGGTATAACATTAAAGATCCATTCTGAGTAGTCAATGGATTAGATACATCCTACTTCTAAGAGTTTTTCCAACTCTTTCTTTAATAATATAACAATACAAGGATGCATCTTATGTATCTTTTATTTTACCATTTTGGCATTAGGATTAACACAAAGTGGTGTAGAACCAAGGTGGGGTCTAATCCTGGCATGTCAGAATAGGCCCATGCAAATAAATTCCACAAACTCTCTCAACAAATCTATAAAAAAATCACATTCCTCCTTAGTGAGGGATGCACCTAATTTTATCCATTTCAAGTCTAACAGAGTCCTAATGTTTACCACCATTGTATCTTTGACTAAAAGGGTTTAACTATCTTCTAGGATAGTAGGTAGTGACTTGAACTATTATACTATGTCAGGGTCCTCTATTAGGACTTACTCTTCAAAATCTCCTAGGCATGATGAATCTAAGTCTCCTAATGGGAGATTTGGCCATGTAACAAAAACAATCATAAATTCTTTAAGAATTTGATCAAATACTTGTTGTTGCTCAAAACTAAACTTAGATCCATAAGCAAGTTTGTCATTAGTGGTCTCCTAGTCTAAAATCAAATAAGAATGAACACCCCCATCTAATGGCACATGAAATAGGTTTCCACCACTAGACTAGTCTTTATCTTTACTTTTTCCCTGGTCAAAAAGTGCCTAAAAGAGGTTTTCTCTTTGGGACCTCAATGTTTTACTTATTTGTTTTTGGCTAAGAGTGTTCACTCACTCTCCAAAATAGGCTTTAAGATCTAATGTGATTGAGAATCTTGATTTGTGATCTCCCAATGAAAAATTGTCTCTAAGGCCTAAGAAATCATATAATACCTCATCATTCTAGAACTCATCAATCGGTATACTAGATTCTTGTTGGTCCCAATATATCAATTATGGATAATATAATGGAAATGGATTGCAATGAATGGCTTTGGTAAGGTATAAATAGCATTTTTATCATAGGTAAGGCTATAATTGGACTCTGCTTCAATGTTGGTATCATCATCACTAGTTGTTGGTGATGGAGTTTGAATAAGATATGTGGGGTCACCACCAAGCAGTTTAAATCTAAGTTCATAAGGTCTTTCATACTTAGACATGGAAATTAGCTCGATGGTTCCTTGTTGATTTAGTATGAGCCCTCTTCCTTAATAATTGTGATGCTCCATGATCCTATTGGGAATATGATACTTTGCATTTTTATAACAATCAGCTTGGTCATCATTATATAACCATGATTCATTCCCTTCAAGAGGGTCAAGTTTTAGGCCAGATTCTAGTACAAATGTGGCAGGTCCCTTGTCTTTGTTCTTCTATTGCCAATGCATATGTGGGATAGCCTTAGGTCACCCAAAAGGTTTTAAAATTTTGAGGAAGATTAGTGATTTGAAACATATCATGAGTCATATATTCTCCTATTCCATTATCTGATATGGTGAAATTATTGAAAGCTTCAGGAGGTAGCATGTGGGAAAGGGAATCCAAGGTATTAAGATCTATGCAATTATCTATTAAAGGATTAATAAGTATAGCCTTTCCTTTAGCTTTCTTTAAAATTGGATTTATGCAATACTGATAATTATATCTTTGAAATTTGGCCTCAAGATTCTTGCAGTGTTCATATAGGTGTAAATCTCTTGGAATACTCACCTCCATCCTTGAGTGGGAAAACTTGATATATTGGTACAATGTTGATGGGACAGCATGAATCTCATGTAACCAAGGCCTACTTAGAAGCATGTTGTATGATAACTTAGGATCCAAAAAATGGAAAAGTGTATCATGGGTCAAAGGCCTAATGATAACTAGCAAAATAATGGTGCCCTATGATTCTCTTTCTTGATTATCATAAGCTTTGATAGTTATTATTTATGGCTAGATATCTTTCACTATGTACCCAAGAAGCTTGATGAGCTTGAGGGACACTATGTTGAGGTTGGATCCATTATTGATAAGGACATGTTTCAATTTATGTAATTTAATACAAACTTCTACGTATAATGGGTTATTATGGAGCGAGTCAAGGGAAGACATATCACTTTGGTTTAATGTAATTTATTGGGTTAGAGCTAGGTGTCTAACAAAAGCTTGAAATTTATGAGGGGATATGTCACTAGCAATAGTAGACTATGTCAAAAAATCATTTAGGATATTTTTGAGGATTATTGATATCCATATAAAATATAAAATATAAATTTGTGTTGGTGTCTTCTACAATTATTCCAAAATACCAAAATTCTTGTCTTGGTTAATAGTGAATGGTTTATACCAAGGCTGAATGGTTGGTTAGATGATTGGTAAAGTGGTAGATGGTTATGGGCCTGGGATAGTAATGTTCAACCTCTGAGTTGTGATTGCAAAATCAGGCTTAGATATTAGACCATTATTTCTAAATAGTGTTAGAAATGGTGTGGGACTAGATAGGACAAGTCTCAATTGTTGGTGCACTTATATGTGATCATGTGGAAAGAATGAGTTGTCACTATAAGATCCAAAAGTGGAAGTCCTAGTTTTTTTTTGCCTGTATGCACTCTGACATCAAAGAAGGATTATCTATGTGATTTGGTTAAATATTGTTGTTTAGCAATGGTCTAGGCTAATTAGTACTTGTTTTAGGATTAATGGAGATGGTATTAATGCTACCCCTTGCAATATGACCTACAACCCTATTTTAGTCATGTGCAATTACATGGTAGGTTTGTTGGTTGTTATTATTCTGACCTTAGTTTTATCCATTATTTTTCATTGTGGATTCTGTTATTAATTTTATTGCTTCTACTGGTTTGGCTTTTGATTTTGATACTATTTATTTTGCTACTACATTGGTCATTATTTTTGTTGCTAATTGTTCTATTGTTATTGATTGTTATGTCAGGGAAAAGGGTTTTGATAAATTCCAAGAGTTTGATTGGAAGTGGAAGCACCATTGTCTAATTTTATCTCCCCATTATCCAACATATTCTCAATTAAATGTTTGATTTGGACACATCTTCATAGATTATGCCTATTGACCTGATAAAAGTCACAAAATTTATTTTCATGATACCAATTAGGGTAAGGAATGCCTTATAGAAAATGTTTTAGTATAGGCCAAATAATCAGATTAGTGGTAGCAATCTTATGAAATATAGACTTAATAGGTTCTCCTAGGTATAGGACAACTAATTAGATTACCTTACATTGAGAAGGACCAAGAATAAACTGGTAAATACTTAGCTATAATACTAATAGTGGATGAGCCAACAATCTAATAGTCATACTCTACTAATACAACTTCCATGTATGATCCATTTTTATTTGAATAAAATATGTTAGAGAATAACGATAAGATTTTGGTGAGGGCCATATAGGTAGGGGATAATTTACCAGTAGACTTCCCTCATGAAAATTTACCAAGTCTAGTAAGAGTGCCCCACAATAGCATTTATGATCAACAGGCTTCTTCTAGCAATCCTATGGCTCTAGTCCAAACAATGTACCAAGACCCCAGTATATCTAATGAAGGTAAAAACATCATGGAAGATCACTTTAACCAAATTTAAATAGCATACCAAACCTACTTGAATTTAACATGTAATTTCAATTAGATAAATATGGTAAGTAATCCCCTCATTGACCTAGTTCCTTCAATAGGAGTGTTGATGGAATTAACTAGACAAGAAAATATGAGTTCTAACCCATTTATATAAACTACTTTGATAGATAACCTAATATATATGCTAGTTATTGAATAAGTGTCTTTGGCTTCTACACTTAATAGTAAGCCAAACATAGTAGATAATGTACAAACAATGTCCAATCTTGATCAAAGTGGTACTAATGCACAAACAACTAGCCAATAAAATATGCCTATAGTTAATCCCATGAAGTAGATCATCATACCAAAGAATAAGATTTTTTATACCCTAACCTCAACTAGCCACTTCCTCAAGTGTACAAGTTACATGATTAGATAATCAAACAAAGGCTAATGTTACACCTTAATGACAAAATGTGATGAATCCTACTCCCACTCAACAAGTAGTGAGTGGTATTCCACAATAGTAGACATAATACAGTGTATCAATGAAATTAAGGATGAATACATTTCTACCTTAATTAGGGGCAACAAATATTCCATCTCTCTAGGCAAAAACAAGCATACCTCTTCAGTCGTAGACTAATAAACTATTCCAAAACCAAGCAATGACTAGTCAGTAACATGCAAATATATTGTCAGTAATGGATTCTAAATCTGTAACCTACTTTCACTTCCTCAAAGGGATTCATGCAACAAGGAGTTCCCTATGTTTCTCAAGGACCTACTAAATAACCATTAGTTCAAAATGTGCCACAAATTTAGAGATAAGGTCTTGGTCTGTGTAAGATGGTATGTTAACCAAATAGTTAGCCAATGGATCTTGGCTTTATGCCGCTAATTAATTATTATAAGAGAGATAAGAATCCATCTCATAAGTAATGTTATCTACATAGGGGTGTTGCACTATTTATTCCTACACAACTACATTACTAATCCCTAGATTGTACATGAGTCTACTCCGAGTGTAGGAATACATG
This sequence comes from Torreya grandis, assembly GCA_037957365.1. NCBI lineage: Eukaryota > Viridiplantae > Streptophyta > Pinopsida > Cupressales > Taxaceae > Torreya > Torreya grandis. The sequence goes on along the minus strand of JARHVA010003157.1, from coordinate 333,960 downwards.
TCGGGATCCATAGTCAATGCTTGGAGACAAAAGGTCAAAGAGTCATATAAACTCTAAAAAGAAAAAAAATTAAAATAAATGATGCCTTCAACTGGGTCTAGATTTTTCAAAAGGATCAAAAGGTTTATGTAAATATTTGTGAGGAAACAAGCTAGCAAGAAGTATCTAACATTTCATTTTTCACACAAAGGTAAGCATGTAAACAGACTAAAAAAATTGAAATGCCAAAATCTAAGGTTGAAGTGTTTCAAATCATTCTAATCTAGAAAATTAAAAGTTGCTAGGTCTTTTGGCCAAATGTGTCATCAAAATCTAGGCTCAAACAAGGCATGTGCTAGGACTCTTGGCCAAATGGCATCAAAAGATATACTTTAAAAATAGATGAAAGTTTTAATCTAATGGATTTGAAACACTTCTAACAAACACTAGATATTCAATTCTTGGAAATGAATTTGGTCAACTAGGTATAAGGTATGAAACAAAAGGCACTTTACCAATATTTTATTTTATCATAAATAATGGTATAAAACTTGGTTCTTTTTGACAAACAAGCTAGACAAAGGTGAACAATATAACTATACTTTAGACAAAGGATTAAAAGTACACTTGGATCAGTCTGAATATGTAGGAACAAATTTGGAATTATATGTAAGAAGGTCCATGAAACAATTTTTGAAATGATTTGGGTAGTGTAACAATGCTATACTACCCAAAAGGTATGATAAAAATGTTTGTTTCAAAGATTTTTTAAAGCAAAGACTCTTTTTCCACAATTTTGATAGATAACTCTACCCTTATTAACTCAAAATGTTGTGGTGCATAGACTTAAATTTCAAGTGTTTAGCACAAAATGGCTTAAGTCTATCAAGTTATGATGAAAATTATGAGTCTAAAATGGCCTTCAACCTTAATTGGAAATTAAACCTAAGTTCCCTCAAGTTTAGTGCAAATGGCAAACCCACTTAACACATCAACCTTATGAACTTGTCATGGTATAATTTTGAATTTGAATTATAAATGAAGGACTTAAACAACTTTGGTAAAGGTCTAGACTCAATTGGGTAGCATAACTATGCCAAAGTGGATGATATGACTCTTAAGCTATTGATGACCTTTAAACAAGGCAAATAGATGATCTCACATGAGCAACATAATGCCTCTTTGTTAAAAGAAAAATGAGGGCCATGTGGTTGGTTTGGGATTGTTTATTTACAGCAAGTTTTGACTCCAAAACAAACTTTGATCTAGGACAAGACCAACTAATTAATTGCCCTTAGATCCTAAACTGACAAGGTTAGTTGGTACTATTAGAATCCATCAATATACATCATTTGAGAGGATTTTAAGTGTACATCCAAAAGTAAATGTGCATTATATAGTAGGGTTTTTACACCTCCCCCCCTTCTCTTAAATGACAATACTAAAACATGGAGCTTGAGGTGCACCTTGCACCAATAATACTTCCATGAAAAGTGGGGATTTATCTAAATTCTAACAAGTTTCTGAACAATCTAGGGGAATTAATTACACAATGACTTTCATTCCGAATAATGCAAAAGAAAAACATGGATTTTGGGTCTATATCACTTGGCTTATTGCAAAAATGTCTAGCCTTTTTTGCAACCACTACATCCTGGTGTTCACTCAATGTAGTGTGATGTCTAAAGTGCCACTACGTCCCATGTGTAACTCTAAAAGAGTCAAATGAAGTCAATGTCAGGAGATGAAACCCTAGGTCAAAGCTTCCCTAAAGAACTTGTGGGAGGTGATGAAGTCCCCTTCACAAGCCAAAATGCATAAATAAATAAATAAAGCATGAAAATATAAATATTTTAGGGTCATTTTTGAGGTCACCCAAACTTTGATGAGTTTTTGGAGAGTGCTTTAGATGAATTTCTTTCTAAGCCATGGACTAGGGTACTTGCAATAGTAATGGCACTTTTGATTCCAAGGGTTCCCTATAGTGGACAAATGGAAGAGAATACGCACAACATACCTCTTTCTTCCAAATAATGTTAATCTAAACAACTATTACAAGAAAACCCAAATGTAATGTTTGGTGATGTTCTTTTTGACCACTTGGTCTTCATTGCAAAATTTTGAAAAACGTTCACCAAAAAGATTTAAAAATTCCTTATTAAGCACCAAAAAAAGGTTCCTGATCCAACTTTAAGCATGCAAAAGTGATTTAAACATGTTTTGAGCAAATATCCCACTTGGTCCTATAACAAAATTGTTAGCAAGTCTTTTAGCTTTGAAGCTCTTTTGAGTTTGAAATAAGAAATTTTGGAAAAGTAGGTCTCAGGTCTATGTTTTTGGAAAAACACAGTGACCGAGATTAGTCAATACCATTGACATTAGTTATGGGCAATTGAGATCTGACTGATGTCTATTCTACTGGCTGACATTAGTTAAGTTAGGTAACCAATGTCGGTATTTTTGCTGACATCAATTACTATGTAAAAATTATGGCAACTAAAAATGGCAAAAAAAAAGAAAACTAATTTGTAAGAGTTTTAAAATCTTAAATAAGTTTTTTAAGGTTTCAAAAGGATCTCCTTTAGGTGTAGGATGCATCTAGTCCCACTGGGTGTGCCATTATTTGATCTAGGAATTTGACTCAAGATAGGATTTTAGTATTGTGTTAGTTCCAAAATGAAAATAAAATGAAATAAAAACACTAATAACATAAAATCTCTAGGCCTAGACACTAGGGATAACTTATTTAACAACCATGAATGAAACACACAACTAAAATTCAAAAGAAAACTCTTTTACCTTCTTTGGATTCTCCAAAATGCTTCTTGTGGTGGCTTACTCAGCGTGTGCTTCAAGAGGTCTTCTTTAATAGAGTGTGGCTACCTTCATCTCCTCTTGGAACCTTTGGCTTGTAGATTGGCTTGGATTGGCTTGGCTTGGAATCAATTTGGAATGGTAACACTATTTTCATGAAGCTTTTGGACCGATATTACATTATAACCTTGCATAAATTAAGCTTAGAAATGATTTTGTGAGGCCTCCTATTTATAAGTTTTTGGATTTGATCAGAATAAAACATAACCATCCATCTCAAGATTGAGATGTGTGGTTAAGGATTAATTCAATTTTTCAATTAAAATTTGTAATTATCCTCATCATGGTATTAGGAAAAAGGGAAATTAAGAGGCATGCAGGTCATCATGGAAGGTATTGATGAGGAATGGAGGGCATGAATCCTGATATTTGTGGCATTTATGTCCTAAGGATGTCTTTCTAAAAAATGAGGTCACTTGATGATGTAGATATTTAATATTCATTTCCAAAACAAATTATTCAACAAGTTTCCATGGAATTTTTTATTAGGCCTTGATTTGGGTTAATTATCTCTTAAGCATGACTAAGCACATTATGCACAAATTACCCAAATTGATCAGAATGCCTTGTTATTAGTCTAAAATTTGTCTGGATTAGAATTGGAAGTCAAAATTATATGCATTGGATGTGTATTTACATTTATAATGTTTCTAAAAATAAATAACAAAGGCACAAGTCTTGTACAAAAGATTTGATATGAAAGAGCAGTCCAAAGCATGCAGGTGCAAATTTGGTATTTTGACTCAAAATATACTGATCAAAGTTAGTTGGTCCATAAATTTCATTTCCCCATTTAGGGATACCCTAGCCAAAATTAGCACTTGAATATGTCAGTTTCACATCATTTAACATGTTTTAGTGTTTTTAGGCCAAATTATACATTTTAGGTGGAAATTGGCCAAAAGCCTAGTTGGAGGTTATCAATGGCCAGTTTTAGGTGTCTACAATAAATAAAAATATATTGGTATTGGGAAATACAACCTAATAAATTGAGGTATAATAAAATTAAACTTGATAAAATATATCAAACCTAGATGATGTAGTGTGAACACAAAATGCATATATGTATCAACATTGGTTGATATATTCTATAATACATAATATAATATCAAGCAATAAATTTTTATTAAATATGTTTTTTAACTATTTATCCAAAATCAAGATTAATTAGAAGTAATAAAAGGAAGTGACTAATTGGTAGGCTCTAAAAAATCCTTGTATGTTATATACTATTGGCCCAATATTTTAGATAATTGAATATGGAATAAATATCATTCCCATAGCCCAATAAACTTGGTTTCAAGGGTAAGCTAAAAGTAACTTTTGGGTGCTAATTTCTAACTATTGCACTACAAAATTAAATTAATGGTTGGATTCCTAAGGTTTAATGAAAAGGAAATCCTAGGAATTTATGATATACTATAAGGCATGTGGAAACTAAAGTCCATGTTTATCTCTATAATATTACTATGAGTCTTGGGGAAATACCTTCATGCCATAATGTCTATAAATAATAGAATCATACTACAAATAGAGCATTACATAACCCTTCATGATAGTAGCTAAGTGTTTGACACTATAATCTAACTAGGAGGAATCTAGGGTTAAATAGGTAGATATGTTCTAGGGCATAAGGATGGTAAACTATCTCTAAAGCATGCTAATTAATTAAAAATTTAGATAAACATAAAATGAATTTATTATTTTGATATATTATTAAAATTGAAAGTACATATATACTATATATTATAATAATAATGAAAACAAGATACTTAACTGGTTCTAATGATAATATATATTTGGATCCATAATAGAAATAAATTAGACTAGGTCTATATTGTGGATCACTCACGTGCTTTTGGAAATTTGACCTTTGTAGCTATGGACACTTGTTTTTTGATAGGATGGTCATTATGAAACTTATATATATTGGATGTATGTGTCCAATACAAAATACCTATTAGAATTATATGTGACCACCTGGATATTTATGGGTTCTATGTTTCCTTCACTATGGTGTATTCAGATTTAGGTCATGAACTATCACTCCTTATCAAATATTAAAACCCTATTCATTCATATTTATAGTGGATGTGGGAAATTGGTTAGTGGATAGATAGATTCAAGCTACTCTAAATACCCTCTATTAATGAGAAATACCTACATATCTAATACTTTGAAAAAGGCCTCAGATTTATGTAGTTTTCCCTTATGTGTTGTCTTGTGTGTGAATCATGAAATGTGTGAGAAGTAAGTAAAATAATGGTCTACCTTGTAACTTATAAAATTTGGCTCATGGAATGCTCCTTCAGTACTTTAGACCTTTATATGTGTTATCCCTATGACTGATGTGGAAATAGTATAAAATAGGGAATATTTGCTCACTTGAGTACTTGATTGAATGTTTTTGATAGGTTACCTTGTAAGTAGGTAAGAAGTTTCTAGGTGAGGAATGAATGAGAATTGATATTATATTTATACCAATCCCTTTGGAGAATATCTTTCACTAAATCACTTAGGTCAAACATAGATATATGTTTCATTTATAAATTGGATTAATTTAATTCACTAGACACTTGCATAAGAATACGACACTTGTGTTGATGTATGCATTTGACTGGGATGAAATTGTATAGGTAGTTGGAAAATAGATATAGTTAGAGAAGTTGAAGAAACAAAATATAAGTAAGTTTATATAATTATGGATAAGATAGAAGGTTTGAGTCATCAACATAACATTGGTTAGAATAAGAGATAAGTAATTAAGCATAAAGAGATAGTGTATGTGATCTTTTTAGTAATAGGGAAGGTCTAGAATATGAAGGTAAATACATGATATATATTTTACAAGTGTATAATAATAAGGTGATATATAATTCAGAAATAGTGTCTACATGTCTCCCACTTTCATCTAGTAATAAAATTTTTGGTTTGAAGGAGAAGAAATGCATACCTGGGTGTGTAGAACACACCTTTAATTTGATTGAGTCCAAATTGATTAATTTTTTGGATACTAACCTCAAAATAAGATCATGTTACAACATATGATTAGTTCATATAATCTTGAATTAAAATCATTGAAATGATTAAATTGAAAGATAGTAAGGCTTAGTAGTATAGATGTGTATCAATGCAACTATCTTACCTTTTGGAAATTTGACAAGAAAATATATATCATTATGAATCATTAGGGATAATATTAAGATAAATATAAAATCTATAAATTACATATATCTAAATAGATATAAAGATATTGGAGGACACATGTCCCCAACCTTAGATGAAAGGTGGGTTTTCACCCGACAATTGAGATCAACTCAATTATGCAACCCAATCATACTTATAGCCTAGTGAGTGTGAATGAAACAATTCAAATCACATTATAAATCTAGTGAGGTTAGCTGATAGAATCAAGTCCAAACTATAAACTTGGAAAGATTGAGTGATTTAATCACCTCAACCATACAAAAAGTGAACCAACTACTACAATAGATTGGCTCAATATAGTCTATAAAATTATAACCTAGTGGGTGATTACTGTCCCTAAAAGTGTTTGAAATTTGAAACTAATTTGATTTTGTAACATTAAGTATGCATTAAATAGCATATGAAACTTAGATATGTATCATGCTAAAACTATGTATAAAATTACACCAATGTATAGAAGTTTTCCATAAATGTATATTTGAATTATATAACAATGAATTTGGCCAATTTTAAAGTATGTAAGTGTGGAGAAAATGTTTCCAAAGCATGCCCCTATTATGATCTAAAACTAAAAGCTGGTGTAAGTGTATAAATCATGTTTACAAAACATGCCCCCATTATAATATGAAACTAGTGTGGAGAACATGTTTCTAAAACATGCCCCCACTATAATCTAAATACGAGAACTAGTGCAAGTTCCAATGTTGAGGACATGTAGTTACCCCTCTTTTAAGGTGAGAGAAAGTAGTAATTGGTAGTTATTTGACCTTAAAAGGAAAATATAACCATGTAAACTATGAATGTGTCATGTAGCATATATAAGTAACATGTCTAGGTAGATATATAGTTGAAGCATGAATAATGTGATCACACCAAGTCCAAATATGCATGATGTAGATCATGGCAATGTCTAGATAGTAATAATACAAGATCAAGAAAAAATCAAACACACATATACAAGAGGACTCAAAATAAAATCAAAATATAATGGTATAAGAAGATCTCAAGCAAGGGGCATGTTCAAATGCCACACAATTGAAGGGATGTGATTTACTCAAATGTCCATAAAAGTAAGAATGAAATTTTCAAGAATCCATACAACAAGTAATGACACATTCAAATGCCAATGAGGCAAAAAAATGCATAAGGATACAAATAATGGATCATATTCAAATGTTTAAACAAGAAATATAATAGAAAGGAAACATACTCAAGTAAGTGCATGAATGAAATCATAATTAACCAACATAAACATACCATTCTAGTCCATGGATCATATGTGTTAGCAAAAAATGTTAAGTATATAACATATCAAGTACACTATGTAAGATATAAAAATGTATAAAGGCATGTGAAATTACATAAGATCAAACATGATAATGTAAAATAACCATAGAATTATATAACCTAGGTGTTTCTTGATCAAAGAAGTGGATGCCCCCAATGTCCACATGAAATGAGAAAAAAAGGCCCAAATCTAAAAGTGCATAGTTTATGTAACTATGTATGCCTAAATCACACTCAAATAATGTGTGAAACATATGTATATATAAAATATACTAACATGAAACCAACAACATATATGCCAAGGATCTAGTAGAACATGTAAATGATGGAGATATTTTTCAATTTTTTTATTTTGTGATAATTTTGGAATACTTGAGAGCACAAATCAAAGAATTCATCATAGCAAAAATGTGTAAGATCACTTGAGGAATTTTTTATTATTTATTTATAGAGATTCATGGCCACCTCATCGATATTTGTATGTAATGGTATTCTAGAAGTTTTTAGTGGGGAATGGTGGCCATATCCATCATGGTGTAAGTAGATCTACCTATCCCTAATGATAAAGGTGAAACAAATATTTGCATTATATAATGTTGAATTTAAATTAAAAAAACTAATATTTTCCAAATTTGAATGTTAAATGTGAATCCTGATCTAATATCTATATGATTATAGGGAGCACTTATGATCCACATGTTACTATAGGTAGATGTACCCATGAGATTTTGGTATCAATAGAGAGTATGTTAATTTAGTTGTATTATGTCCTAATTATTGAAGGAAATTAGGTATATACATTATATCACAATTTTTCCTATAAAAATTGAGATGTTGATAATAAATCCCATCAATATTAATAATAATATTTAGAACTTCATGCCTTAGTCACTTTGCAGGATGGTTTTCCCATGAATATTTAGAAGTAGTTTGTGTTTTTCTCTTCTTAGGCATAATTTGTATGCAACCCTAAATCTTATATTTATAAAAAAAAAAATTAATTCTTGACATTGATTTGTATGATGGATAATGATTCAATGATAGTTTAAATATGGTAATCTTCTTTTAGGAAACAAACATACTACTCGATCTGTGCCTATTTGAAAGTAAAGATATCATACTATGTTCAAGTACATGCTATTTTATTCTCCATGGGCACTTTTAAAGCCCTGAGTCCTGATGGCTTTCCTCCTATATTCTTTCAAAAATATTGGGAGATTGTTGGAGCAGACCTCATGGCTGCAGTTCATGATTTTTTCAGATCTAGAAAACTTTTGAAACAACTCAATAATACCTTCGTTATACTTGTTCCTAAAAATCTCAACCTTTACAGCTTGCTGATTTTAGACCCATTAGCTTATGCAACACTGTGTATAAGATATGTACTAAACTGCTAGTTTTGAGAATTCAACCCTTGCTTGACAAAATTATTTCTCTTGCTCAAAAAGGTTTCATCCTGGGTAGATAGATTATTGATGCTATGATCACCACACATGAGACTATCCACTCCATGGATAAGAGAAGAATCCTTGGGATGGCCCTCAAGCTTGGTATATCTAAAGCTTATGATAGAGTCTCATGGAATTTTCTATTCCAAGTGATTAGGAAATTTAGGTTTAATGATAAATTATTTTGCTTATTATGGAGTGCGGTCTCTTCTACTTAATTTTTAGTGCTAGTTAATGGTGTTCCTAGAGGGTTTTTCTCCTCCTCGAGAGGAATTTTTTAGGTAGACCCTCTCTCCCCATACCTATTCATCATTATGGTTGAGGCACTAGGAAGATACATACAAGCTGATATAGTTTCAAAAATGCTAGTAGGCATCAAACCTACCTCTTCCCTTCATCCTATGGTTATACAGTAGTTTGTGGATGATACCATCTTATTTGGTATCTCATCAGTGATCAAAGCTAGAAGATGGAAGAATATACTTAATGATTATGCAAGAGACTTAGGACAAACAATAAATTTCTAGAAAAGCAATGTGTACTTCAACACTCCCAATGAACTTAGACATATAATCATTGATATCTTAGATTGTGTTAAGGTTGGCCTACTAGCTACCTACCTAGGTCTCCCACTATCAGTCAAAGAGGTATCTTCAAGTTTTTGGAATGGTATTGTGGAACGTACATAGAGGAAATTTCTTGGGTGGAAGGGGAAACTACTCAGTAGTGTGGGTAAGCTGCAACTTCTTCGGACATCCTTACAAGGTATTCCTACTTACTTCATGTCTCTTTTTAAAATTCCTATGTATTTTTCTAAAAGATGGAATAGATCCAAAGGAAATTTTTATGGATGGGAGTGGAAGACAAATAGAGAATGTCTTTAGTCAGATGGGAAAAAGTGTGTCTCCCAAAATCTCATGGTGGACTTAATATAAGATCCATCAGGAAAATGAATAAAGCCCTCCTCTCAAAATTTAGTTGGAATCTGATTCACAACAATAGTGAGTGGGGGGAAATAATGTATGTCAAATACATGCATATCATTGATGATTCCAACTTTCTTCAACAGGTGGGATTACCCCAGGGGTCTGTGATATGGAACAAAATGCTAAAAAGTAGAAGTCTTCTCAAATAGGGAATTAGGTGGAAGCTTGGAAATGGATGGCAGATTAAATTCTAGGAGGATAATTGGTTAAGGGACAAGCCTCTCATCTCCCAAGGAAACTATGCAAAAATTATAGGCCTGACTACTTAGTTCTTTGGTGATAGGGTTAGTGATTATATGGAAAATAACAATAAGATAAGGAGCTGGAAAAACCTTTTAGATTGTTGTGTACAAAGGCCTGAGCTTATCCCAAGAATTTGAGAAATCTAACAATGTGTTCAAGAGATCAGAATCCTACTCTTCCCTTGGGAGGATGAACAATATTGGTGGCCGAATAAGAATGGATCGTTCTCTATCAAACCTGCCTATCATCTGCTTACACTTGAAGCTTAGAATAAGGAGGTATGGAAAAAGGTTTGGAATCATAAACTCATTCCAAAGATTAACTTATTTTGGTGGGCTGCTACCCATAACAAAATCCTTACTCAGGACAACATTAAAAAGAGGGGGTTTACTTTGGTCAATAGATGTTTTCTATGTGGTTCTAGAGAGGAATCAATTTCACACCTATTCATACACTGTGAGCTTACCCGAGATTTATGGGGAAAAATACTTAACAACTTTGGCATTGAATGGGTTTGCAATTATGACCTTAAATAAGTAATTCTTAGCTAGAACTCAACCTTCACACATCCCTAGATTAAGGAACTATGGAAGCAATCTCTACCATGCTTGAGCTGGACTTTATGGAAAGAGCAAAATCATAAAAATTTTAGGGACACTGCTAGAAATGCTGCTCAAGTGTTTAACTCCTTTGTTAGGACCATCTTGGAAAGTGTTACAATAGCTCATATTAGTGTTGTGGAGAAACCGCTATCTAAATTTGAAAGTCAAATTGCTTCCAAATGGAAGGTTTTAAGCCTTATCCCCAGGCATGATAATTCCAAAATTCTTTAGATACTTCATACTAAATGGATACCACCTAAACCCAATTGGATGAAACTCAATTTTGATGGGGCATCCAAGTTGAGTGGTAAATCAAGTGGATGAGGAATAATAAGAAATGATAAAGGAGGGATGCCTATTATCTATGCTGGTGGCATGGGTTGCCAGAGCAATAACTATGATGAAGCTATGGCCTTACTTTGGGGATTAAAGTTAGTTATATCCCTAGGAATTATTAATTTGAATATTCAAGGAGATTCTAAGTTGATCATAGATGTTGTTAATAAAGCATCTAACATTGGTATCCATCTAAAAGACATCATTATGAACATCTAGTTTCTTTTACAAAAGTTTTCTAAAGTTGAGATTACCCACACCTACAGAGAAGGTAACAGGGTCACTGATGCTTGTGCCAACCTTGGTCAACAATTCTCAAGATGGAGGGTATGGTGACAAGGGGCTCATATACCCCCAAACATTAGAGAAATCATTTAGAAGGAGATGACGAAGCATGAATGATGCACATTGATGATGAAGATAGCTTTCGAAGGTGGTCCACGTGGAGAAGGCCATTGCAGATCATGGAAGCGGTGGGTAATCTAGGGAATGCTGACAATGAGGACAACAAGAATCTTAAGGATCTTGTTAATTCTATAGTTATGTAGTTTCATCCTTTCTTACTCTAGTATTTCCAGTGTTTTGTTTTGCTTTTGACTTTATTTCTCAGCTGTGTCGTTGGTTCGGTGCTAGCATCTTTTGTTTGCTAGCCTTCCTATCTTTTTTGGCTGTATAGGGTTCGGCCCTTGGTTTACCACCTTAATTAATCAAAAACATTGAAAGTAATGTATCTATATTATCTTGGTGTGTTATGATTTTTATAATTTATTATGTATTTTTATGAGATACCTACACATTATTTTCATGATGTATTTCCATTTGACATTTATATGTTTGACTCAAAGTGTGTAGCCAAGAGGGATGTATATAATAGCAATCATTTACATGCTCATATGTTATTTGTGTTTTTTTTCTTATCTTGATTTGGTTTTGTATCCTCTATAGGTGAGTTTATATTATATGTACCAATACCTATACGTGTGAATAGGTTATGTAAATTATGATTACTTAGATCAAAATTACGTTTTCATAATGTCTCATCTATCATATCATGAGCTAAATCATCTTCATTGTCTTAATAGTATGAACCATGGCCATTTTTTAAATAGTATTTACCAAAAAATGAATCTTAATTATTTGACATTATTTTGGTTTTGTCATCATTTTTTCCTTTATAAATAGTTTTTGTTCTTAAGGTGCATCTATGTGTACTTCAGTGTTTAGTGCCTTATCTATATTTGAAGATAATGGATCCATTATACTTGACTCACCCACTTCATATGTTTAAATACTCTTAGGACGAATAAATTGTGTAAGTCACACTAATAAAGGAATGCCTTTTATATTAGCATATATCATTTTACAAAATTTAAAATGTTCCTCATTAATAGGCATTGTCAATAAGGTCCCATCATGTATGAATTTTACAAACCAATGCAAATTAGATGGGATATCCTCCATGATATGTATCCAAGGTCCACCTAGAAAGAAATTAGAATGTAATGATTGAGACATTACCTAAAAGCTAGTTGAAACCATTTTTGGCCCCGATCTTACATGTAAAGCTATTTGGCCAATCAGGGGACTTTGTGAATTATTAAATCCCTTGATATGTATCACTAATTTTTGAATAAGATCAGTGTTAATACCCATAGTGGTTAAGAAATTTTCACTAAAAATGTTTAAGCCAAATCCATTATCAATGAGAACACTTTTGATACCATTATTATGAATAATTACTTGTATGAACAAAGGTAACTCTTAGTCAATAACATTTTTAGGTGGTAAATATGTAGGATCAAAAGTGATTAGTTTTGCATTATTTTTTTGTGATCTTTCATGATATCCACAAAAGAAGTTAGATGAATGTCACTTGGAACTTAGGTTTCATGTAATGCTTCATATAGGATATAATTATAGATATTCGAGTGATTTATAAGTTCAAGTATGAAAATGTTAGCATGTGTGTTTCTTGTTTAGTCAACAAGATCATATCCCTTAGATTTGATTAAAATGTTTGCCTTAGGAGACACTAGTTGTATATTAATAGGTGGTAGATTAGGTTCAACACCTTTACCTTTTCAAGTAGTGAAAACATGAATCCAATATAATTCATGGGTTAATAATAGGTATGGGATGGTATTTGTCACTCAATAAGGTATAGGTGGAACAAGTGGTTGATAGGATGCACATTGGGGTATGAATATTGGATTTATATTATTGTGAAAGGAATTATGAAGAGAGATTAAGTGTTGTTTTCATTTTAAAACCCTCTCATTATATTGATGGATATATTTATTTATTTGGATTATACCTTGGATTAATGTAGTACAATATTAAACTATTCTATAATTATAAATTATAACATAAAATGAAGTGCACATGCATCCATATTGACCATATTGATTGAAAATGAAATTTGATTTCTAACCTACAAAATATTATTAAATAATAAAACATAAATTAAAAATATAGAATCAAAAAACCGTAACGATGTATAAAGGTCTCCTATTTAGCTTTTGTGCCTAGTCATGCACTTAACAGTCAAGCTAGGTTAGTTTTTTACTTGATAAAACTAGACATGAGCATAGTAAAGTCTATGGCACACAAAATTTAACACACTACTACACTGGCATTAACTTCACACAAGGTGCAAGCCTTGTGCACTCACCCAAAGCACAACAACAATGGAACCGGCCCCACATTGGGCTAGTTAAAACATGGTGTAACCTTGGTGTTAATGACACTTAGTCATGTTCTAGATAATCTTAGATGGTTTATCAATACAAGGATATTATGAGTGAAATCAATAGGTGTGAACCTATTAAAGGGAGCTAGTTTTGGCCATGGTGATGCAAGTTCATATCTAGCAAGATGTAGCTCTTAGTGGTATAATCCATAGGGACAGTAGTTAAGTGTCATTCAAGCACTTAGCCAAGTCAAGGAAATGGTGCATACTTAAGTTCTCATTCTTTAGGTTAGTGCTCTAGGAATAAGTATTAAGAACTCAACACATGCTAAGTTCAACACTTAGTCAATTTTACTACTAATCTAAGTCACTATTTGATATAAGGGCACCATTAATGGCATGGGGTAGACCTTCACTCAACAACATATAAAATCATGCCATTCATGGTATCATAACTATTACTTTCAAATCATAAACACAAGATAATACTATGACCATCTAGAATAAAGCAACACTTAATTACTTTCACTAACATTATTCATTAATTCATAGTTTAGTATACATAATCCATAACATGAAAATAGAGCATGTGCTCATATTTGAAACTACTCATGCCCAGTGGGTCACAAGTGAGGTTGGGTTATACATTTAGAATTCTTAACCTAGTTCAATGCAGATTACAATATAAAATGGTGTCTCTGAATTTTAGAAGAGTTTTACTACCATTAATCACCTCTCCTTTTCCTTCAGGTTTAATATTGTTTTATAGGTAGAGGAGCATCCTCTTGCCAAGGTGTATGGGTCCATGCCAAGTGTTAAGATATCACTAGGGGTTGTTATGCCACTAGATCCACTACTATAACACCTATATTTTCTAACCACCATGTGTAAGCACTCAACAATATTGTCCTTAAAACCTAAGCACTAAGTTACTATTTTCTAGATGACACAATATCTTCAAAGATTCTTCTAGCTGGTGCTAACATTTTCAAAAAGGTAATCATTTACAATGATTACCATCCACTAAGATGTGATGATTTGGCATGGTATACTAGGTAAGTTTCAAAAAGGGGGCCCAAAATTACTGTTGTTTCCAAATATTTCACCTTAGAAGAGAGTGTTTAGTGCTCTCCCAAATTTGGGCAATGTTAGAACATTTTTAGGCCTATGGGTATGCCTATGGTAGAAATGAACCTCTAGATTAAAAGGGATATCTACTTGTATATGAGTCTTTGTAAAACCACTAATACTAACTAGATTTCTCAAAGTGAAAAGAGTTAAAATTTTGCATAAATGGAAATCCTACTCTAACAGGGATGATACACCAAGACTACATTCCAAATGAGTATCACATTCCAGTGCACAATGTAGGAAAAGCACAAACATTCCCAAGATATAAAGAGTCTAACATAAGTGTTTCAACATAGAGGTGAGACATGTAAGATCACACAAGGTAAATGAGCTAAAAGGTAGACCCCACACATTTCAGAACAATAGTACACATGTAAAAATGTAATACACTCAAACACACACCATGTGACCAACTAGACTAAGGACTCTTATTTAGGCATGAATAATGAAGGGGAAGGAGGATGAAAAAAACACCATAAGCTAACATAATACGTCACTCACACACTCAAACAATCATCTAGAAACATGAAAGAATAGACCTAGGCTAGTGTTGAAAGGCAAAACATGATATCATTCTAGCAGGGCTTCATCATATACTGTGTGTTATTTTTCACTAGCCAAGGGGATGCATATATAACAAGAAGGAAGAGAGATATGAAAGCCTTTTGTCATTAAGGAGAGGAATCAATTATTTTGGAATTCATTATCTTTAGCTACAACTATATTTTTCAATGATTCTCATTAGGGAACTCTAATTGATCTATGTCACCCTCCTGAATTCCATTGGCTTTTCCTCTTGGAGATGATTTTTCAATGGATGCTTAATATAATAGATCTATGTGGAAATGGCATCAAAAATGGTTGATACTAATAGAGCCAGCTATTGGAGATTCATTTTGTCACCCAACTACTTCTCCTTGGCTTGTCATGATACATAATGGCATGGAAAGAAGTTGTTTTATTTTGTTTGTCTTTGTCTTTCCTTTTTGATTCATCCTTAAGTAATGACTCATATTGGTGATTCTAAGTCATTGATTTGCTAGGCATGGATGCCTATATATCATCCTCCATCTATCTTTGACAAGCCAAATCTACTCCAGCTCATGTCATGTGGTAGCTTCTCATTTTTATTTATCTTTTAGAAAAGATTGTTTTAGATAAAATGTTTGAAATAATTATTTTGAGTTTTCACTAAGTTTCCCTTCAAAAACTTTCCAAAGGACACTTTTACTAAGAAATGCCCTTTGGATTTGTGAAAATTCCCCTTCCAAAGGGTAAGAGACCTTTAGAAATTTAGAAATGTACCCTTTAAAAGGATGGAGTTGCCCTTCAAAAAAGTTGAACTACCCTTTGGAAGAATTAAACTACCCTTCAGAAGAATTGAATGGGCCTTTATGAAGGGAACATGCCCTTATAAAAAATTTAAGACTTTTACCTTGGGAAATATGAGAGGCATTATCAAGACCATTTTAGGTTTTTAAATCCCTATTACTTACTCACTTTGGACCTCTCATTGCTTGCTACTTATAAAGTAATTTAAGACTTGTTCATTTGAAAACCCAAAGTAATTAATTGTTGAAAACCCAAAAAGGATTAAAAGATTAATTTGGGTTCATAAACCCAGATTAATTCTACTCATGAAATTTTTATAAGTCATTCAAAGAGCTTGAATTGGTCTTGAGGAGTAACTCAAGTTTATGAGGGACTAAGACTTGACTTTTGGAGAACATGATTTACACTATAATGGAGCCAAAATACTTTAGCCTCCTTGACTTTCAATTTTTGACCTCTAAAATGACCTTTTCTTTCAGCTATTGTTCATCTCTCCTTGAAAATGGTTGAACAAATTTTACTAAGGTGAAATTTGGTCAACATTATTGGTGATTCTAAGGGGAGACATGCTTGTTATGTCAAAGACCAATCTCTTAAATCATTCCATTGGGCATGGATTGATGCATATAGGTACTTGAAAGAGAAATGAACAAGCTTTAGCTCAAAAAAATACCAGCTAGGTCAATCACACACACAATGTAGAGACATATAAAAGGAAGGAAAAAAACACTTCTGTTATAAATCACCTAGGAACACAACAACAAACTAAAGGAAACACACCTAAAATACTATTTATAGAAGAGTCTTGAGATGAACACTTCTTCCTAGATAAAAAAGATAGGTTGAGACCTTCTTGGCTTCATGATAGAAAGGAATGAGTGAGGCATGCAATCTTATAATTCTTGGCATTAATGCCTCCATCTTCTTCATGGTGTGTAACAAGAACCAAATAGCTCTAAATAGGTTAGCCATAGAAATGAACTTCTCTTGTATCTCAAATAGGTTAGCCATATAAATGAACTTCTCCTGTATCTCAACAACTTCAAGCCTCTCACAAGATTCTTTAAATTTGACCTCCAATGGTGATGCAATAAGGCTTGCATTCTTGGATTCCATGGGCTTCTCAATGATATTGGGATTCTCATTAGCTACAAGTTCTTCAAGCTCACTAAGGATCTTGACATAGTCTACCCAATCTTGGTAATTGTCTTTCATGGGATAAATTTCCTTCATCTTGTCATATAATTGTCCCTCAAATTGGCTAAGGTTTTCAAGATGTTGAAAGAGCTCCATTTTCTTTCATCAATCATCTTTGTGCTCCTTGACATCTTACATCAACACCTCCTCTCTTTTTTATTTTTGACATATGAGATCATCTAGTTGATGTTCCTTATGTTCTAATGCATCTTGAATATCATCCTCAATAGTGCACTCTAATTCATGCTTAAGATGGTCATCCACAACTTTAACATTAGACATGGGGTCTTCTTTGAATACCTCTCTTTTCAATTCTAGGTTGCATTCCTTATGGATAGTTGTAAAAGAGTCTTCGATGTGATTTTATTCACTCAAGGAGATAGGGTTGTCCTTTTCTTCATTAAGATGAGTCTACATGGTGATTTATTCTTTTGATGGTTCCCTTGAAAGAGTTTTTTCTTCAAGAAGAGGGATGGTGAAAGAGATATATATATGTCTATGGGTTGAGGATGGAGTGTGGTGGTCAAGGATGGACATGGATATGGGTGAAACTTATTGAATGGGTTCTTGGATAGGACGAGCAATAGGAAGTAGATATTCTTCATACAGGCTATCATCATCCTCTTCATCTTCTTGAAGCTCTTCATAGCTTTTTGGAGATTCTTTTATAGTTGTAACTTATTCCATACCCTCTAGGGTTTCCCATCTCTCTAGCTAATCAATCCACCATTAAAAATCTCTTCTAGCCCTAGATAATCCTTCACCAATGACATATTGGTTATCTTCTTCAACATACCCCCACATGTCCATTAACAACCCAACTTAAAGCCTTAACCAATCCACAAAACCACCAAGAGTTCCATCATTACACTTATCTAACACAATCATATACTCTTCCAATTTTAGAAACCTTGGCATAACTGCCCACACATTCTGAGAATGAGATGGGTAATAAGCTTGGACAAAGTGGCTACATTTTTTAACTTCTTCAAGCGAGGATTTGAAATCTCCATATTATGCCTCCCTACTAATGGTGTTTCCTAACTCATTAGGATAAGGCTAAGGTGAAGATGGGTCACATGGCTAGTCAACAATAGCTTACTCACTTGGAAAAGGACTAGGTTGACCATAGGACTACCATGACTCATAAGGAGGATAGTAATCTTGATAAAACTGTTAAGAAGGGTAGAAAAGTCATGATAGGGAGGTGTATGGTAAATATTTACCTCATATCCATCCATATCAGCTTCACAAGTCACATGAAAAAATAAGGATTGATTAATATCTTCATTAATAGATACCTGGGTTTCTTACAACAAGAAATTCATTTTGAGTCACCATTGGTGTTTGCTTGGATGCTTCCAAAAGATGATGAGAGATAAGACACACCAATAATATTCTCACTATTTGGACCTGGTCCCACTGGGCATGCCAAAATTATTGTCTCCAAATCTTTCACCCTAGAAGAGAGTGTTCAGTCATCTCTCAAATTTAAGAAATATTGGAGCGTATCTAGGCCTGTGGGTATGCCTATGGAGGAAATAATCCTCTAGATTAAAAGGGAAAAGAGTTATAAATTTTATTAAAGGGAAATCTTACTCTAACAGGGGTGATACACCAAGATTATGTTTCATATGAGCATCAAATTCTAGTGCACGATACTAAAAAAGAATAGACATTCCCAAGATATATAGATTTTAACAAAATTGTTTCAACATATATGTGAGGCATGAAAGATAACATAAGGTAGATGAGCTAAAAGTCAAACCCTACACATTGCAAAATAATAGTACACATGCAAAAATGCAATACACTCAAACACACACTATGTGACTAGCTAGACTAAGGACTCTTGTTCAATCATGAAGAATAAAGGGGTAGAAGGATGAAAAAACCATCATAGGATTCCAACATATATCACTCAAACACTCAGAAAATCATCTAGAAACATGAAAGAATAAACTTCTTCTATTTCCAAAAGGTAGAATGTGATATCATTCAAGTAGGGCTCTGCCATACATTACATGCTCTTTTTCACTATCCAAGGGGTTGTATATATAGTAAGAAGGAAGAGAGAGAGGAAATCCTTTTCACACCATGGAGAGGAATCACTTTTTTTGGAAGTCATTGTCTTCAGCTGCAACTATCTTTATCAATGATGTTCATTAGGGAACTCTGATTGATCCATGTCACCCTCCTAAATGCCCTTAGCTTGCCCTCTTGGAGATTCTTTTTCAACAACTTATTAACATAATAGATCTATGTGGAAATGGCACCAAAAATGGTTATTACTGATGGAGCCACCTATTGGATATTTATTTTAGTGCCCAACTGCTTGTCCTTGGCTTGTCCTCCATCTATCTTTGACAAGCTAAGTTTGCTCCAGCTCATATCACATGGCAGCTATTTATTTATCTTTTTATTTTTAGAAATATTATTTTACATAAAATGTTTGAAACAACTCTTTTAGATTTTCACTAAGTGTCCCTTCAAAAACTTTCTAAAGGACACTTTTGCTGATAAACACCATTCAAATTTGTGAAAATTCCCCTTTTAAGAGGTAATAAACCTTCAAAACTTTGGAAATGTACCCTTTGGAAGGATGGATTTGACCTTCAAAAAATTTGAACTACCCTTTAGAATAATTGAACTGCCCTTTGAAAGAATTAAATGGGCATTTTTGAAGGGAATGTACCATTCAAAAAAGTTTAAGACTTTTACCCTAAGAAATATAAGAGGCATTATCAAGAACATTTCATGTTTTCAAATCCTTATTACTTACTCACTTTGGGCCTCTCATTGATCTCTACTTATAAATAAATTTAAGACTTACTCTTTAGAAAACCTAAAGTCATGCATCACTAAAAACCTACAAAGCATTAGGAGTAATTCAGGTTCATAAACCTAGATTACTTCTACTCAAGAGATTTGTATAAGTTAAGTCATTCATAGAACCTGACTTGGTCTTTATTATTAAATCAAGTTAATGAGGGGCCAAGAATTGACATGTGAGGAACCTGACTTACACTATAATGGAGCCAAAACACTTTATGCTCTTTGACTTGCAATTTTAGACCTTTGAAATGACTTGTTCTTGCAACTTCTATTTGACTCTCCTTGAAAATGGTTAAATAAATTATACTGAGGTGAAATTTGGTCAACAATTACCCCACATAAAATTTTTAGCACCCTCAAACTAGTCTGTCAATGCCTTAGGCACATAAAATTCAAGTGCACCCTCCTCTAGTTCTACTTTGAAGTTTTTAAAGCCCTAAGTAGTGAGCTTGATCTCTTCGATGGCACCTTATACTTTAGTTGATGTAGCCTCTAGGGTGATCACATATATGATTTATAGTTATTTTTTTAATTCTTTAATCCTTTCCCTTACTCACCTTGCCCTGCCATCTAAAATATCCCTTTACTCACTTGCCTTCATTTAGAAGGCACAAAAGAGAGCCTCCAGGTCTTATTCCTGGGTCTTTAGTTGGGTGCTTAAGGTGTTGACCTTCACCATCAATTATTCACACTTAGTTTTTCTCACTAAAGAGTGTTTTAATAAGTCATCTCTTTCCTCCTTTGCCTTTTTAAGGTGTGCATTGATGATAGTTGTTTGAGTAATAAAGTTGTGAAAGATTGCATTTGATTCTTCCACACCCTCTTCCAATTTGGTTAAGAGGTCTTATACCACATCATTATTATTTTTTATCTCTCAATTTATGGCCTCATATGGGTCTTATTTCTCCTCTATCACCAACTTCATTTGGGGTAACATTTTCTCAACTAGTGCACATACCTTATCCACTTTATTAATCTCTAAAGTATCAACACCATCCAATAGGGATGGCTCCACTTTTTTGACATTCTCAACTAGATATTTGAGATTTAACTTTTTTATTTTAGTTCTTCTTCTATCTCTTATGCTATCTTCTTCCAACTATTGGTATGAACATTGTTGTTGATGTTCTTGCATGCTACTGAAGAGGCCATCTTAATAAAGGCATTATTTGACCTTATGGGGTTCATATCTTGAGGATTTATAAGTTGGTAGTAATTCACATATTTTGGCTTCTTGGCACACCTCAATTTCTTAGAAAACATGAAAATTTATGAAATCCTCAAGAATCCCTTGTCATTAATGCATTAATTATGTATCTTTGTGCCACCACCATCACCTCATTGAATGATCCTAGTAGATTTTTTGATGAAGTGATGTGTGGTTTAAATGATCACTTCCTACTCATTTGTAAGTGGAATCTATGTATCTTATATGATTTCCTTATGCACTTGTTCACTTGGCATGACCTTTGCCTTTTTTGTGGTAACCTGGTTGTAATAACTCATATGTACACAATTTAACCTCCTTGGTTCCATTTTCTTTAATAGTTGCACTTATATTTCAATTCTACTTCCCTATCTTAGTTGGTCTCTTACACTTCATCTTTCCTTGGTATATCCTACCCCATACAAATCCATTGCACTATCTCTCTAATTCTTTTGGCTTCTCTCCTAATTCTCTTATGCACTATCAAATTATACATCTTAACTTTTTTTATTTTGCCCAACCTTGTTGAGAATTTTAACCTTGTTCTTTAGCTTTTAGTGAATGCTCATTTGATGCACCTCTTTCAAAATTTGGTGAAAATATTATTCTTATGATTGTGTAAATTTTCATTTTTTATCAAATATGCAAAGTTTGGTAGCTTCCTCATACCTAGGAACTTAGGCATTTATCCCTAGGTGATTATAAAGCAAATAGGCTCAACTCACCTAACTAGTATTATGTGCAAGAGAACCAAATTAGTTTATTCTTGGGGATCTAGGATCCATACGCTATTCACCTTACACACATGTATCTTATACATGTACTGATTACATCTAGTGAGTCTCATGCACCCACAGCTTAAATGTCTAGCCTTATGTGCTTAGATGGTGCAAGTTCTCAACTCACCCAGTTAGAATTATGCATGAGATACCAGAAAAATTCAATAGAGCTAGTTGAGATTCATGTGCCCATAATTTAGGTGTTTTTGCCTCATGTACTTAAGAATCACAAGTGCTTGATTCACCTAGCTATAATTATACATGAAGTGCTAGTAGGTAAGTCCTTATGGCTATCTTGTACTACTTATGCCTCTTTCCACTATAAAAGGAATAAAATAAAATAAAAAGAATGGTTTGGCTTGTACTAAGCTATATTCTGGTTGGCTCAACTCACACTAACTAGTGACCAAGAAGTTAATGTTCTTATGGCATAAATGCCATCTTACTACTGATAAAGATTTAATCAGTTACCATTAAAATTCCCTTGGATCATTTCAATAAATAACATGCATAAATTACATGTGCCTATCTCCAATATGTAGTGGATGATGTAAGGGCCCATCCACCTTATTTGTAATTTTACTATGATATTAAGGTACTTCAATTCATAGAGTATCACTAATGTTCTTTTAGTTAGCTCTTTGCACTTGATGTGTTTGTCATGCTAGAGATTCTAGTGTGCCTTTTTTATTTGATGACTCTATCTTGTTTGGGTGTGATTTTCATCTAAGTGTTTCAAGTCTTCCAACCTTATGCTCAAATATTCTTGGTCATCTAAGAAAATAATCCATTCAATGTGTAAGGATGGCACCATGAATTCTTGAGGGAGAAATTTTTAGTACCAAACACTAAATGAAATGGTGTAGCTTTGTTTAGGCACTTATATGTCATGTGATACACCCATAGTATCACTAAAATATTATCATCCAAATCCTTATGACTAATGCCACATATATTTGTTAGTCATGTTCCCAGTATCTTGTTGAAGTCTTCTATAATGTCATTTACTTATAGGTGATATGGGGTAGTCTTGTGGTGCACCACCATATATATAATTAATAGGATGCACACTATATCATTAATGAAATGACTGCCTCTGTCACTAGTCAAATTTAAAGGGGCACCCATATTGACTTAGTATTTTTTCCTAGGTGAAGTGCATGGATATTGTAGTTATATAATCTTTTATCAGTGTGGCCTTGACCCAGTTAGTGAAATAGTCAATGGCCACCAAGATATACCTTGCATCTATGTAATATTTTATGAGATTTATTGGTCTAACAAAACCAATGGCCTATTTCTCAAATGATTCCTAGGAAATAATGAGTATGGGAGGCATCTCATCTTGGTGGTTGGGATTCTTGGTATGTTGGCATATATCACATGCCTTAGTGCACTCTTTTACGTCTTAGAATAGGCTTGGCCACTAAAATTCTAACTATAATATCTTATGCACCATTGCATCTCTAGCATAATGGCCTACAATGATTCCCTCATGCAATTATTTTAATATGGAGTCCATTTCATGTTTCAAAACACACTAGCATAGGAATTCATCTCTACCTAGTTTGTATAACTCTACCTCAATGAGCTGAAAGGGGGTGACACAAACCACAAGTTACTTCTTTTCCTTTTTTGACATGGTCTAGGGTGCAAACCTAGACATTAAGAAAGCAATAATCTCTACCAAGTCTATAGGGACATGATAAAATCTATATAGTTTCATGTCTAGCATGTCATCATCAATCAATTCCATTGCATCACCAAAATCAATGCAAGATAAATGGTCTAGCCCTAAGTTTTGTTTTCTAGGTTTAACGATAACAAAAAACTAGAATTATCGGAATAGAATGATCCATCTACATATGCACTCATGTAAAATAGGATTGTTCATTAGTTACTTGATCACCTCATTATTAGTTAAAAATATGAATGGAGATATTAATAGATATTTCCTAAAATTTTGTAAGGCATTGACCATTGTTAGCACCTCATGCTTGATAGTGGTGTAATTATATTATACCTACATCAATTTCCTACTTGTAAAGGAGATGGGGTGGTCCATCTTTCCCTCACCTGGTTGTGAAAATATGACACCAATTGTGGATCCTAAAGCATTGACATGGACATGGAAAGGATTAGTCTAGTTTGAAAATTGTAGAATTGGTGTGCTATCTAATTTCAGCTTTAGTGTTTCAAAAGCCTCCTCTTGCACCTTGCCCTAATAAAATGGGTCATCTTTATGTAAGATTTCCTCCAGAGGTGATGAAATCTTCATGTATCTTTGTATAAAATTATTATATTATCCATAATTGCCTATAAAATTGCAAACATCTTTCTATGTTGAGGGAGTCTAGAGCTAAATTATGATGGATATCTTCATAGGGTCAACAAACAAACCATCCTTGTATATGATTTGCGCAAGTAATATATTGAAAGGGTGTTTCAAATATGTACTTATTCAAGTTTAACAATATATAGATATGCCTACACCTCTCAAACATGAGGTGTAGATTTCCATAGTGGCCCTTTACAATACTATACACAATCCAGTCATTAAGATAGACTTGGATGAACCTATGGATGAAGTCCTTGAAAGCAATGATCACCACTCTAGAGAACATGGTAAGTGAATTATTGAGTTCAGAGGGCATCACATTATAGGAAAAATAACCCCATTTATTTTCAAATATTATCTTGGGCTTTCCTCCTCTGTGATCTACACCTAATGGTAACTCAAGAAACCATTAGTGAAAGTATAGATTTTTCACCTTGTAATGCTATCCAGGACCTCATCAATGAATAGGGTTTAGAATGAGTTAGTGACATAGATAGTGTTCAAAATTTTGTATTCAATGTAGATACATATTTTCCCATCTTTCTTAATGATTATGACCATTAGGCTCACCCATTAAAATTCTTGTATGTGTTAAATGACACCAATGGCTAGCATTCCATCAATCTCTATTTTCACCTTAGCATGGAGGTTGGGATTTATCTTATATAGGATCTTCTTGACAGGCCTCACACCATCCACTAACTTGATGCTCATGTTTCTAAGGGAAGGGTGGATGCCCTTCATGTCTTGATAGATACATGGGAACAAGACCTAAAATTCCTTTATGATATCTAAAATTCATTCCATCTCTACCTTAGGCTAGTAAGTACCTATAGTGTAAATATTTAGCTCACCTTTAATGTTGATGTCTACTTTAGTGGTCTTAAGTGGCATGCATTAAGGTTCATTCCTCTCCTAATTAGAGTATTCAACTTGCCTTATCCCCTCTATTGTTTCAATTTGAATATGAGTTTGATCATATTTATCTAGGGCACTATCATCCACAAGGTGCACAAGTTTTTATCTTCTTGTTAGGGATTTCCAATTTGCACTCTTTCTAGGTCTCATTATCCTCCTCATTAGAGTTACTATTGAGTGACTTTTCTTCAAAAAAAATTGGGAGCACTAGTACTTTCTCACTAAAAATGTCTCTAAGATGATCTTCTAGGATGGCAGTGTCTTCAAACACTGCCTTGTGAATGACTTGTAGTGGCTCCAATATCTCTAAGTTCTGTGAAGAAAAAGAGAAGGTGTGCATGAACCTCTCCTTAAGTATATTATAATATATTATCTCTTAGCATGTCTCATTTATAATGTACCATTCTCATGCCCATATTTTTAAAGTCATATAGAAGGAATGCACCCATAGGCTTCTAGGTGCATTCTCATCATAGACAGTCCAAGTTTCTTCACACAAATGAACATGCATAATTAGGTTAGAATCACTTGAGTAATTAGATATTTATAAGTCCTCATTACTCTTTTAGAAACTAATGCATATTTTTATCTTCACATCTTATCATGTTGGAAGGATAAGCCTTTTTACTTCCCACTAATGAGTAGTAGTGTTCTTTATGTTATGCACTAGTATGCTTATTCTATCAATTTCCTTATAAACACACACTTCAATATCATGGACAAAGTTTTATATAGGTTGGATCCCTCCATATATTGAGAGAACTATAAGATTCCATTTACTCAATAAAAACACTCTTTTTCCTACCTTTTTGACATGGGGAACCCGTTTCTTTTGAGTATGTTCAATCATAATCGATCCTATTCTAGCTGGTCTTGGTCCAGTTGTCTACACTAGGTGCCACCTTCAACCAACCACTTCATAATCTTCTTCAACCCATCAATCATAGGCTACATCAGTTGTATCAAAATTTGATTATCCATCCTCCTACTTGAGCACTCCTTGGTCGCTTAGGTTAAGCTTTTCAATGACCTACACTATGATGTTATAAATGTGGTTGATCTTGTCTTTGAGGTCAAAAATTTTCATATATGAAGGCCCTTGATAACTTTATAGAGAGATCACAACCCTCTCTTTTTCATTATTGAAAATCATGTAGTGCTTCTTAAAGTGCATGTTGGCATTATTGGCATAGCACCATGGACTCCCTAAGAGCATTAGGTAATTATCATGCTCTACCAATTCAATTACCTTGAAATTAGCTTAGAAATATGTGCCCATTATATCTATAATGGCACCCTTTAGGATCTTAATAAGTTGTGCTCAAGTTTTGCTAGACATAAACAACATATGAGGAGAAGGATTCAGGGGTGGCCTTCTCATATTTTCCTAAAAATTTTTAGTTAGAATGTTAACCTTGGTACTCATTTCCATAAGGACATCATAAATAGAACATACATCGATGGTGTTATTTATTAGTATTTCTTAGTCATACTCTGTGTTCTGAATATGCCTTACTTCATGCACCCATTCCATATGTAGTGCAACAACTTCAATCATCTGAAGCATAACCTCTTCTTCTATTATCTTCCATATGTTCTGTAAAATCAATTTTTTCAATAGGGTAAGCATCCCTTCAAATTTTAGGAGGTGTAATATCTCATTCAACTCTTATACTTCAACCCCCTAGATATCTTGCTTTTTGTGTATAGTAATTTCCTATGCCTCTAGATATTTGGCCAATTTGATCTCTCCCTAAAATTTTTATATTACACTCATGGATTTTTTAGGATGTCCTTCTATCACACTAGGTTAGGGTAGGGCATAAATTTTTTCTCAAGTTGCATTATTCTCTTGGTGCAGCTTGGCTCACCATATTCTAAGCATAGTTCCTTTATTGGTGTAATAGGTAGCTGAGTGGTGAACCCACTATGAGTTGTGGCTTGCACCTTAGGTCACTCTTTATGAGTTTTTTATGTCTTGGGGGACCATTTTTATTCCTTTCGCTCATACCTAACCATGGCATCACCCTTATCTATACCAAAATGACATTGAGTCAACTTTGTATACCAGTCTAGGCAATCCTTAACTACATGTGGTCCCCAATAATACTCACATATTGGGTGCATGGGATATTCACATTAGTAATGCTAAGTTAATCCACACTTGTAATATAATTATGGTGGGAATCTTTGTCCACCATGTCCTCCACCTTACCCACATACACCTCATTAATTCACATAGCCAATATTTTATTGGCGAAAGCCTTCATTTCCTTAACCCACCTACCTCTTAGCTATGGTTTTTTCCTACCTTGCACTTGTATTCATATTATAACACATCTCATTAATGAATTTATAATCCAATATTGAATGAGTATATGCATTGCACATCTTGCAATATATGGTAGTGTTTATTTGACTTGTGTAATGTAATAGGGGATAATTTTAAGAGTCATGCAGCCTATGACAAACTTCACTACTGAGAATCAAGGTGTAGCCATTTCTTTATGGGAAATTATTCTTGTTATGCCCATCCATCTCATAGTCATTACACCACAATCTACTATGAGTGTCATATGCTAAACCAACAGCCAGCTTCTATAATTGTGAGGCCATTAATGTTGATCCTAGTGTCGATGTTGCCTAGTGCCTCACCTTAGATCATAGTTTTAAGAAATTTATAGGGGTCCATGAAGGTCTTCACAAAAATTACTCTCCTAAAAGGTACTATGAGGCCCCCAAAAAACCATTTCATGTGTTGGTAGGGGTGGATATCTTATGGAAGTTTAGAAAGGAGGATCTTAAAACACACATCATATAGGTGCATGCTCTTGAATAGTTGTTGGCTGATTTCCTTGAGCATCATGATTCTCTATTTATCAAACTCAAGAATATCAAATTCCTTCAAGAAAGCCTCCTTTAGTATATCTTAATCAATCATAGCCTAGTTCAGATCAAATTTTTGATACTAGGTATGGGCAAAATCTAATAAGGTGGTCATGAACTTAGTCACCTTGCACTCTAATTAGGTAATTCCTTGAGTTTGACAATAAATTTCACACTTGGGTGCATGATCCACAACATTCTCTATGTCATGATACTTAGGAAATTCCATTTCTATCTCATAATAAATTTGTTAAATGTGTGATGTTAGAGTCTAAGGAATTTGCCCCTTGATATCCATATTAGAGGTGGTTCTCCAATACCTCTAGTTATAGGGTTGAGTGTTGACCATGTTGGTGTAGGTTGTGTTTTCAAGCTTGATAGTGTAGTGAAGCTTACTTTTGGAATCAAACCAATTCCTATAAGTTATTGCCTAGTCAACATAATGGACATCCTTTGAGTGGGGATGATTGTACTTGTGTTCTAGATTCTTGGGTTGGTGCTCACTTGTCTCATGGTATTTTGGTTCAATTTTTTTGTAAGGTATCACTTGTTTGATTACAAAATATTAGTTAAAATATTTAATTCTATCAAAGTCAATGTTAGTAATAGGGTTAGTTATTATTCTTCTATCTTTTGGTGGAGCATCTAGTGCATGAGCTTGCACTTCTAGTTCAAAGGGGGTAGGTTCTTCTAGTACATCCTCATTAACCATATCTTATAGAAACCCAAGAAATTATTCACCTAACTACTGATCTTGGTCTCTTGCTTCCTCCTCTCTCTCATCACACTACTACAATTCAAGGGATCCTTCCCCATGCCCTTCCCACTCACTATGGGTCCTTTCAACATTTCCAAGTTCTATATCCTTTATCATCCTCCACCTTCTTTTGTTATATATCTACCTTTAGATCTCTCAAGTGTCAAGTTTCACATCCCTTTACATTATGCCTCACCTACACTTCCTCTTCCTAACTTTTATGCTTGCTCATATGTGTAATAATTTTAGTCTTCCATTATTATAGTTCTAATACCATAATTAACCAATAATGTTTTTAGTTTGGTGTTGATTCCTCTTATGAAAGCACCCCTTGGTCCAAGAAAGAACTCATACTCTACTTCTTTAGGGAAAAAAAAGGTTAACACTGTGAATTCCAACATGTAGTTATTTAATATATTATTCCACCACTTGTCTACAATATACATCAAAACATCATCTAGGCTCTCAAGCCTTTCTATGCACTCCTTTATTTACTCAAAATTTTGGCCATATCTTTGTCTTTTATAGGTTTTATAGGAAACCAACCACTGGTACACATGCTCAAGTAGTTCACAAAAGAACACCTCATACAGAGCATCATATAAGTAGGTTTACACTTATTCTCTTGGTTTCTATCCTTGGCATGTTGGATGTTTCTGCATGAATCTATTTTCCACTTTCTCTATTCAACACTCAATGTTCTCTAGTGAAATTCAGAGCATCAATATGATGCACCATTGTAACAATAAAATTTAACATGTGTCTTGATTATGGAACCAAAATTTTGTACAAAAGTCTCTTGTTTAGATTTTGTGCCTATTCATGTACTTAATAGTCAAGCTGGGTTAGTTTTGTACTTGATACAGCTAGGCACAAACATAGTAAAGTTTGTGGTATACAACATTTAACGCACTACTATGCTTCACACAAGGCACAACCCTTATACACTCAACCAAAGTGCAATAGTGAAGCAATTAGGTTTGCATTGGACTAGTTGAAACATGGCACAACCTTAACATCAATGGGACTTAGTCCTTTTCTAGATGAGATTATGTGGTCTATTGGCACAAGGTTATTTTGAGTGAAGTCAATTGGCATGATCCTATTGATGGGAACTAGTTTTGTCCATGGTGATGCAAGTTCATATCTAATAGAATGTAGCTCTTACTGGTGCAATCCATAAGTTTAGTAGTTAAGTTTCATTCAAGTGATTAGCAAAGTCAAGGAAATGGATCATACTTAAGTGCTAATTCTTTAAGTTAGCACTCTAGGCACAGGTATTAATAACTCATTACATGTCAATTTTAACACTTAGTTGGTTTTACTACTAAGAAAAGTTACTATTTGGCATAAGGGTTCCATTAATGGCCTAAGGAAAACCTTCAATCAATAACATATATAAGCATGGCATTCATACTATCATAGCTATTAGTTTCAAGTCATAAACATAAGATAATGCTATAACCATCTAGAATAGACCAACACTTAATTACTTTCAAAAAAATTATTCATTAATTCACTATTTAGTATACATAGTCTATAACATGAAAATAGAGCATGTCCTCATCTTTAAAACTACTCATGCTTAGTGGCTCATATGTGAGCTTTGGCTATACATTCATAATTCCTAACCTATTTCAATACAAATTATAATATAAAGTGGTGTCTCTTAATTTCATTAGATCTTCACTACCATTAATAACCTCTCTTTGTCCTTCATGTTCAATCTTGCTTTATAGGTAGAGGAACACCTTATTGCTAGGGTGGATGGGCATATGCCAAGTGATGAGCTATCACTAAGGGTTGTTATGCCATCATCTCCCCTACTCTGACATCCTCACTCTCCGACTACCATATGTAATCACTCAATGAGATTATCCTCAAAACCTAGGTGCTAATCAACTGATTTTTAGATAGCACAAGATGTTTGAAGATTCTTCTGGCTAGTGCTAATGGTTTCAAAAGGGCAATCATTTTCAATGACTACCACATGCTGAGATGTGTCGAGTTAGTATAGTCTACTAGGTAAGTTAGAAAAAGGGGGATCAACACCTAAATAAATATCCAACATTCTTAGGGGTCAGGTTTACCAAATGTTTGACCCTAAAATTTAGATATGATAAATCTAGGGTTAAATGGGTAGAGATACATTAGGGCAAAGGGATGGTAGACTATCTCTAAATTAGGCTAATTAATTATAAAATTTAGATAAACATATACTTAATTTATTATGATGAGATATAATAAAAATGGAATGTACATCTATGCTAGATATTATATTGATAATGAAAATAGTATACTTATATTATTCTAATGCTAATACATATCTAGATCTAGAACAAGTAGAAAACTAGGTTTAGATTTTTTATTAGTCACGTGATTCTATAAATTTGACATTTTTAGTTGTGAATAATTTCATCGAGATAGGACAATTACATCAATGATTTTATTTAGATTAAATGTAAGTGTCCAATAGAAAATACCTACTGAAACTAGATGCAACCACTTAGATGCTTCTAAGTTATGTGTCACCTTTGTTTTTGTGCATTCAAATCTAGGTCATGGACTATCGTTCCTTGTTAAATAGTAAAACCCTAATTCTTCATCTTCATAGTGGATATGATAAAAATGGGTTACTAGGCACACATGTCAATCTCCCCTAAATATCCCTCTATTAAAGAGTTCTTCCTATATAGACAATACTCCAAAGAGGGACTAAAACTTACGTAGTTCTCCCCTAAATGTTGGTTGATGTATGAATCATATAATGTGTGATAAATATTTACAATAATGACCTAGCTTGTAACTTAAAAAATGTGTCTCGTGGAATGTTCCTTCATTACTTTAGAACTATAAGTGTGTTATCCCTATGATTGATATGGAAATAGGAGAAAATAAATAAGCTTTGCTCACTTAAGTGCTTGATTTAATTATTTTGATAGGTTTCCTTGTGTGTAGGTAAAAAGTTTTTAGGTAAGGAATAAATGAGGGTTTATCTTATATTTATACAAATCCCTTTAGACAATATATCACATTAAAATGCTTAGGCCAATTATTAGTATACATTCTTTTTGAAAATTATATGACTTTACGGAACTAGACACTTGTGTTAGAATAGGACACTTGCATCAATGCATGTGTCTAATTGTGATGGAAATTTTCCCATAATTAAAAAGTAGGTGGAGGTCCAAAACGTATATAAATTGAAGATGCATATGTTTATAACATTATAGTCAAAATTTAATGTCTAAGTCATCAGCATAACATTCGTCAAACTAAGAGATAAGCCATTAGGCATAGATAGATATTATATGCAAACATTTTGTCATTGATAAAGGTCTAAAAGTTGAAGGTATATCCATGTTATGTATTTCTAAGTGTACAATAATAAGGTGATATATAATTCAAAAATAATGTCTAGACTAGGTAGTTTGAAAATAATTTAAAAATCAAGTTTTAAAACCAATTTTTAACATTGAGTTAATTAAAATAAATAGGTAGTCAACTTGAAAGGAAATGTATAATTAATTATTTAAATAGAAATTTTATTTGAATGTTTTATGTTATATCAATGTAGGACAATATAGTTGTGTTGAATTTTTCTACCCTTGAGGCCTAAAAATGAGTCATCCTATGTCATGAGTACCTAAACCCACCTTGATCACCCTCTCATGTGCTTGAAGTGTCAAGGAAGTTTAAAAGGAGGATCACAGGTCATCATGTCAACACAACAAGTCAAGTGAGATGATATGCCAATGTATGTTATGGTAGTTGTGTTTTACACCCTATTTGAGCTTGTGTCAAGTGTTATCCTTATGATTAGTTATGTATAAATATCCATAACATGCCTTAGTGTGGTCCTAATGGTCTAAACTTACTCACACTAAAGATGACCCAATGTTTTAGCTCATGACCTATCATGAATCCATCTAAATTTGTTTAAATCATGAAAGGTATGGCAAGAATAGAGGGTTAAGTATGTTATAAGGAATATGTGGTAAACTTGTTTAGGTATTAAACATGTTTTAAGGTATTTTAATAGGTATTGAGGTAACCTCTATTTAAAATTTCACTTGACATCATATGTATTGCCTTCAAAAGGGGTGTTTGACCATAAAATGATGCTAGTTTTACCCTAAAACACCACTAATACTATCAATCAAGCCTTAAAAGGCATCCATTACTACCATAATCCCATGATATAACATTTCATATGTAAAAGGGTGTCCTTTCATAAGTCAAAATCTTTTATTTGCCACTAAATGGGCCCATACATGGTAAATAATACATCTTTAGCTTCCCCCATCTATACTTCATGGATTGAATTGAATTTTGACACCAATTTTGCCTCTTCTTGGCCACCAATAACATTTAAATTCTGAAAACCTAAGAAAATGCAAGAAACTAGTGTTTTCTAGGTGTTTTCAAGAAAATATGGATTTATATAGTACATGCATGCTCATAAAATGTTAGGGGTCCATAGTGGAAGCTTAGTGTAGACATCATGTAAGAAAATCTAACAGTTTTAATTCAAAATTGACCCCTTTTTTCCATCATCCTCAGCATCCATGTATAGCGTCTCAGGTTCTTGTTTAGTATGCATAGGAGAGAAAAGATGGTAAACTAAGATCTTAGCCATAGAAAGTGGGTATAATGTCATTATAATCCTTGTCATT
Source organism: Torreya grandis (assembly GCA_037957365.1). Taxonomy (NCBI): domain Eukaryota; kingdom Viridiplantae; phylum Streptophyta; class Pinopsida; order Cupressales; family Taxaceae; genus Torreya; species Torreya grandis. Next base: position 300,253 of record JARHVA010003157.1, on the reverse strand, counting down.
AGTTTTTAGAATGATGGCATGTTCTTTATGAATAATTTTTAATAAATTGGTGTAGTTTGTTAAGCAGAGTTTAAGATTCATTAGAAAATTCTAAGGTATTGAAAGAATTATAAGTTTCAATTTATCCCTCCATGTGTCTGAATAATGAACTCCAAATGCATTACCCTATTGAATATGTGAATAGAGGTGTTTAGGGTCCTCATAGGTGGTCTTAGACATGAATTCATAGTTCATATGAATGTCTTGTTTTAATAACTTTTTAGTTTATTTCCCTTAATAAAATTAACTTACTAAAAATATAAATGATATAGGATTTAAAGAGGAATAATTGTGATAGAGGATGCCTACCATTGATCGAGCAAGGTGGAAGCTCCTTTTTGGCTAAGAAGGAGTACCTACACATAAAATATAACTTGGATAAGATTGGATTAATGAGATAGATGGGTTGATTTCCTGATACAAGATCAGTATCAGGAAGTGGTACACTTCTTTAGAGGGATGTCAGTCCACTATTTTATGTGATCAAGTAGATAATATAATGAGACAAATTATAATAAGGCATGTGATAAGATATGAAATTGAAATGAAATAGGTTAATCTAGTTCATAAATATTATCAAAGCATTCACTCAAATATTCTTTGGTCAAGTCTTCATATTTTTGAATTACTTATAGTTATTCGATGATGGTTTCTAGAGTTGGGGAAAAGACGATTGCACAAAGTCCTAACTCAAATTAGATATCATTCTAATCTATGAATAATGGGTGATAAATTATGGGTAAGTCATGAATTGAAACCACATCATGTATAACACTAGGAAAGGTCATCTAGAGACATCAATACATGATTTTAGGACTTGGAAATAGCAAATTAAAAACACTTAAGACTATTAAACTAGTCTTGGGTTGCAAATAGATATGAAAACATAGGGATCAATGTTGATTGTCTCAAAATTGGTATCAATTAAGTAACTAATGTCAATATAGAAAGAATCATGGTCAATATTTGTAGTGGGTGATAGAAAACTCAGGATGGGGTCTAAAGAGGGTTCTAACATATTATAAAAAGCTTGTGAACTAATTACTAGTTTATCTAAATAGACTTACAGAAATAAATAGAGTATAAATGGACAATACTATAATCAGAATTCATTCAAATAGACAACATAATTACCTCTAAAAATGATTCTTGTACTATAAATAATATCTCATTAATAGGGATGTGCTTGACCTTAGATAGGGTGTGGATGGACTAAAATAAGGGTGGTGTTCTTCCATAGTACTCTAAGGGAATTTCATGTACATTCTTGTGTTCAAATTTAGAATACTTTACCCTGAGGATGGACTGGCTATAAATTGACATTGATCCTAATAAGTGATGATCATTTTATATAACTCATCATATCTATACAAACTATCCATAATTTTTTTCCTTTGGTTATATATTACACTACATTTAATAGTTAAGGTCTTATCTAATTAGGAAATGAATGCAATTTTTCCTTTATTTGTATGTAATTTATTATTGATTATTTACCTTGTTATTATGTGTAACTTGGATGAATAACATATTTTTTAGTATAGAAACACATCCCAATGGTGGGGTAATATTGAGAAGACAAAAAAAAAGTTTTGACAACTCTTTTTGGTTACAATTTTGAGAATTCAGTGAGCAAGCTCAGAAAATTTGATGGTCCAAAGATACCCTAGAAGTGCTTCAAATATGCTCTGAGGGTGATCCAAGGACATATATAGGTTTCTTTGAATAAGTCTAGGCATGCTTAAAAGGCCTATACAAAGTTCTTCAAATCCCTATATAGGATTCTCCGAAGACATTTAGGCATGCTCTAAAGACATCCAACTATATCTTATTGATCGAGATAATGATTCTAAAAATATCTATTTATATAAATAGAATTTTTATATTTAGATTCCTTATTTTATACATTACCATTCATGGTAATGGCTTGAAATAGTCCAAATATATTTTTACATATATTTTTTTAAAATTGCATTAGTATCTTCAGTCTATGTTAGTTGTTTTATGTCTATAGTTAGTTGAGTCTATTCCAACACCTTCCTAGAAGCATGGGATTCCACTCCTAGATTGTCTATATTTTGAATAAATAGATTTAGTTGCTAAAATCACCAAGAGTTTGTACTTTGTGAATAAATGTTGAGGTGTGCTCAAATACACATCTCCTTATTATTCCAAATAGTTATAAAAAGTAAGAAGAAGTTGGAAAAGTTAGTAGTTATTGAATTAGAAATCAGAAGAAGCATTTCATATCTATATATGTTCCTTTAAATGAAATATATTTCACATTTATTTTTATTATTGAGTAAGGAGTTCATGTTTTGAGGAAGGAGTAAGGGGCCACTTTTCTCAAAGGATCAAGATAAATTGGTACTTTTAGTTTAACAGTTTAGAAGTATTCATTTAATTTAGATATATTTCACTTACTATAGAGTGTAATTTTTTTCAAAAGAAAAGAGTGATAATTTTTAAATTACAGTTTGAATTCCCTTTTCAAAATCAAGTATGAATTTCCTTTAAATCAAGAGTGTTTCAATTACATGCAAGAGTTATTTCAATTCAATGCAATCATGTTTCTTTTATACAAGAGTGTGTTTTTTGATTCAAGTAAGTTTGATAATTCATCTCATATTTAGAATTTATCAAAAGTTGTTTAAGTGACAATAGATAACACTCCTATATTATGGAACATCACACTGTCCTACCCAACTAGGTAAATTGAGTGAGGAAATCATGTCTTATTCTAGATATTTAAGTTTTGGATGTTTATGATGTGGATTTAATATAATATATTAAATTAATAAATAGTTTAGATTTAATTTTTTATAAAATAAAACTAGCATTTTATTTACTATTTTTAGGATTTATAAAGTACAACATAAGTAAAACCCCCAAAACAATGAACTTCACAACTCCAATATCAAACAGTCTCATTGCATATAGTCATTGGACGCTACCCTAGTTGAAAATGACACCAATACATTGATTGGTTAAATGAGAGGTATAATGACATCCTATCATTTTTGGAATCATTACCGAGGACTTATTATCAATAAGTGTTAGTGAGATCCTATATTAGAGTTATACATAAAAATTAAAAAACATTCATAAATTTCAAAAACATAAAAATAATCAAGGAATCCTTAGATTTATGAACCAGCCAAGAGATTCTCAAGGATAGTTTATCTCTAAAATATCCAAAATAAATCAAGAAGAAGAGAGGGTCCAATCCTTGCTATAAATATCAAGAAATGAAATAAAGACACTTGAAAGATGGTTTTTTAACTCCGCTCCTGAACAAGGTTCATCTTCATAAATAGATCCCATAAGAATAATCATATTCATAACATCTCCTATAAGGAGAATTGATCCTAAAAATCCTCTTCTTAGAATAGTTAGATTTGATCCACAAGCCCTATAAGTAGAAGACCTAATCAAAGATTATCTACCTGAGATAGACCATAGATTGAGCACCTAAGAAGAGAATTTAGATTGGATTTATAACCAAAGTTGAGAAGAAAACATCAGAGATGAACATGCACATATGGAAAACCCTGATCAATAGCCACAATAGGACATAAATTTCTCTTATCCAATCAAGATAGATCTTGATGACATAAAATCCATGAAAAAACATTTCACCATCCATTTTACCTACTTTTAGAGCTAAATCCTCAGAGGATATAGATTAGTTCCTCTTTGAGTTTTAGGTTCTTTACCAAACATATGATTATGTCATAGACAATCAAAAGTTGAAATTATTACCATCTACACTCAAGGCTGCAACCATGACATAGTTCATGGGATTTGAGGGTAACTCCATAACCACTTGGGATGAAATGGAAATTGCATTTCTAAACAAATGTCAAGATTATTATAGAGTTAGAGAAAGGAAGGAAAAAAATTTCAAGATCAAACAAAATGAAGATGAAACCTTATAAGCTTACCTTGACAAGTTTATATTTACCCATAAAAGGAGTGGTTACCAACTCACTGAGGAAGTTGTCAAAATAATTTTTCTTAAAGGGTTATATTATGATGCACGTGATGCTTTTAACCTAATGGGAAAGGGTAAAATTTACAAGTTAACCTTTCATCAAATTTTAACATCATATGCTAACTATTCTAGGATAAGACCTAGAATAAGGAAATCAAGGTTAGGAAATCCACCTAAAGTTGGACCATTAATGAAATAATTTTCCAATTTCAAGATAGAAATTTTAGTGAAATTGACATCTTCCTTAGATGGCATCAAACTAAAAACTAATGTTACCAATACTGAATAATTTTCAATCTATTGTCCTAGATGTAAACTCAAACATGTTGTAAAAGGTTGCCCCATAGACAAAATAGAGGTATATAATATTTGTGATATATATCATGACACTAATAATTTTAAACACCTTCCTAATATCAAAATTCAAGTTAAAAAAGCAAATCATACTATTGAAGAAGTAATATTCACTTAAAGATAATGAAACCAGTACTCCCAACCTCAAAATCAGATTGGTCTAAGATTTCCTCCCAATCCATGAATGGTACCATCAGCTAGACAAATCACACCACCAATATGGGGAGCACCATAACCACAAACATGGCGTAATCAAGAATAGATGCAATAAATGTGGGTAATTCCTTAAAATCAACCTTGAGAATAAAAATAAAACCAAGAACTACATTACATACAGCAATCACCACCTAAATGGTCAAATCAACAATATTATCCACAAAGAAGGTTTCCTCCATAATAGGCCTTTATGCCTCCATAATCTCAAACACCAACAATTAAGTAATAGGTTAACTAATCATATATACCTACCAACTAGTGGAAAATCTAAAAATAGGCAAAATATACCTATTTATGTAGTTGACCAATAAAGTAGTATTATAAGTAGATCAACTGAATGTAATAATATTTAAATCAGATCAAGGAAGGTAGTAGGAGATACACCTATTACCATAACTAAAACTCCCAATGATGATAATAATCTTGAGCCACCTATAGTCCAAGAACCAATTGAATAAAAGGTATAAGCTATAACCATACCAACCATAATTCAAGATCCCCTTATTTTTCAATTTCTTGAGAGACTTAAGGAATAGAAGCCTAAGAAAGATTTTGAATTGTTGCATGGATTAAAAGACATGAAGATATAAATTCCACTGTTAAGAGTCATTAAATGCATTACTAAGCTAAATCAAATTATTAAAGGATTATGCATCAAAGCACCATGGAGAAATAAACATCCCAAAATAATTAAAGTAATTAGAAAAATTATTGATTTACTAATAAGAAACATACTCATTCCTAAATATGGAGATCTTAGTAGTCTTGTGATGACTATGAAAATTGGAAACAAGTCTATTATAAATGTGTTTGTTGATCTAAGTACTACCATAAATAGAATGACTTTTAACATAGTATAGTCTTTATCTTTCACAAGGCTTCAACCTACCACAAAAATCTTGAAAATGGTAGATTAATCCACTACTAACCTTAAGGGAACCATAGAAAATGTACCAATAACCATAGAGTCCTAGGAATACCCCATTGATTTCATGATCCTTCAACCTGTGCCAAAGAGGGTAGGGTATCCAATCATTGTTAGTAGATCTTGGTTAACTACAGATGCAATAAGAATTGACAATAGATCTAAAAACATGACCATTTCTAATGGAATTCATGATATATATATATATACTTGCAAGACATTCAATGGGTCTTTATGAACAAATATGGGTGGATCAACTTAAATAAAACTAGACTAGTGTGTCTTCTTTAGCCATGGTTACCATCAAAGAATATGCCAAAGAATTTCAAGAATAAATAACAAAGGATTTAGACCAAGAGATCCTAGCCCTAAAGTCTAATAGTCTTGATCTGAAGTTTGATAGTTTTTCTCTAAAGATTTCTAGTTTTGTTTTGAATTCTGAAGGTTTAGCTCTAAACACTAGTAGCTTAGCTTTGAAGACTAGTAGATTAGCTCCAAAAACTGAAATATATGTTCTAAAGATGAAAAATCATGAGTGGAAAGAATCCACCTCCATTATTAAAAATCAAAACAATGCCATAAGACCACCAAACATGTTATCTAGACCATAAGACATTCAACAAGCGATAGTTGACTGGGCTCAAAATGAGTAGAATTCATTTTTACATGATTTTCATTGTCCATTGACCAATATGTTTTCCACAAGTGAATTTTTTTACAAAGATGTAGCCACACTTCACATGTTAATACAACACACATGTCCATTTAGTTCCTTGATGATTGAGTACAAATAATAAATTTCATTATTCTAGGAACTAAATAGATTGTAATCCAAGTAGGTAAACTATTAACTATCAATAGTTGGTTAGTTGACCAACAAGAAATAAAAGTATTTGATGTTTTGGTATAAAACACAAGATTTTTCATGGGATTATAGTGAATGAAAGGACTGCATCATAGTGTTTTTACACATCACATCTATACTAAAAATGTTAGACCAATTAGACAACCACAATGGAGGATTAACCTAGTTTTGAAGGAAATTGTTAAGAAGGAAATAGAAAAGCTATTAAAAGTTGGTTTTATCTATCTATATGATATAAAATGAGTTTCACCTCTATTATTTGTGCTTTAAAAAATGAGAAATGGAGAGTTTGTTTAGATTATATAGAATTGAATAAAGCCACCATGAGAGACTATTTTCCCTTGCCCTTCATTGATCAAGTTTTGGACAATTTGGTAGGAAAATAGTATTTTTATTTCTTATATAGATTGAATGGATATAACCAAATTAGAATAACACCTGAAGATCAAGAAAAAACAACATTTATCTGACTCTAGGGAACATATTCTTATATAGTCCTTCCTTTTGGATTATGTAATGCACCTACTACCTTTTAGAAAGTAATGATAGTAATCTTTTTTGATCTTAAAAATGACTATGTGGAAGTGCACATGGATGATTTCACTATCCATGGTACTAAATTTGATGAAGCTTTAAATAATTTGGATAGAGTGCTTACTAGATGTGAAGAACACCACTCATCTTTAATTCATGAAAAATTCATTATAATGGCTAATGAAAGGATAGTCTTAGGACATCATATCTCTTCTCAAGGAATAAAATTAGATCTTAAAAATATTGAGGTAATTTCTAACCTTCCTATTCCATAAACACAAATTGATGTTAAAAGTTTTCTTGGTCATGTAGGATATTATAGAATATTCATTGAAGACTTCATCAAAATAGCTACCCCTATGTTTTTTTTTGTTAGCAAAAGATAGTGAATTTGTATAGAATGAAAAATGTTAATAAGCTTTTGAAAAATTAAAAAATAAATCTCATGACTACTCTAGTTTTAAAAAGACCCAATTAGGAAAACCTTTTCATATCTATATTGATGCTTCCCATATCGCATTAGGAGTAGTCCTAGGTCAAAGAGATGAGGATGGAAAGATGTATGCCATTTATTATATTAGTAAGAATCTCACCCACATAGAGAAAAATTACACTACCATAAAAAAAGAGTTTCTTGTTGTTTTGTATGATATAAAAAGGTTTAGGTATTACATTATTGGTTATCAAGTATTCATCTATATAGAGAATTCAACACTTAAGTACTTAATGAGTAAACCATTAGTAGGTGGAAGAAGAATTAGATGGATCCTGTTGTTACAAGAATTTAACATTACTATCATATACAAACCAAGGAAGTATAATGTTACTGTTGGATTTTTATCTAAATTGATCACTATAGGTAAATATGAGCATATAGAGGATTCTTTTCTAATTAAACAACTATTTTATATATCCACATACTCCCCGTGGTTTGCACACATGGAAAATTACTTGGAAATAGGGAAGTTTCCTCATTATTTTACTTGAAAACATTTAGTTAGAGCTAGTTCTCATTTCAAATAGTTTAAAGGTATGTTATTTTAAAATTGACCCGATCATATACTTCATAGGTGTGTCAAATAAGATTAAGTGTATGACATCATCAGAGAATGCCATAGTGAACTGGGAAGAGGACACTATTTAGAAAAAAATACCAGTCATAATATCCTTAGTGTAGGTTACTTCTATCCATATCTATATAATTCTATCAAAAGGTTTGTATGGAAATGTGATCATTTCCAAAGGATGGTTAAGCCTACTCTATCCTCTAAAATACCTCTTCATCCTCACATAATTTTAGAACCATTTAAAAAATAAGGTTTGGACTTTGTTGGACCAATCAACCCACTACCTTAAGGAAAAGAATATTTATTAGTGTGTACTGATTATGTTACTAAATGAGCTAAAGTGCAGGCACCTAACTTTCCTAGAAAAGAAATGGTTTTTTATTTTCTATACCATAAGATCATGTTGAGATTTAGATCTCCTAAATCTATTGTTTCAAATTAAGGACCCCAATTCATGTCCAACATGATCAAGTATATTATAGAGATGTATCAAATTAATCACATGAAATCATCACCATATCATCCCCAAGATAGTGGGAAAGTGGAAGTCGCCAACTAAGAGCTATAAAGCATCCTAACCAAAATAGTGACCAATAACAAAAAATATTGGGCAAAATTTTACCCGAAGTAGTTTGGGCATACAATACAACATAGAAGACAACTATAGGATTCTCTCCATATGAAATTGTGTATGGAAATAAACCTTTGTTACCTATAAATTTTGAATTATAAACATTAAATGAAATAATTGATATTGATTAAGCATGGAAATAAAGAATAATAGAACTGAATGGGATCAATGAAATGAGAATGGATGCACTCACTCAAACTAGCATAATCTAAAAGCAAAGAAAGTAGTGGAATGACACTCACATTAGAGAAAAATAGTTTAAAGAGGGAAATTGGGAACTTTTATTTGATTCTAAATTCTAAAATTTCAAGGGTAAGCTAAGGATAAGATGGTTGGGACCACATTTGATCAAAACCATTTTTAATAATGGTTCTATCTAGCTTCAACCAATTTATGGTGACCAAAGGACATTTTTGGTCAATGGTCATAGGCTTAAGGTGTATGAATGACCTTTCAATAAGGAAGAGTTTATTGAATATAATCAAGACCAATTTGAAGTTATGAAACAACTTGGTTCTTCCACTAACATAAAATGATCTTCGTAGAAAACATCTAATAAAGGAGGAGTGCTAAAAACCAACAAATGATGGTTCTCCTCCCTTCAAAACTCAAAACAATAAAAAATACATATAAAAAATGAAAATATTAAATATTAAAAAAAATACTAAAAGACAAAAAGCAATAAATGTCATTTTCCAAAACAGAAAATTTATTTAATAAAATAAAAATTATTGTTAAATAACTTATCTTCTCAGACATGTTTATCCTTTTAGGACACATGACACCTATAAAAGATAGGCATGGATTCATACATCAAAGGTATGGTTGTATTTATTTTCCCAAAAGATTAGGCATTTTCCGTTTCATTTCATGCATGTGTAATCATTAGGCAATCAAAAAAATTTAAATGGATACATTTTTGTGATGTCACATGGATATGATGAGTAATCAACATCATCATCACATTCCATGATTTAATGTGATGATGTTTTTATAAGACCTTTTCTAGTAGATTTGATGTGATGGTATTTTAAAAAGACCTTTTAATAGATTTGATATGACTATGCTTAAATAAAATATATTTAAAAATTATTTGATGTAAAACATAATTCATTGCAAATATTATCCAAGTACTACCAATTATGACCTTTACACCACATCATTAATAATGATCAGATAAAACACCTTCCCATTATATCTCACATTCTCTAAATTGATCACCATAACTACTACCATAATTCTTGTCACAATATCATAATATACCATGATTTGATACTCTTTTTTTTTATTATTATCATTATCTAATTGTGGGTTATATCCCTAAGCTCTTACCTTCCCCTATTTCTTATGCAAACCTGAGCTCTATTTTTTTCACAAGTGTAATTAGGTTTTAAATAAAATAGTGTTAGCTACAAAGATGGGTGGAATAAATAATAAGAGTGAACCAAAATCCTTAGATGCATTATCTTAGGATGAGATAGCCGAAGACATATTTGAATCAATAGGGTGGTTAAATTTCTTGAAAATGTTTCAAGGTTTGCATGAAGAGATTATGTATAAATTGTTTGAGAATTTTAATGAAGACCATTCTTTTATCAATGTTTCAAATAATTTTTTATTTATTTCTTAAAAATAAAGTTGTAAAACTTAAAATAAGGGTGAGGTTATTAGAACCTAGATTTTGATTATGCTCTTTGATCTAGACAGTTGTAGATACTCATCTTTATCTAGGGAGGAATGACATATAAATAAGAAAGCACTAAAGAAATAGTTGATTAGTTAGACACTAGGGTGAATTTCCTAGCAAGCTAGATTTAAGAAGAATAAGCTTCCTTAGAAGTTTTCAATCCACACTTTTAAACAATCATTTTCTAAAAATGAAAGATAAATTACTCACATAAATAACAAAAGATATTGAAAATAAGTACAATAAGTGCTTGAAAAGAGATAAAATTGAATAATTATAGAAATAAATGATTTGATATTAATTCTAAATGAATCATACATGTTTTATAAAATAAGGTGATCTTTTATGACTAAGAAAAAAGTCAAAAAGTAGGATTTGGTTAGGGTCTGTTAGGCAGAATTAGCTTGATGTTGGAATAGACACATAGTGACCATCGGTAGTCAAGGGTAAACCATTGATGGTTAGGTGACCATTGATAATTAGGTAACCATCAGTGGTTAGGGGAAAACCATTGGTGCTCAAGTGATCATTGATGGTTACTATCATATTTGGCTTAGGTAAGGGTAAGTTTGGTTGGGAAGGTGGTTGAATGATTTTGGGAGGTGGGTTTGGGCTAGAGTTTGGCTATGATATAGAGAGGAATATTCATGGTTTTATGGTTTAGAGGTTTGGTCTGGAGAGAAACAAAAGAAATAATTACTGAAAATACATACTTAGTTTTTTAATATTGATCTGAAGAATGTTGAGGTGTGTGGATGAAAACTTGTTATAAAACCTAGAGAAATTATGGTAGAGTGTTAGTGCTTGGATATGATTGGTAAATTACAAATATTGTGCTCTCTATCATGCTTTTTGGAAGTTTTCCTAGATTCATCAGAAGAAGAGATACAAAATAAGTTCTAATACAAGAATCTTTAATAATTATTTATTCTCTCTAATGATTATTTCCCTCTTTTTTACCTCTTCCTCCTCTCTTTTTATATAAAGAAGGGAGAGGTGAAATAATAAGTTCAAACAAGGTCTTAATAGGTCATCTAATTTTAGTTTTAACATGCATACTTATTCTAGTGGCTAATAATTAAAAATCAAGGTAGAGTTGAGCTAGAGTTAAACCTTAAGGTTGTTAAAGGCTAACCATTAGTGGTAAAGTATAACCATCAGTGGTTAGGGGTTAACCGTTAATGGTTGATAGGTCAAAGTTATAATAGTCAAATTTAGTCAAGATTACTTAGGTTTAGTGGTTGAAGGTTGTGAATTGGTCTCAAGGGGGTATATGGGTGGTTTAGGGGTTGGTACAACATCTAGAACTGTATAGTGTGGATTTCTAGTGTCTAAAAATTGCCCCTTTTTATTATGTAATTTGTATCTGCAAGCTATAAAACCAAAAATGGAAGGTTGGTTTGAAGGTTTGGATACCCTAAGCATGAGAGGAGGTGTTCCCCCTCAAACTAGGTTCAATGAGGTGAAATAGAATCAAGTGCAAGTTTAAAAAATAGTTAAGTGGGTGATTATAGTGGTTGGATTGGGTATCGAGGTGCAAACACATGCACATAATGCTAATAAATATGATATCACATATTATGCATAGATTAAAATACCATAGTTGAGTTATTTGTGTAAAAAATAGTCAACATGAGAATAACAAATGGCAATTAGACCAAGTGACCACATTTAGGCATGGTAGTTAGGTTGTACTTATAAATGCAAGTCTCATAGGTAAGGTCAATGTCTTTGTAAGTATCCAAGGTAGAAAATGCTCTAAGGAAGATAAATGTGGTTTTTGTGTAAAATTAAAATGATTTTAAGTTATTCAAGATTGTAATATAGTCATAGCCGTCAAAGTGACCAATACAAGGTCACCACAAAACATGTAAAAGTTGGGTTAACATGACCAATATCAAGGTTACATGGTTGGTTATTCAATTGGTGGATAATGGGTACTCCAATGGTAGGTAGTTGGTAGTTATTAAGGTAAAAGTGGGTAATAGATATTTTCATCATATATGAAATGATAAGTTAGGTTAGAAATGTTTAATTAGGTTGATCATCGATGTCAGGGTCGACCATTGATGGTCATATATTAGTCCTAAAAGGGGTGATGATAAAAAGGTTGCCAAGGGTTTTAGTTGTTTATTTGTGCATTTGACCTTTGGTGATTACCTTGTGTCTTAGGTGATAAAAATGGTGACAATGTGTTATTATGGGTTGAGTGATTTATTAGGTGAGGTGAGTGAGTTTGAGTGGGTGGTGACTAAGGATGAAAAGGGGCTGAATTAGAGCATGGGATGCAATAGTGGTTCTAGGGATTCCTCCATGATGGTATTTGAGAAATGAGGTAGGTTATGTACTTGTATTTGTAGAGTAAAATTGAATGTCTATTATGTTGTTATTTGGTTAAAAATTTAGGTTGGTTTATGGTTTGTTAGGGTTAGGTTTTGTTGTGTTTTATTATTGGTGAGAATTAGGTAGGAAGTGGGATAGTTGAGTAGGTTCATTTTGTTGTGAATGGTAGTAAAAGGTTAGATTACATGGCTATAGTGAAAATTTTTAGTGGTTGGTATAGTTTGGAGGTTATTTGGTTGAGCCCTAGGACTTGAGGATCACCAATGATCATTATATAGTTACTATTAGTGGTCTCTTTCAACTAGAGATGGTTGATAGATGACCCCTAAATGGTAATTATGTATACCATAAATAGTTGATCACCTAACTATTGATGATCAAAAGTTGATTGATGATGGTTTCAAAAGGAAGCATCGTTGGTTGACCCTTAACCATCAGTGGTTGGCAAAAGCTTTAGAAAATGGGTAAAGGTGTGGGGTAGAAGGTGAAATTAAATGTTTTAGTTTAGTGTTCAAGTGTTTAGGTTATTTTTTAATGGTGTAGGTTAAGAGGTTTGACTATTTAGGTAATGCATATGTGACAAGTTTAGAAAAGGTGAATTTGAAGGTATGTTCTCATGTATAGGTTAGATTAGGTGAACTAAGGCATTAGTTACAGACCTTTTAGGTGAGGGAAAAGTTTTAGATGTATGAAAAAGTGACACAAATTCTTGATGAGATATGATAAATCATGATGGATACATACTGGGATCACATGACCGAGGTAGGCTTAGGAGGCATGAGGTACTATCATCACATATCTCATGATGTAGTGATGTTAGTGGCACTTATAAAGAGATGGGATACAACCACTAACACATTAATACTACTAATAGGCGAGATCACCATTTTACTAAAGGACATCCATTAGATATTATAGTTACCTATATGATATGAGCTGATATACCATATCAACAGTGATGAGAGAGATGAATAGATGGATCACTTATATGGAGATGACTTCATGCTTGCAAGGTGGCACTAAGGAGGTTTTCACTACACACCTTTATATTAGTTTGATAAGGTTATGAGATGGTTATTCAAGATGATGATGATAACTATTACTTATTTTATGTTACTAGATTCTAGCAGTAGGAGATTTCTATACTTGTTGTTGGGTGTTCTGTGGAGATGTGATTGGCTCACACTATGTTTGAGTGGGCACCATTATTATTCATTTAGATTAATTAGGAGTTATGTGGATATTGTTACTATATGAGATATGGGATCAACATTAGTTTTGTGTTATATTATTGGGCTTATGAGCATATGAAGTTACTAAGACCTGGGGGACTACCATGGCATGGTTTTGTTTATATGGATTACAAGGTCAACTACATGAGGTGGAGAGGTGAATACAATCTCATAATACTAGGAAGAGGAGATCAATACCTTGAATGGTATAGAGACTGATTGGATACTTTAGTTATGGGAGATGTGATTTGGTGCCCATATGTTAGATTTCCAATATGGGTGAGCTACGCCTGACACACATTATCATTACAAAGCTACATATGGATCTTTAAGAGGTGAGATCATGAGATTGATCTTATCCATTTTGATAAGGTGATGAGGTAGTTTGGAATGGTACATGATATCCACAAGGAGTTCCCTAGATATAGGAGGGAGGACACAGAGTTCTCATTGCCTACTCTAGAGCCTAAGGATGTGTTTATTGATAATGAGGAGTTACCAATGAGCGCTAAGACTGATGTCATAGCCATTATTGATGGGTACCCTATATGGTTATATGTACATTATGATGTAAACATTTTTGTGGGTGATGGTGGCTAGTGGAAAATGTATATGGATGTAGAGGTGGGGGTGGTGATTAGAGGGATGTGGATGCCCTAGATAGATAGGCATTAATTATTGAGAGGGATTAAGCATGGGTGGTACTAGCCATATCACAGGCATCCTTAGCATCCATTACTTAAGAGAGGGATGTAGCATAGGGCCATGTGGCCATTTTTTTAGGATAGGTATTAGGATAAGGATCAACTATATATTATTTAAATAAGGTAGGAGGAGTACTAATAGCTACGGGACCACTAGGGACTATCTCAATGGTGAGATATGTAATGATAGTTGAGGATCTTTAGTAATATGAGGCCTTTGTTTTAGACATTTACAAAATGAGACCAAATGGGGTGAGTATCTATCTAGGATCACTAGAAGGACCAATAATGTGACACCAAGTCAGTGGTCCACATCTATTGGTGGATAGGTAGTCTCAAGAGGGTAGGCTCTAAGAGGTAGTAGTGTTCCATGGGATTAGACTAATATGAGACATTATATTTTTGATGTATCGTATGATTTTGATACAAACCTATGAGTCGATATAGTGAGTTGTATATACATTTTTGAGAGATATGTACATTATTGTATATATGATCATTATTTTGATTATGAGCTTATGATATATAGATGTGATCATGGTTTATGGTTTGTGTTGATGTTTATGTATGTGATGTTATTTATGATGATTATGTACATATGATTAGTATGTTATGGTTTATGTGTACTCCCCTAACTAGGCATGTGATGAGGTGGCTATTTAATTTATGCTCATGATGACATTTGATATTGATGGATGTTGTTTACGATATGATGATGTTCACACTTTGTTGGACATGACTATGATGTTTGTGATTATTTTTATGGTTATGGATGAATATGATGTTATTTATGTTCATGACATGATTATGGGTTAATCGATCATAGTTCCATGGATGTGATAGATGGTAGATGATTATGATGTTATGCTTAAGTGATGGGATGTTCATGATTTCAGGATATGATGATGTTTGTGATGATGAGATGTTTTATTGGACATGTGGATGAATCTTTACTTTATTACCTAGATAGGCATGTGATGGATAGCATATGTGGATGATGTATGATTGAACAGGATAGACATCTCATGATTAGTTGGTGTTGTTTATTATTTATATTGATGTGATGATGTTATCTATGATTAAATATATTTTTGAGGTAGATTGAAATGTGATGATGTATTGAATTATGATGTGATAAAAGGTAATGTTGTGATTATTATATGTTTTTTATGATTGGTTATGAAGGATAAAATGTTCTTTTGATTAAAAACACTTAAACAAGGCACAACCCATAATAAAACACATAATTAATTTTTAAATTTTTTTAATGAGATGCATATGATTAGATGAAGGTGGTTAAAAATTTAAGACACATAAATTAAGTTGGATTACAAAACTAAATGTGAGAAAAGATAAGATAATCAAAAGATAAATGTCTTAATGAATGTATCAATAATTAGAATGAGAAAATGATAAGTCACAATGCTTCTTATTTAGCAAGGACTAAAAAAAATTAAAGTACAATTAGTGTATGAACATAAGTCCTTTAAATTCTTCAGATTAGTGCCCATTAGTTGGTTAAAAAGCTGTCTTGATTATATAATCTCAAGTAAGCTCAAAATCCCTTGTTTATAGATTATATAAATGGGAGATGGATGAAAATGAAACCTTCTTGTGAGACTAGCATTCCTCATCGATAAGTTACCAAAAGAGCCAAAATAAATAAGTACATGTCATATAAAGTGTAGAATGATAGATGCAGGAAGTCTCCTTATGAAAGTTGATTTTGGCTTCCAAAATTATTGTGTTTTTTTCTTGTTTTTAATTTTGATAATGGGGTTATTGATGAGGAAGCTGATGGATGTAGGAGTCTTCCCATGAATTGTTATTCTTTGACAAATATTTTACTCAACCATATTTTAAGGGAGTGGTCTAAGTTTTTGTGATTTGTTTAAGGTTTTTTATAGCTATCCTTTAAGGGAGAAATCTAACTTACGTTGAGCAATTTGAATATGTTTTGGCAGTTATCCTTCAAGGGAGTAGCTTGCACATTCTAAAAATGACCCATATGATTTTTTTATTTTTTGTTATTTTTGGATGTATTTTTTTTATATTGACATGTATTTTATTATATAGGATTAAAAAGGTTCATCTTTATGAAGGAAAACCTAGGGAAAAAGAAGTTTGATGATGGGTAAAACAGGTTTAAGTGACAATGACCATGAGAATCCATCTTGTAAGCAGATGGAAAGTACAATGAGTATAATACCATGGGTAGATCCATGGTACCTATGCTCAAGATTAAGTGAAGGTTGTTAATGGATAATCACATTATTCAAATTTAATCAGTTATCTTTAAAATAAGGGGATGCAATGTGGGTGAAAATAAGGGATGAGCTTAAGTTACACAAAAGGTGAGTTTAATCTTATTTAACAAAAGAAAGGATGTAGATGTGAAGAATTGAGGGGATTAGGTTCTATTTTACTTTAAATAGAGTGCAAATAGTAATCTCCTGATCCATACTTACACATTATGATATAAGGTCCAAGCCAATTGAAATCAAACTTTCCTCGCTTTCTTTTCTCCATATTGGTGACATGTTGATTTTCATTTAGGATGAGGTCTCCAATGTCGAATTCATGAACTTTAAGGTTTTTATTATAAGAATGATTTATTCTCTCTTAATAAACATGAAAATGAGTAAGCTTGGCTAAATGACGTTCATCAAGTAACTCAAGTTTGGGTAAACATTCTTTATGATAATTGTTCTAAAAAATGAGATCTTGTAGGGATATGCAAATAGAGGAAATTTAGACTTCAAGAGGCAAGATGACCTTAGCTCCAAACACAAGAGAGAAATAGGTAGCACCCATAGGGGTTTTAATGCTAGTGTGATATGCCCATAAGGTGAAGGGGATATGTAAATTCCAATCCTAACCAAATGCATTAACCATTCTAGTTACTATGTTGTTGAGAATTTTGTTAGAAGATTTAGCTTATCTATTTTCTTGTGGATAATAGGGCGATGAGAAATTAATTTTATGTTAAACACATCAAAAATACCTTTGATTTATTTGTTTTTGAAATATTTTCCATTGTTAATGATAATTTTATGAGGAACACAAAAATGATAGATAATTTTATGGCTGATAAAGTTGACAATATTTTTGGCTTTGGTTGAGATGAGAAGAATAACCTCTACCCATTTGGTGAAATATTATGTTGTAATGATGATATAATGATGTCACTATAAATAATGGGTGTTAATTTCACCAATAAGATCTATACCCCATTATGAGAAGGGCTAAAAATATTTGAATACTTGAAAACTACGGCTAGGTGCATGATGTAAATTGTCATGTTGTTGACATTTGACACACTTTTTCACATAATCAAAAAAATCTTGGTTAAGGGTGGGCTGATAATAGATAATGTGAAGGATGTGTTTGGTGATGGCTAAGACACTAAAGTGTCCCCCACATATCCCATTATGCATTTATTTGATAGCATGATATATTTTATAATTGCATAAATAATGAAAGAGGAGACCATCAAAGCCATTTTTATAAATAATTCCCATAATTATGGTATAATGTGAGGTGATATGGATAAATTTCCTTTGAGAGTTCCTATAAATGTTGGAAGGGATGATGGCAAGGTTTAGATAGTCAAAGGTGTATTGGTACCAAAGGTTGGGTTAGTTTTCCTCTACATTAAAGATGGTATGAGAGTATAATTTCATATAAGAAGGCTTGATAATTTGATGGATAATGATAGATAGCTTAGATTTAGAGGGTGAAAACAATATTTTCAAAGTGAGAGAAGCTATCATAGTGGTAAACTCGTTCATAGATCACAAAATTATTTGGATATGGTAGAGTTCAAATGATGCTAATATTAAATTAGCTAATAATTGGTATTATTTCAAAACATCAATTTTACATTGATAATATCCATTGATTTTATTTACCACAAGTTGAGAGTCACTAAAAATTCTAAGTGTTTTGTCACTAGGGCTTTGTACTCAGCCATATTATTGGTACATTCAAAACCTAGTTTGAAAGATAAATGAAGAGGTTCACCATGAAGGGGGATAAAGATGATGTTAGATCCCCCAACATGCTTACACTTTGATCCATTAAATAGCATGGTCACTTGATAGGTGAATTCTACTTAAGAGAGGGTCATGATGGACTCATCTAGAAACTCAAGAGGAGGAGGCTAGTTGTCTGCTAATGGTGCTTCAACCAATTAGTTGGTAATGAATTAACCTTTAATTGACTTATTATAGAGTAAATCAAGGTTAAAATCATATAAAATCATGAGCCGCTTGGCCACACATTGATTTTGGTATGGCTTACAGTGCATATACTTGAGTGGATCAGTATTGGTTTTGATATAGATCTTGTGCTTGACAAGGTAATGACAAAGTTTTATGGCCACAAAGACAAATGCAAGGCAAAGTTTCTCAGTATGGTGTAATAATTATCATACTCTATAAGTGTATATATAATGTATTAGATGGCTTGCTCTTTATGTTACTCATCTTGATGAGCTAGCATTCCCCTAAGGAGTAGTCGATAGTAGAAATTTAAAGGTAAAAAGGTTGATCTTCCTTGGGAGGAATGAGGATGGATGGAGATAGAATGTACTCTTTAAGTGAAGTAAATCCACTTTGACAATAATTATTCCACTTAAAAGATACATCCTTCCTAAGAAGGTGGTGGAAATGTTGACATTGATTAGGGAACTAAGAGATAAAGTGATGAATGGATTGGAGCTTCCCTTGTAAGCTACAGAATTGATTGCGGTGGGTGGGATGAGGCATGTCAAGGATTTATTTGATTTTTTTAGGGTTGAATTCAATTCATCTAAGGGAGATGATAAAGCCAAGGATATTTCCTAATAAGACCACAAAAATATACTTCTTAGGGTTAAGGCAAACATTGTAATGGATGAGTCATTGAAATATAATCTTAAGAACAATTAAATGATCCTTATGACATTTGGATTTTATAAAAAGGTCATAGACATAGTCTTCTATAATTTATGAATAAGCTCATGGAAGATGTAGGTCATAGAGCATTGGTAGGTTACACCAGTGTTCTTTAGTTAAAAAGGCATGACCCTATAGCATAAAGTTCCCCATGGGGTGATAAATGTGGTTTTGTGTTGATCTTTAGGGGATATTAAAATCTAATTGTAACCTGAGAACCCATCCATACAAGATAACATCTCATGGTTGGCTATAAGATCAACAAGCTGGTCAATGCTTGGCAAATGAAATTTATCCTTTGGTAAAACAAGGTTAAGGTCATGAAATTCCACACAAATATAAAGTTCTCTTGTGGATTTGGTGATAGGTATGATTTTTGAGACCCATTTGGGATAATCAATGAGTTGGATAAAATTAATGGATAAGAGACATTTAATCTCTTTTTTGATAAGAAGGGCCATGTGAGGGTGCATTCATTGAATTTTTTTCCTAACCGGCTTGGAATTGTGATTGGTGACTATGTTTTGGGTAGTGATGGAGGGGTCAATTCCTAGCATGTCTCTATAATACCAAGAAAATACTATATTTTGGTCTTACATGAAGGAGGGGAAGTCCTAAATCTCATCATAATTTATCAATTGGTCAAGTTTGACAACACATAATTTATTTGGAGTACCCAAGTTGATATCCATGGTTGATTTATTCAACATGGTTAAAGCTTCAGGAGGAAGATATTTATGGATATAACAATCTTTTACACCTAGACATGAAATAATAGAATCATCATTATAACACTAAATGGTATTAATGGTAAGAGAGTTGTCTCCTACCATCTCAAGATGAATTAGAGGAATGGTTATGGTCACTCCATTCTTTGGATATGTTATGGATCCAAGAATGATCATGTTGATGAAAAAAATTAGGGGTGATGATGTCAAAATCTTTAGTTATTAATGGTGGAGTGGAAGGTAAGGATGGGATTTCCTCATCAATGACGGTAATGGCAAGTGGGTTGTTCTACTTTGTAGGTGGCATAAAATTGAGGCCATGATTTTCAAGAGGTTTTTAGGTCTTGATTAGAAGAAACTCATGTGGCTTATTTTTGTATCAACCAAGACCAAATCCTTTCCAAGCACAACTATAGAGGTATGTCTAGGAAAACTCTGGTTTATCCAAATAAGAGAAACTAGAGGTGAATGGTCAAAGTGAAAAAGAGATGGAAAAAGTGGAAAGGGGTTTATCAAGTCCCCCATAGATGAAATTGGTTTGAAAAGTTGAGGGACAAAAAGGAAAAATGGATCTAATATTGGGGTCATAACTAGGTTGTTGGTAAAGACTCCCATACTCTTAGGGAGTAGGAAAAGTATCTAGTATCAAAAGGTGATACTCCCCCAATGAAAGACACTTGAAGGTTGATTCCAAAGGGTCCATTATGGTGATTTTGATGAAAGAGATGGATGAATTGGTAGATGATTCATTGGTATAATAATATTGGGCTTCATCCTTACTAATGAAGGCTTTTTGCATGGAGGAAGGAGAATATCATTGGTTGGTATGTCATGTTACATGATGTAAAAGGACTAGAGTCAGATTATATGGTAACAACATAACCTTCATTTTCAAATTTGATGCATCAGTATAGGGTGGATGGCACACAATCCATGGAAAGAATCAAATGGTATCCCAAAAAAATGTTGTATAGGAACTCACCTTTTACTACGTAGAACTCAAAAAGTGTGCAGGGTCTTAGATGAATGTGAAGGACAATAGTTCCTAAATTTATGTCCATGGTGTCAATGAATGATCAAAGCACCACTAAGGTTTTTAACATAATTTTATCTATTAATTTGAGTTGGTTGTATCCATAAGAGGAGATAATTTTGATGTTATCTACCCCATCAATCATGACCATCTTGATGCATGTTTGGTTGATGTATGTATTAATGAAGAGGGGAATATCTAGATGATCTTGATGGATTGAGGATATTTCTAAATCCTTGAAGGTAAAAAATTTGGAAAGTTGAAGAGCTTCATATAGACATAAAAATTACGTCACACATACATTCGTAACTCCCTATGTCAAAACCCCCTAAACCTATTTTAATAATAACAATTAATCTCCTTAACCCATAATTTTACCCTTCACACATTTAATTAATTTAAAATACTTAATTAACTTAATTAAAAAATATATTACCACCTTACTTATCCACCTCACCCTATTACTAATTATCCCCTGATGAGTTACCTCAAGAACTAGTCCTCTCATCCTAACTGCCCAAGACTTATTCCCACTTTCAAACTAAATTCCTAAACAAATAATTCTTTACTAACCTCTTATTTTTACCATTTTATAATGGGTATCACACTTGGAGTGCACAACAAAATAAAATAGGCCAATAATAGAAAGTTTTACCTATTCTATGGATGTTGACATTAGTCAACCCATGGTCGACATTGGCAGGATCACAATCGACATCAGTGGGATTGCCAACATCGGTAAGATAAGTTAAAATCTAACCTATAGTTTAGGTTAGAAAAAGTTAATAAAATCAATTATTACTCTCATTTAGGGTCTCATCATTCTATTTTTGACATCTAAGCTTATAATCACCCTGCATAAATCAATCACAATCAGCAACAAAGCTCTTGAGGACCAACAACATCCACTTGTTCTCTCTATTCAGACATTTAGGTTTAGACTCCCTAATAGAGACCATCAACCTGACACTTATCATTTATTGACCACCATAGCTAAGTATATCACTGATACTATAGGTCATTTAAATATTTATTTTACTATTTCATTATATCTTCCCTGCACTATTTTACATACCTCTAACCGTACTCTTGTGAGGGAGTTACAAATCTTCCTTGCTTATTTCCCCTTTATCTGACATACTAAACCTCTTACTAGACTTAACCAAGCCATAATCTACCTCTCATAACTCTCCAAACCTCCTTGGCCTAATCTAAACCATTTTCCAAACTTGAGAAAGCCTTCTATAAGCTCCCAGACAATTATTGCCCCTACCAACCTCGATAGCCTAATTAAAATTGGTCACCTCACCACTGACCTCGATAGTATAACCAATATCATTCACTCCCCTACTAACATCAGTGACTGTGGATTCCCTAGCCTCTTTAAAATCTACCTAGTTAACTTCTAAAACATAAAAAAAGTACCTTACTTGTACCCTATCACTCTCTGCTACATACAAGTTGTTAATAGCAATAATTTTATCTCTCTTTCACTCTCTATTTACCTCTCTTTACATTATTTATTATTATTTTTCCTCTCAAAAGTAGACTATCATCTCTAGGGAAGTTTCACTCTTCCTAGAGCAAGCATGTAGCTTGGCATCCCACTCATTTATATGCTAACAAACATCTTTTGGTATTATTTTCTTATTTATAGGTAGTCTTCCCCAGCCAAAGAGGAGTGTTTACAATGTTTAGATATGGTGTGCAAACCAAATATGGGTTCATTCTAATCACTTATCCCCATCTTTCTTTCTATTTTTCTTTAGACTTATAATAGATAAAATTTAGTGAAACATTTTTTGCACCCCTGATGGGAGCCTAGAATTTTCCTTGGGTACATTTCTTATTTTAAACATTCATATAGGTGCATTATAGTGAAAATTTCATTTCTTGCAATTCTTTTTCTTTCCTCTTAAAAATGAAAAATTTAATATCTTATTCTTTATTTAAAAGGCATTAAAATTGAAATTTTATTTCTTTTCTCCTTGCCTCTAAAAGCAATTTGTCATCTTCATTTTTAAAAAAAAAATAGAATCCATTCTTTACTTCCTCTTTCATGCACATTAGAATAGTGAAATTCATACTCTATTCCTATTTCCTCTTTGTTTTCATTCAAATCTAAACATTTCATATTTGGGTTTAAAACTTATTGCATTTCATAGTTTAATTGTTGCATATTAACTCACTTAGTTAATTACAAGCATTTTGAATAAATCATAGTATACCTATGTTACACAACCAAACCACATTCACATAAACAAACATCTAACCTCACCTAAGAAAAGGCCCATTAGGATTTAATCACCTGGTAGATCACCTTACCCTACCCTGCTATCCTACTTGGATTTCACCACCAAGGGAAGAACACTCCATTCTTTGGTGGAGTATAATATCTAGACAAAAGGTATATTTTGGCTAAGTGGCTTGGCTTGGCTCCAAGTTCATGAAGTGTTGAGTGCAAGCTCCTATTACAAGCATCATACTTGATCTAACATATATTTCCTCTTGAGCACCAAAACTAATCTGAAACCAGCTCTAGATTGCTTTTTACTACCTTTGATAACCAAATTCTCTTCTCACTATCTGATTAAGGCATAAACCAACACAAGTCTAAAAATTAATCTCTAGGACCTAATAGTTGTTGGCTGAATGTTCTTTTTCTAATTTCTAATTGCCTTTTGAATTTTTGAGATGGTAAGGACACTTTTCTTTTGATTCACAAAATCAATACTATTTTCTAAATCTTAATTTGTATAACATGTTAGCTCAAGTTTTCTAAGTGTTATTCCTTCTTACATAGACCTTTTACATCCATTATTTTACCTATTTTTAGCCTTTGATTTCTTAAAACATTAGATTTTATATTTCCCAAGATTTCATAGTGACTGACATCAGTTAACCCTACCGATATTAACAAAATTTACCTACCAACATCAGTTATTCCATTAATGCCAACAAGTTATTCCTACCGATATCAGTCATCCATATCAACGTTGATAACTGTGTAGTTTCATTTTCTCAAAATAACAAGTTAAATAACCCATTCACCTACACTCAAACCTAGTTTTTCTTTATTCTATTTCAAATTCAGGGTGTAAGACTATTTATACTACCACTTGCATGGTATTGACATGAGCTCAGGCTAAAATTCTTGTCAATTACGTAAGCTAGAAACCACTTCCACCTTCCCTTCTCACTTCTAGTTCTATCATGGAGTATACTTCAGATATAGAGCATACTCCCAGCCCTAACCAAATTCACATTGTGCTTGAGGGAGATCAAGATTTTTGCTAAATTTATTGATCACAATGTGGTAGCCCTTCAACATTACCTTACTATGAGCCAAACCCATAACTCTTTTGGTGACCCAATTTATGGTATGCCAACCTCTTTAATGGAGATAACCATAGTTTTAGTTACCTCCATTATTTTCCCTATGGTTACCCAAACCACCACTTTGATGAGTAACCCAACTATAAACAATATCCAAAATATAACATCTCCAATTGCCCAATCCCACCTAAACACTAGTGTAATTTCCCTACTTTCATAACCAAAACTAGTTCAGCCAAGTGACACCCCATTCTAGAATTTAGTGGTACCTATTGCATCCACCCTCTCACCTATAAATCCCTAAGTTACAACTCACCCTTTATCTTGTCTAACCATGCCAATAATTCAATCTAAAGTAATAATAACCAACCAAATCATAGTCTCTAACCCAATGGGATAATTCCCTTTTCTTTTCTCACCTTATCCTATGACTCACTATCCTTATGTTGCCCTAACACAACCTTAGCAACCTATGTCATATGCTCCCTCTATTTCTTATCAGCTTCCCTATAAATTATGAGTAATTCCCCAAACTAATTCCCCTATAGATCTCATTACGATGTTAATGGACCAGATGTCTAATCTAGAGACATCCATTTCTAGTTCAAAGAATGTATTATCTTATGATACGATATGAAATGAACCAATCCATCCTTCTATGCCTAGTCACCCTTATCTAAGCCAATAGGATATCCCTAAATTTACTCATTTCTAGAGTAAAGAGGACCCATAAAAACACTTGTGATCATTTATAAATGCTTGTTATTTAATAAGACATGATGATGTGTTACTACTTTGCACTTTCCCTATGTCTCTTGCAGGTGCTACCTTGGATTGGTATAGATCTATACCTCAGCACTCCCTTTTCTCATTTACCCAACTTGCACAAATATTCCTAGACCATTTCTCTATTAGAATTTCTAAGAAGGTTTCTATAATGGACCTATATTCTATCAAATAATTTGATGACGAGTCTATTGCTAGTTTTTTCATGCATTAGAGAAGCTTGATCAATCAACTCTCCTCCTTACCCCAACTTGAGGTTATTTTTATTTTCTCAAGGGAGTGTGTTAAGTACACCTCATCCACACTCTGGGTAAAAAAAATTTTCACATTTGATGAAGCTTTTAGAATGGCATGAAAACTAGAGGTTCATGTTATTGATGAAGGCAAAGTCAAGTTGCATAGTAAGAATCCCAATACCAAGACAAATGACTCCTCCTCTAAAACTTCTCCCTTTAACCAAAAGGCTAAAGGATCCACCAACATAGTGGTCATTAAGTCAACCTCTTCCACAACCATAAACCAATGGAGTACTTTGACTTTTCAAAATCCGACTAAGCAATTCTAACAATGGTATGAACAAAGACAATACAGTCCCATTGGGGATCATATACATCTATTTTGGAGAAACTATTATAAAAAGGTATCATAACCCTTCCTTAGATTAAACCTCCTATATAGTTTGAACCTTGTCATCCTATCCCAACTTGGTACAAAGAAGATGAGTTTTGTGGTTATCATCGAGTTAAAGTTCACAACTCTAATAATTGCAAGATGCTCAAGAACATTGTTTAAGATATGCTTGATAAAGGTGAGCTTGTCTTGGATAATCCTAACACACCTCTTAATCAAAGTATATATGTATTCAAACATCCTTTTCCTAAACATTCACCAAATCAAAATATTTTAAAATCCACAACTAACTCAAGTGATCATAATATCCATATGGTTAATATGCTTTTTCAAACATCCTTTTCCTAAACATTCACCAAATCAAAATATGTTCCAATCCACAACTAACTCAAGTGATCATAATATCCATATGGTTAATATTCTTTTTCCTTTATCTTCAGTTCAACTTGCCCCTCAATAGGAAACACCTATTTCATTGACTCCTCCCCTACAATCCATGGCATCTATTTTGCCTATTCTTCCTCCTCAGGTAGAAAAGCCTATTTCACCCATTCCACTCCCTTGAGAGGAAGAGCCTCCTTTACCACTCCTTTTTCCACCTAAGGAGTTGATAATCCCAATTTTGTTTGTACCAATATTACCTATCCTCTTACCATTTTAAGACCACACCCTACCTATTCCTCAACCACATGTTGAAGGGAACATCATTCCTACATTATACCCTCTTGAGGTACCTTCTTCCCCTACTTCTCCTCTACCTATTGAGATTGGTACCCCACCCACTTCGCCTTTGCTCCTAGAAGTGTCTATATCATATAATCCCATAATAGATGAGAGACCTATTGTGCCTACTCCAATTGCACTACTCTTACCCCTTATTTTAGCTATAGAGGATCATACTTTACCCATTCCTCACCCACATGTTGAGGGAGCCATAATACCTATGTTTTACCCTCTTAAGGAACCTACTTCTCCTCTACCCATGGCAGATCAAGTCTCTTCTCCCATCTCTATTGAATAAGACCATGTTATGGTTCTTTCTCATCTTTGGCCCAAAGTAGTAGAAACTAACAATTTACCTCTTTCCCAAACACCATATATTTATAAATACATAGCCGTAAGGCCTACGTCAACCACATCAAAACCCTTCTCATGTTTGGTGAAAAGTATAGAATTTCTTGATTCAATGAAGCTTGACCATATGGCATTTTGGGACTAGCTTAAGACTCCATATCCAACACAATGAATGTCAACCTTTACTGCCAATCCTCTTACCTTAAGGTCTTTCACAAAGCTAGAGCTTCTTCACCAAAAGCACTAGAAGTTTAGCCATCTATGTTAGAACCCTCATCCTCATAGGAATCTATTACATTAAAGCATATCAGGCCCTTAGGTGTATGCCCCATTTCTAATTTAATTCATCCACAAGTGAAATTATATTTAACTCCTCAACCATAATTTGTAGTTTCTCACCCTAGATTATAGAATAATTTTAAGCCTTCTATAACTCACTAATACCATCTTCAACCCTCAAATTTCCCATCTATTTTAGGGCTGCACCCTTCTACTTTAGTTGGAATATCATCTAACCAAGACAAATAAAAGGTTAAGCTACCTCAAATCCTACCTTTTCCATCTTGTAGGCCTCTCACATCCAATAATAAGAAAGTGACAACAAAAAATGTAACTCCATCATCACCAAATAAGACACCACATAAATACCTTTCCAACACCAAAACAAAATAAGGTGTCTCCTCCTTTTAGTACAACAAGTGCAAGCCCACTTGTAAGCTCTCAAAGCTTTTTTTATGTCAGTTATTACAATCTTCAGTAATAACTATTCCTTGCATTAAGCCCTATAGTCCTCTTGTAATGAAGCCATCTTCATTTGATGATACATAAGTGTTCTTATATTATCACTCACCTAGACATGATACTAAGAATTATAAATCCCTCATAGTGGTTATTCAACAACACTTCAATGTTGACACTCTTTTCAATGACACTACCATTTACCTTATTGTTATTCCACCTTTGGAATATACAATGCCTCCTACTATTCCACTTAAATTCAAACCCAAAGATGTCATTGTAACCCCTTTACCACCTCCTTCACCAAATTTTCAAAACAACATAGTTAATGTGGCCACACGATCACATAACCAAAAAGATAAAGCTAAAGAAAAGGTCACTACACCTTGGACCCATCCCTTCACCAAAGACACTCCCCCTACTAATCCTAATATTTCCATCTTGTGTATTCCTAAAATAACATCTTCAGACGTTATTAAAATCTCAATGGTGAAATAGCTTCACCAAACTCCTATGAAAATGTCTTTGTATGAGTTAAACCAAAGCTCATCCCAACACTATTAAGCTTTGACTAGTGCTTTGCAAGAAATTGAGGTATAATCAGATGATCCTCAACCTCTTATAGCTTTGGTCAGGTCCCTTAATTTTGTCTCCCTAATTTCTTTTAGTAATTCAGAAATTTCACTTCAACACCCTAAATATCAAGATTCTACCCTTTTTATTACTGCATATATTGATCAAAATCATATCAAACGTGTTACGATCGATGGGGGAGCTAGTATTAGTATTATTTCTACATATGCCTATAAAAAACTAGCCCTTCGTAATAATTTCATGTCTCAAACTGATGTGGTACTCCATTTATTTAATGATACTACAACTACTACGATGGGCACTATTGTCTTACATATTCATGTAGGTCCCTACATAATTTTTGAGTTCTTCTATGTTATGGATGTACATGTTATACCTATTGGCCCACCTTCATTTAAAACATGTAATATGACCTATAGTCCTAATGATGTTCTCATCCCATTGAAAACATCATCCTCCTCACATGATGCTTCTGAAGCTTCCACAAGCTCTACTCTTGTGGTTACAAAGATACTAGCAACACAAATTCCTGACAAATATACCATGGAGGAGAGATTTCAACATTTGTCACTTAATGAATATCATCTATTAACAATCAACATGATCTATACTCCAAAAGAGTATAGAAGGCTTCACATGCACCCAAGTTATGATCCCCATATTGGGATGGTCATCCCTTATGGCCCCCCTAACCTTTGAACCAATTTCACATATGGGGGAATTGATCAAGCTCCCACTATCAGTAATCCATCTTCTTCACCACAACCATTTACCTGTGACTTTTCTTCCCTGAGTAACCCTATATTTTCTCACACCTATCTCTATAGGAGTGCTAGCAAGGATTTAGTTTGGGTCATTATGAACAAGGTATCCATACACCTATTGAATATCCTACTAATAACACCATTGAAAATTCCAAAAATAGGCATGGGGTGGGATATGATGAACCAAATTAACTCAAAAAAACTCCCATGAACTAATTATCAAAGAACCAGTCTCTCCTTCACATTCTTTTCCACCATCACCTAAAAAATTAAAGGTAAATATACCTCTTAATTTTTTTTTCAATAAATACCATCCATTTGGGGCCTCTCACCTATTGTCAGGGTAAGGAAACAAGGTCCCTTCCTCTCATTCATTTTGAAATAATTGATGAATATTTTCCCACTATTAACACTATCTAATGTCAAGATGATGATGCAATTCTCACCTATATGGGTACAGATGATTCCTATATTTAATGATCACTCCCATCTGAAATGCAAACTATGTTAAATGAATCAACCATTAACATCAACCTGCCCTCCCACGATAACCCTTGCATCCTCAAGATTGGCAAATCTTTAGATTCCTCTAAGTAAGCTGATTATGCCACATTTCTCAATGACCATAACAAAGCCTTCACTTGGTCTTACAATGACATTCCTAGTATTGACCCCTCTATCATCACCCATAACATTATCACCAATCAAGATGTTAAACACATTAAGCAGAAGCTTCACAAAATGCATCTTCATATCACTTTCCTTGCCAAAGAAGAGCTTCAATGCCTCCTTTTTGTTAACTTTATCCAACCCATCGACTACCCATAATAGATTTCTAATATTGTTCTTATCACAAAAGTGACTAGGGGAATTTCTATTTATACTGACTATTGTGATTTAAACCTCACTTGTCTAAAAGAGGATTTCTCATTGCCTAGTATCGACCAGCTTGTTAATCTAATAACAAACCATGAAATGTTATCACTTATAGATGGATTATCTAGATATAATCAAATCTTGGTTACTCTTGAGGATCAACACAAGACCACCTTTATTACCCCATGGGGGACTTTTTGTTATTAGGTCATGCCTTTTAGCCTGAAGAATGCTGGTACAACTTATCAATGTGTTATGACCTATACTCTCCATGATCTCATACACAAAATTATGGAGAATTATGTAGATGACTTACTCGACAAGTCTAAACTTCACTAAGAACACTTGAAAATTCTCAAACCCATATTTACTCATCTCTTCCAATATAACATTTGACTAAACCCAAAGAAATGTGTCTTTGGTGTTCTTTATAATAGAATCTTAGGTTTTATCATTTCTCTCCATGGTATCAAGGTCAATCTTGCTAAGGTTAGAGCCATCCTAAAAATTCCTCCACCTACTAATATCTAACAATTCCATAGCCTACAAGTTAAACTTCAGTCAATTCGGTGCTTCATTTCTTAGTTGTCAGATAGTTGCCAACCTTTTTACCATGTCCTCAAAAATTATGTCACCTTCCAATGGAACACAGATTGGTAGGAAGTCTTTGATGCACTTAAATAATACCTTCTTTCCCCACTGATTCTTATTCCATCTAAGGAAAATCAGCCTTTTTACCTATATATATCTATAACCAACCATTCCCTAGTTTCTATGATTGCACATCAAGATGACCAACATTGAGAGAAGGCAATTTATTACATAATCCACATACTTATTGATTATGAGAATATATATACCAACACTAAAAAAAAATTCCTTGTGTTGGTCTTTTTTACCTCTAAGCTTCACCATTATCTCCTAAATCATAAAACCTATGTGGTCACCCATACTAATTCCAAACCTTATCACAACCAATGTGTAGCTTAATGGATCATGTTTCTTATTGAATTCAACTTAGAGTTTATTAAAAAAAATCTATTAAAGGGCAAACAATCACTGACTAATTAGCTACTACCCCTTTACCTAACAATCAACCTTTAAACCTTGAATTCTCTAATGAATCTATTACAACACTCTCCACCGATGACATCTCCTATCAAATGATGATGTTATTTGATGGATATAAATGCCAACATGGTGGGGGTGTGTGGGTCATTCTTATTCCTCTAGATGGTGAACCTATGCCTCTATCATTTAAACTAGATTTTGAATACACTAATAATATGGCCAAATATGAGGCTTTGATTCTAGGACTTCAAATACCTCTCTTCTTGGGTATCAAATCCATAACCATTTTTAATGATTTTCAGCTAGTAGTTAACCAAGTTAATGGTTCCTACTTATGCAAAAATGAAATTCTATAGTGGTATAAACATTATGTAGATACACTCTTGGGATCATTTGACTCTTATCTCTTGAAAAATATTCCTCAATCTATAAATAAGTTTGCTGACATAATGGCTTCACTTGCTTTACACATACCCTCTTTATCCTCATCTTCAAAAATCTATGTCATCATTCATCACTTAACATTAACTTCCTATGTCTCAGCTAACATCCTCTTTTTTGAAAATGTAACAACCAACCCACAAGACTTATGGTACAAACAACTCATGGATCATCTTTCCTTCTCTATTACCCATCCTGATCTTTCTAATAATGGGAAATGGGCCTTCATAAAATGTGCCAATCATTACACTATACTAGGGGGACTTCTCTACAAGCAAAGTTTTGATGGTCTTCTCTTTAGATTCCTAACTAGTACTGAGACTCCCTTTCATATTCAAGAAGTCCATGATGGGATTTATGGTGGGTATTTCAATGGTCACATAGTTGCTAAATGTATTCTTCAACTTGGATATTATTGTCCCACACTTCATCAAGATTTTGTTGATTACGTTTGACATTTTGTCAAGTTTCAACAACATTCTAACCTCCTTCATATTCTTAGTCATGCATTGTAAGTTGCTAAAGACTTTTTTCCATTCTCCTAATGGGGCTTAGATCTAATAGGAGATATTAACCCTCATTCATCACTCTATCATTACTACCACCGAATACTTCACCAAGTGGGTCAAAGATGTCCCTCTCATCTCCACTAAAGTTGACAAAAATTTTGACTTCATTAACCACCACATCATCTATCATTTTGGTGTACCTCACAAGATTATAACCGATAATGGAAAGTATTTTAAAAATAAGATTGTTCAAGGTATTTTTGATACATTTGGAATCAAATTAAGCTTCTTATCACCATACTATCCCCAAGCTAATGGATAGGTAGAAGCTTCTAACAAAACTTTGACCAATATTCTCATGAAGGTAGTCAATGATATAGGCAAGGACTAACACACACACATTCCTTTTAATTTATGGGATTGCCACACTAGCATTCGAACCCCTATGAATGCTACACTTTTTTCATTGGTATATGGGACATAGGATATTTTACCTCTTGAGGTCCATATTCCATCTCTTCACATTTCTCTACATGACATACTAATGATGGCTTTTGCCAAGAACATTTAGCCCAACTTGAATTGCTTGATGAGCACTATCTCATATCCCTCAACCACCTCAAAATCTATCAAGAGTGTATCAACTGCACTTATAAAAAAAACCTCAAAGAGTGAGATTTTAATGTAGGAGATCTCATCTTAAAAGAAAATCAACATGTGACAAACATGGAAAAAAGACAACGGGTTAAATTTTCTCTAAATTGGCTTGGACCTTATATCATAACTCACAAGTATGGTTCATTAACTTATTACTTGTCTTCTCTTGAAGGAAGGCTAGAGCCCATGCCTTTAAATGCCTTACACTTATGACCATTCTTTTGTTAAACCAGCATCACTTTACTTCAAGTGTAACTTGATCTCATCCCTTGAGCATCCCTATTATATTCATTCCCCTTACTCTTCACCCTTACTCCTATACACTTATATTACTCACATACTGGTATGGTTTTATTGTCATAGTGGAAAACTCCTAAGCCTCTATAGTATTGTCCATGACTAAAAGAAAAAAAATGAGATATTTGAAAAAGTTATAAAATCTCAGGTCATGCTTTTCAATGTAGACTACTCCCTTAAAGGGAAGCTATGTAACTTCCCTCTACTACTATCAATAGACTACTCGCTTGAAGGATAACTATTTAAAATTAAAAGAAAATGCTTAGACCACTCCCTTGAAGGATGGCTATGCCAAGATTTGTTCTCAAAGGGAAAAAAAAATGTAAAGGGCTCCTCACCTCTTTACATGACCTTAACCTATACAAAATCCCATTGTAGGCTTCCTACATTAATCAGCTTACACAAAAAATAAGCTTTAAGTCATGGACTTGCCTATATTAGCTCTCAGGTCACCCACAAAAGGGACATATCATTTCTACTTGGTAGGTTATGCTATGTAAACATTTTCCCTTATTCTACCCTTTTTCCCCTCATACTCTTTCAAGGGACTAAGAAGTTCACTTAATATGAGTTAAACACGATGCTTCTCTAAAAAACATAATGGTTTAGAGATATAAGGCATGAAAGAGGCTCATTTTCTTGAGCCTATTTATGTTCTAAATTATAGTCTTTGCCAATGCATGAGCATTCTACCATTTTATTTTTCCATCCACATCACATGTTGATATCTCTATTTGAGATGTAAAAGTAATGTCATGCCAACATTAACCTAACTGACCTATTTATTTTATGCATACACCATCATAAATATGGAAAAATGTTGAAATAAAATAACATAATCAACTTATTTATTTTATGCATACACCATCACAAATATGGAAAAATTATAAAATAAACTAACATAACCAACATATTCATTTTAAGCATACGCCATCACAAATATGGAAAAATTCTAGGATGAAGCTAAGTGATGAACTATGCATATACCATCACACAAATGGGAAAGGCTAGTCTAACTCAAATAATGTTATCAACATTAATATCCAAATTAATATAACATCAAACAAACATCTTCCATATCATCATCATAATCACAAGGAATGCATCTCACATAAACACATGGAAATGAATGAACATCTCATATATATAATATGTGATCAAATACATGTTCATCATCTACATCATCATAACATCATAAAACTCTCTCAAAATGTACATCTCACATCTTTGGTTCACAGGCTGGTATACACTAATATATCTAAACAAAAATGATAAAACTCTAATACTCAAGGTCTTTGAGGCTCTCCATGTGGTCATGAGAAGGTAGTATCATCACCACTCTATATCCATCTACGTTGATGTGATCTTAAAGCTATTGCATGTGACATCGACCTCTCCTACTCTCTGAACTCTTAATATCTTGATATCTATGGGAACTCTCTAATCACCCTCTCATAGTAAGCAATATCATCTAGGGTAGTCAAATACCTCACCATAAATACACTCTATGGAGGACCCATAGCATGAGAAGATGGCCCAGCCTATACTAGTCCCTATGGTGGTGGTGGAGGAGGAGTAGCATGGCCTACTACTCTCAGACTATCTCTCTCTATTGTCATTATAGTCACCTGACCATATAAAATAGTCACTTAGCCCTATAGTGCTATAACCTAACCCTATAGAGTCTTAATCTAACCTTGTAATATCACCACCTACCCCTATAAGGCTAAAACCTATGCCTATGCTATCTCTCAAGCCTACACCACTACATTTTAGGCATGTAATACTATATCTTGAGCTTGTAGTACTGCATCTCTCTCCTTGACTAACCCCTATAAGTTTTTTGGTGGCCTCTTCACCTCCACCACTAGATGTAACCCTAACCACAAAGCTATATAAACCATTATACACCCTAGGTCCCTAACACTTGGCCCTATTTGTAGCTCCTCAAAATTTAGCCCATCGGTCTCCTAGGGAAATGATAAGGGTGCCTCTATGTCATCCCTCCTATATCAAGGGAAGGTAGGTGGAATATCCTATAGTAGACCAAACTATCTCCTAACCCATGCCATGGGTACCATCTCTAGCTCACTAACACATCTCTCCCTAACCCATAGTGTGCTCTACAACCTAACAAGCTACTCTACCTTACCTCTAAAAATTGGATATGTCAAATATGGTCTCCACATGATATCTATAGGTATCAATCCCTTGATCATGTGCATATAGTAAGCAATGTCTCATATGATGCCATCCACTTGGATCTCTTTCATCCCATCTCTTTATCATCTAAATCTAACCCTGAAGCTAGCTAGGATAGTGGTACGTAGCCCTAGTGGTCATGTCACCATGATGTGCTCAGATGCCCAACAATGTAAAAGATGGCTAACACATAGATTATATCACTATCATAGCCTCAAACCCCATAGTTCTCTATATAATTACACCAAAAATACTAGACCTTAGGTAAAAATTATCCACTACTCAATCATCTATATAAGCACACCTATCAAAGCAATAAAAAATCTCCATCTATTTACATCTGGTAATGCATACATAATGAAATCAATCATCATCAAGATGCTTAGATGATGCTACTCCTCATTAGCCATGTAGAATGGCTCGTAATCAAAACTCATAGAGTGGAAGGTCACCTCACTAACATGATCCCCATATAAAGTGACCATGTGTATATCATGCTCCTCTCTCGAGCATGCCAAAATCTTCTCACCTTGAAGAGGTAGCCATAGAATCCTATACACATCCTCTTACATCACTACAAACTCTCCAATTATTAGATGGAAGGTGTTAGTTGTATGATCCCACCTCTCAATCAAAGCTATCATCACTGACATAACCCACATAACATGATAGTATCATCACACTCCTCCTAAACATATAAATATCATATGCTCCCACTCATTTGGATTAACATCTCTCCTATTTCATGTCAATAACCTTGATAACTGGTCTCATAGTGTAAGCTCCATCCTTGCTTATATCTATACATAAATAACTCAGGTCATTTCCCTTGTAATCTACAATATCACCACCTTTTTACCTTCTCATTAGGAGAACTACATTGCTTTTAGGCCTTAAACTAGGCTATGTAGGTAGCACTTAGTATACATGGGGTCTTTTAAGGTTAGCTTAACCATATACCCACCTTACTAACTACCCTAGGCTTCACTACCTTTCTCTCTCTACCCTAGGCTTCATTTCCTTTCTCTCTCTACCCTAGGCCTACCCACCTATTCTAACTCTAGGCTTCACTACCTATATTCTTGATTCTTGACACTATAACATATCTTTTAAGACCTAGACCTCTCAACTATCTTATCTTACCTTTTTCCCTAAAACACACCTTTTTAGATCTTTTTCTTAGGTTTTAAGAGAGCTACATTGGCCCAAGGCCCTAAACTGGGCTATGTAGGTAGCACTCAAATGACACAAGGTCTTATGAGGATAACTTAGCCATTAGGCTAGTTGACTACTTCAATTATAGATCCAAAACTCACCCTTTCTCTTATGTGTGTTACTTTTCTACAGTCACTAACATTGGCATTAATACTAACATCGATGCTTTATTAGTCTATGTCATAGCCAATATTAGAAAAAAACTACTAACCTCGATGTCATGTCAATTGATGTTAGTTGATCTCACTGATGTTAGTGACTGGTTCAACCCCAAGGCTAAACAACCCAAAATCCAACCTACCCATTTCCCCTACAAACCTACACAAAAATCCCCCTAACTTATCCTACACTTACCCTAACCTAGTTTCTACCCCCAACTCCTATTTTTATAACCCCACCTCTCATTTAGCCTAAAAATTGCAAAAACAAAATCAATGCCATTTCAACTGACCTCGACGTCATGTCAACCGATGTTGGTTCATCTCATCGACATCAGTGACTAGTTCTGTCCTAAGGCCGAACAACCTAAAATCTAACGTACCCATTTATCCTACAAACCTACCCAAAAATCCCCCTAATTTATTCTACAGTTACCCTAACCTATTTTTTACCCCACCTCTCATTTAGCCTAAAATTCCAAATCAAACTCGTGTAGACTCTTACCTCATCTCTTTATCTCCTCCTAGTTGGCACTGCTGGCTCTTATGGTTGTACTCCTCCTACATGTCCCCTCCTTATGCTACCATCTTAAATCACTCTTAAAGCTCTATTTATTCTCTCCAATCATAAAGTTGCAAATGAGTTTGGTCTATTTTTAAATCTCCTTTTGTTAGGTTTGGTCAACCATCAATGTTAGCATTCTTGACCTAACCTGTTGATGTTAGTGCTTACACCTACCAACATCAGCAATGTTTCCTTAGTTGTACTGATGTTGGCACTTTATATTACCAATATCAACACATATAAATAATGTCAACACTATTCCAATATTATTTTCCAACACAAAACCCTCAACTTTGTATAATCGTACCCATACATTGGGGCAACTAGAGATCACATATATCTCCCCCAACCATGACAAAATGACATTAAAGATCACTAAAATCTTCACCATTGATGACTTTTCTTGGAAATCATGAATATTTCCTTGCTCACTGACCCTTTTACACCAGGAGTGCTTTGCTTGTCCTGACTGGTTAGGCTATTCTAATGTAGTTAGCTATCTTACACACACATGTATTTTAGATGTTGTGGATGGCAACCGAGACCATCCTATCACCTTCAAACCTTTTTTATTTCCTAGGGGCACTTCCTACCTTGGATACCTAGGACACATTGACCATTGGATCTATAACTTTGATTGATTTGACCTGTCAATTATCACTTACAAGTTGTGCTTTGGTTACTTTTATCTAAGTCCTCCTTAACCTTACCTATTCTTGTCATTATCAATTATAGCTCATTGTGGCCTACACATATGAATTGATGATTAATTCTCCACCAATAACCCAATTACCTTTCTATTAAATTAGTTCCTAATTTTAGTTTCTCTTCTGTCAATTCTGATTTTGAGGGGGGATACTTCATCCAACACTTGGAGCATCTAACTCTTATTTTTTGTCTTACAACTTGTTAGTATAAATTACAAGACAAAAATGGACAAATTTAGACAACAAAATTATGTCACACACACATGCATAATTTCCTATGTCAAACCCCCCCTCCCAAACCCATTTTAATAATAATAATTAATCTCCCTAACCCATACTTAAACCCCTCACACATTTAATTATTTAAAAATAGTTAATTAATTTAATTAAAAACCCCTATTTCCACCTTACTTGGCCACCTCACCCTATGACTAATTATCCCCTGATGAGTGACCTCAAGACCTAGTCCCCTCATCATAACTACCTGTAGACACCAAAATCATGTCTACTCCCTTGGTCATTCTCTTCATCCTCTCCCCCCTTGGTCCCCTTTGTCTACTTAACCACTCATAACCCATGTCTTATTAATTTGGAATACTTATCTTATTTTAAGTTAATAATTCCCTCTCCCTTGCCACCTCACCACCCTAGGGTGCCCTTCTTTGGATTCCCTTCATCCCCCCATGACCCATTTATGACCTATTCCTCATCCTCACATCCATTTAAACCCTCTCGACCATTTCTTCCCCCGACCCGCTGACCCGACAGTTGGGCAAACGGACGAAAGGCTATTTTTAGCCTTTTTCTTGCCTTTCAGCCACCGATGTTGGCCAACTATCGACCGACGTCGGTGATATTGCCAGCGTCAGTTCCCTTCATAACAGTGTTCTGCATCCATTATCCTCCTTTCGCCTTTGCTCTTCATGAGACTCTTGAATCTTACAATCTGATCAATCAATCAGCCAATCCTTTCGCCAGACCTCTCACTCTCTCTCTCTCTCAGGTATACACAGCAGGCTTCTACACCAGCAATAGCATCAGTCTTCTACATTAACAACAGGTACACCAGTTTGCAACACTCCTTCAGCCAGCCACAGGTAAGTATTTTGGTTATAATTTCATTGTGTTCTCTAGTTATTTGCTTCTAAGTATTATGAACTAGACTCAGCCACACTATAGACCAGACTCGAATCCTTATTTCTCTGTCTCCCTATTGCCTTTGTCTTCTATCTGACCATACACTCTATCCATTATCCCTGCAACTCTGCCCAAACCTCTACATAGACCATCCAAATAGCATGAAAACCCATCCAAACCCCTTTTCAGACTTGTCCATAGACCAAAAACTCATCTAGACCTCGTCCACAGACTACTGCCCCGATCGATGCCAGTCGTAGAGACCACTACCCCAACCAACGTTGGTAGACTAACCGACATCGGTAAACCTTGACAATCGATGCCGGTAGGACCACTGATGTTGGTGACTATGACCAGGCTGACAACAACATTTAGGTAAGCATTTGCTTCCATTTCTTTTTCAGTCTTCAATCATTTCAATCTTTTATCATTTTGCCTTTTATCAGACATTACTTTTATCAATTAGTGGGTTGACATTCCTCAAGCTTTTGCTTCTAGGATCAAGCCTTTACTTGGCAACCCCCCATCTCATCAACTAATGTCTTCTTTGTCTTAGTCTCTTTCTTCTATAGGTGTCATCCTCCACAACCAAAGAGGAGTTCTCATGACATCCGGATAATGGTGCGCACAACTTCATCCAGGTACATACAAGCCTTAGACTATTTCTTCCTAGTTTCTTATTCTCTCTTTGAATGTAGAAAGTGAATATAGCATAGAAACATTCTGGCACGCCCGGTGGGATCCTAGGGCCTTCCTTGGGTTCTTTCTTTCTGTTCATATAGGTGCATTAGGTTTCTCCCTTTTCACCTCTTTATTCTCTTCTAAACGACATCATAAGCAGGATTAAAAAGAACCTTTCTTTCTTTTCTTGCATTTCAAACTATTCAAAAGTCATATTCTTCAACCCTTTCTCAACTTGTTTCCATTCGAACTCACATTTTGACTTGGGCTTAAAACTCATTGCATGTCATTTCTGCTTGCTTGCATTTCTTAGTCCACACCTAGTAATTAATAACCGCATCATGAATTAATCACAGTCCACTTTATATTACACAACCAAACCACTTACACCAAATCAAACATCAAAACTCACCTGAGACAAGGCCCGACTGGGATTTCATCACCCAGCGGATACCTTACCCGTCCCGACAATCCTACTTGAATTTCATCACCAAGGGGAAAGCCCACTCTGTTCTTTGGGAGAGTCTAATCTCTAGGGAAAGTATATTTTGGCTAAGCAAGACCAGCTTATCACTGGGCTCATGAAGTGAGGGGAGCTTGCTCCTTAGCACCAGGCCATGTACGAAACCTAACCCAGACTCTTGAGCACCTAAACAAACTTGAAACCATCCATAAACTACCTCTTCTAGGACCCGTCTCAAAAGCCAACCTCCCTAAACATTACTTTAAGGCATAAGCCACAAGATTCTAAAAGTTGATTCTTAAGATTTAACGCTTAAGACTTGCTTGTGTTCTTTTGTTTTTCTATTCCCATCTGCTTGTTTGAACTAGTGAGGACATTTTTCTTCCTTTTTTTCCAAGAAATTTCAATTTTTTTGAGTTTTTGGAAACCATAGTCACCGGCATCAGCCTTACCACCAACGTCGGCCACCTTCCCTCATCGGCATCAGTTATCTGACTGACATCGGCCATCTGTTCTCACCGACATCAATTTTTCAACCAACATCGGTCACTATCACAGTCCTTTTTTTCAAAATAGCAGCCTAAAACCTGGCCCCTTTTCTGCCAAAACCCCATTTTGAGTTTCTAAAATTGAAAAAACACAATTTTGGAAACCTGATCCTTCTTGTCTTGAATGGTTTTGACGCACAGTCTAACCAAGGCTCTTCTTGACTACGCTAGCCATCAATCGCTTCTGCCTTCCCTATCCATAACTAGTCCTATAATGGGGTTCCACTCAGAGACCAAAAGAACTACTCGACTGACCCCAACTCAGACCCCCATTTTCCCTGAAGGGGACCAAGATTTTAAAAGATTCTTGGACCTCAATGTCACAGCCCTCCAAAACTATCTCGAAAGAAACCCAATGCGAGACTTTTCAAGTGAAGCAGGGATGAAACTAACACCATCTGCTACCCAGCCTTTTGCCTCAACCATTAACCTGACCATGGCCAATTTGCAAAGTTTGGCCTCCCCATCTATTTTTAGACTGACCTCCATCGGGGTTCCATTACCCCCTCAACCACACGCAATTCAACCAAGTTCTACATCATACTAGAACTTGATTGTCTCGACCAATCACACTCTTACACCCATAAATGTAGGAGTGTCTATCTCCCCTTTTGCCAATGCCACCACACAACCTCTTTTGGTGGTATCTAGTCAGCTTATGCCTTCTACCTTCATGACCCAACCACCCTTGGCCTCCACTTCTGTCCCTGTGACTAGTTACACATATGTTGTGCCCCTACAAGCGCAATTGACTACGTCGTATGCCCCTTCTATCACCTTTCAAGCACCTTAAAACCTAGGGGGTGCCCCATCCACCAATCCATCAGTAGATCTCATCAAAATGCTGATGGACAAAATGTCTAGTCTCGAGACCTCCATTTCTAGTTACGCAATGCTCTCTCATTTGTGAAAATTTACAATGAACCCATCCATCCTTCTATCCCGATTTGACCATACCCCAACAAGTGGGAGCTTCCTAAATTTACTCACTTCTAGAGTAAGGAAGACCCATAGTAGCACCTACGGGCATTTAGACATGCCTGTTACCTCATAGCCCACGATGATGCATTACTTCTACGCACGTTTCCCATGTCACTTTCTGGCCCTGCCCTTGACTGGTATAGCTCTCTTACCAGACATTCTATCTTTTTATTCATTAACTTGCCCAATTATTTCTCAACCATTTTTCTATCAACATCACCAAACAAGTCTTGATCACAGACCTCTACTCCATCAGGTAATTTGATGACAAATCAATAGTCAATTTTGTCGCTCGTTGGAGAGGCTTGATTAACCAGCTCTCCTTCTCCTTACCTCAATCTAAGCTCATCGAGCTCTTTTCTTGAGCATGTACCAGGCACATCTCTTCTGCCTTGCGGATTCAAACATTCTGCACTTTTGACAAAGCTTTCACCATGGCCCGAAAGCTCAAACACCGAGCCATTGAAGAGGATAAGGTCAAATTGCATAATACCAATGCAGACGCCAATGACCATTCTTCTTCTAGACCTTTTTCTTCTGCCAACTCCAAATTCAAAGGAGTGGCCAACATTGTGGTCATTAGATCACCATCCTCAACAACAACTAATCACTCTCAACCTTCTACATCTTTAAGCATCACCAAACAATTCCAACAACAGTACATCCAGCATTCATACACTCTGCTTGGAGAATCATATGCTTTCATTTTGGAAAAACTTGTCAAGCAAGGGGTCCTCAATCTCCCTCCAATCTGACCACCCCAATTCAACCCTTCAAAATCCCTCCCTACATGGTATAGGGAGGCCAATTTCTATCACTTTCATCGTGTCCAAGGCCATGACATCGACAATTGCCGAACCTTCAAAAATATAGTCCAAGACATGATCGACAAGGGAGATCTTATTTTGGGTAATGCGAATGCCCCACCCAACCAACACATTGATATCTTCAAACAACAATTCCCAAATCCTCCGCCTACCCAAAACAATGTCCAGACCATGGCCGATAGCTCCCACGAGGATGACATACACATGGTCAACATGGTCTCACCTCTTATCCCTGA
This sequence comes from Torreya grandis, assembly GCA_037957365.1. Taxonomy (NCBI): domain Eukaryota; kingdom Viridiplantae; phylum Streptophyta; class Pinopsida; order Cupressales; family Taxaceae; genus Torreya; species Torreya grandis. The sequence goes on along the minus strand of JARHVA010003157.1, from coordinate 257,471 downwards.
CCAACCTCCTTCACAGGTGGAAGAGTCTTCTTCTCCTATTCATCCATCATAGGTAGAAGAACCCTCTTCTCCTATTAGTCCTCCATTGACCTCTCTTATAATGGAGGATGCCTTAACCATACCTATGCCATTAGCCACACCTTCATCTTTCCTCCTACCAATGGAGGACCCTACCTTGCCTACTCCTCAACCACAAATAGAAGGCACCATCATCCCTGCCCTCTGCCCTCTTGAGGAGCCACACTCTCTTATTTCTTCTCCATCAAGAGAAGACCCAGTCTCTCTGCCCATTTCGATCGAGGAAGACCCAGTCACAGTTTTCTCTTGCCTTTTACCAGAGATTGCTACATCTCACTCACCTCCGTCCACATCTGAACTTGTATCTAACGTCATTTCTCATAATAGTGGCTCTCAACCCAAACCAAACAAGGCCACTAAACCACATTGGAGGACTCCTCCCCCACCTTCGTCATTAACTTCAATTTTGGACCCGCATCCATCCACTTTAATAGGAGTGCTTCCTACTCCCATACTTCATAGAGGCAAGTCGCCTCCATTACTCTTTCAACCTATCAGACATATATCTCCTCCAATCCATCAACCAATGCCTCCTAAACCAAAGTCATCAACCCCAACTGCAATAAGACACACATACCCATTAGCAGGTTCTTATACCTTGTTGTTACGATAATTGTTGCAGTCTTCTCACATCAATCTCTTACCTCTTAAACCATATCAATCTCTCAAACCAAAACCACCTTGGTTCAATGACACTCAAATTTGTGCGTATCATCGTACGCCTGGGCATGACACAGAGCATTATTGTGCCCTCAAGGTTGTCATTCACCAATGCTTGGGGAAAGACACCTTTCTTCTTGACCACATTATCAACAAACGTTCAACACCACCCCACTCATCAACTCTCGGACCAAGACCATCTTGGTTCAACAACTCTAAATTTTGCCACTATCATCACACTCTGAGACATGACACTGAGCGTTGTTGTGCTCTTAAATCTGTCACTCATCAAACATCATAGAAAGGATACCCTTATCATCAAGGATCCTCTTGACCACCCCTTCGACAAATCATCAACACCGACCCATGCTTCTCAAGCCTCATCGCCCAAATGAGGATCTCCACGCCAGACTATGGTCCCTTTGCTGCCTTTAACCCCTTATTCAACATCAACATAGTCAATCTGACCACCAAGCCTCATCCAACCTTGACCAATCTATCAAACATTCTCCCTAGCCACTGGGGGAATCCAACGCTCATCCAAGCCTCAACCAACCTTTCAACCCAGTCTCAACCAAATATCAATCACTCTTTTAATCCCAAACCTCGACTATGCATTTAACCCAGCCTCGACCAGTCTCAACCGAATCAATCGACCAACATTTTCACCCAATCAATCAACCAAGCATCGACCTAACTTTGACCAAACATCAACCCTAACCTTGATCAATTGTTCATCCAATAATTGACCAAATACCAATCTCGACCAAATCTTGACCAACCATTCAACCAACCTTTTTATCAAAACATTCAACCAGTCTCAACCAATCAGTGACCATATCAACCAACTTCACATCCAACATCAACATGTGACCAATCTTGAAGAAGCAAATGGGGCAAGTCCACTCTTAATTAACTTGGACCTTATCATAATGCACAAGCATGGCCTAGGGACTTATCAGAACTTGAGCCCTTAAATGCCTTGCATTTACAACCATTCTGTTGTTAGTCGAGTACTCGATCACTTGACATTTTACTTGAGCTCATCCCTTGAGCAACCCCCTGTCATTGTCATTCTTATTCCTTTCAACCCTTTTTCTCAACATTTGTCAACCCTTTTTTGTCAAGCAGTAATGCTTTGTCCTAATAAAAGGGAACCCTTAAACCTCTAGAGGCTTGTCCATGGCTAAAAACTTTAGTCAACAAAATATATCAAAAATGGGATACCTATCATATCAATGGTCATAAAACTCTAAATCTAGACTGCTCCCTCGAAGGACAGCTACATAATTATTGTATTACTAGACTACTCCCTTCAAGGATAGCTAGGCCAAGTCACATCAAAAGCATTTAAAGAAAAGTATAGACCACTCCCTTGAAGGATGGCTATGTCTAAATATTGATACAGATAGGACTCTTTTTGAAGCTTTCTACATCGATCAGCATCACATTTATGACCACCAATCAAAACAACATCCCTACGTGGACTTCCCACATCGATCAGTCCACCAAAAAAAGAAAAAAAAACAAAAGACCGACAAGTTATAAAGTCATAGACATGCCTATAGTCATTCTTGGGTCACCTATAAAAGGGGCAAGGTTCTTCCTACCACAAAAGGGTTACCCCATCCTCTCATATCACACTATCCTACTTATCACCCCAACATACTCAAGGGATTTTGAGCTCACTTAACGTCAAGTGATTCGATTACCAGTCTAACACAATCCATTGGTCAACGATGAAATGCATGAACGGGGCTTTTGTTCTAACAACCCCTGTCTATGCTATCATTTTGGTCCTTGTCAATGAAAGAACGATTCACCTTTCACTTATTTTTCACACTTTGGCCACATTCAACCAAACATTTTTCTACCCAACCAAGCCAACCCAAACATTTTCAGACCACCAACATCATCATAGTCCATTTCACATAGTTTCTATAGACACCAATACACATGGAAACTATCGACCAGACACAATTTATGTCATGTATAAACCAGTACTTGCTGAAGCATAAATAGACCTCAATTCATTTTTAGCATACATCCATCATGAATATGGAAAATTGCTAGGGATGAAAGACCCTCGACCAATGTTACAAAATACACCATCACACAATATGGAAAAGGTTGTAACATCTTTTTCTCCTCATCATTTTGACACATGACCAAACCAATCATCGACCTATGCCCTCAGATCAGGGCTATGTAGGTAGCACTCAGATGACATGATGTTTTTTGGGGTTAGTTTAGCCATCCCATTTGTTCGTCTCTCAGATGGACAAACCCCTTTTTTCTTCATCACTCGACCTTGACCTTGACCAAGACCAGTCTATCGACCACTTTGACCACCTATCTACCACTCGGACCCTTCATCTAAACTACATTGGTCTAAGGCCCCTTCCAATCCGGGCTATGTAGGTAGCACTCAGATGACACGATGTCTTCTGAGGTTAGCTCGACCACCTCTATTTGTTCGTCTCTCTGATGGACAAACCTTCTCTTTTTTGACCATGACCTTGACCTCGACCAAGACCATCGACCACTTTGACCATTCCTCCCTTTTAGGGAGAACTACATTAGCTTGAGGCCCTTTACATAAGGGCTATGTAGGTAGCACTCAGTCTTCTGAGGTTAGCTCAGCCACATTCTTTTGTCCATCCATCCACCTCGACCAATGACCATTAGAGATCATGCCTATCTCCTCCGACCATGACCACTTCCAAGACCACTTTGCCTTGGTTGTTTTTGCATGTATGCTACCCATGTATGGTTAGCAAAATTGTGTGCAGACTATTTTTGACCTTCACAAGTATAAGATCGCAATTTGACCCATTAGAGCTACAGCTTTGATTGAATAACCTGATCAGCTACGACCAAATGTTAGGGCCCAGTTACTTCAATTTTGGCACTCCTCGACCCTTGACCTATTATAATTTGACCTGACCATCTTGTGAAGTGGTATGCACGCAATTACAACTATTACAATGTTCACCCTCACCATTTTTTATCCACTCTTTGTCAAATCAGCACCTGATTCCTAGTTCCTTTCTCTCGACTCCTACTTTGAGGGGGAAAACCTCATCCATAATCAGGGCAACCAACCTCTTCCTGTTTTTGTCTTGTAGTTCACTTGAACAACCAATAAGATGAAATCTACCTTATCCCACACTTGGGGCAATCAACTCCTATTTTTATCTTGCAATTCATCCAGAACAACCAACAAGACAAAAAGGGGCAAATGTAGACACCGAAATCATGTCAACTCCCTTGGTCATCCTTTTCATCCTCTCCCCCCTTAGTCCCCTTCATCCACTTAACCACTCCTAACCCATGTCTTATTAATTTAGAATAATTATCTTATTTTAAGTTAATAATTCCCTCTCCCTTGCCACCTCACCAACCTAGGGTGCCCTTCTTTGGATTTCCTTCATCCCCCCATGACCCATTTATGACCTATTCCTCATCCTCACATTCATTTAACCCCTCTCGACCATTTCTTCCCTTGAACCACTGACCTGGCAGTTGGGAAAATAGACGAAAGGCTATATTTAGCCTTTTTCCTGCCTTCCAGCCACTGACATCGACTAACTATAGACCGACATTAGCGATATTGCCAGTGTCAGTTCCCTTCATAATAGTTTTTTGCATCCGTTATCCTCCTTTTTCCCCTGCTCTTCATGAGACTCTTGAATCTTGTAATCTAATCAATCAATCAGCCAATCCTTCTGCCAGACCTCTCACTCTCTCTCTCAGGTATACATAGCAAGCTTCTACACTAGCAACAGCATCAGTCTTCTACATCAACAACAGGTACACCAATCTTTAACACTCCTTCAGCCAGCCACAAGTAAGTATTTTGGTTATACTTTCATTATGTTCTCTAGTTATTTGCTTCTAAGTATTATGAACTAGACTCAGCCACACTACAGACCAGACTTAAATCCTTATTTCTCTGTCTCCCTATTGCCTCTGTCTTCTGTCTGACCATACACTATGTCCATTGTCCCTGTAACTCTGCCCAAACCTCTGCACAGACCATTAACCAAAACCAGACTCTCTCAGACCATCCAAACAACATCAAACCCCATCTAGACCCCTTTTTAGACCCATCCACAGACCAAAAACTCATCCAGACCTCGTCCACAAACTACTACCCCAACTGATGCCAGTCGTAGAGACCACTGCCCCAATCAACATCAGCAGACTAACCAACATTGGCAAACCTTGACAATCGATGCTGGTAGGACCACTGACGTCGGTGACTATGACCAAACTAACAACAACATTTAGGTAAGCATTTGCTTCCATTTATTTTTCAATCTTCAATCATTTCAATTTTTTATCATTCTACCTTTTATCAGACATTACTTTTATCATTCAGTGGGTTGACATTCCTCAAGCTTTTGCTTCTAGGATCAAGCTTTTGCTTGGCAACCCACCATCTCCTCATCTAACACCTTCTTTGTCTTAGTCTCTTTCTTTTGCAGGTGTCATCCTCCACAACCAAAGAGGAGTTCTCACGATGTCTAGATAATGGTGTGCATGACTTCATCCAGGTACATACAAGCCTTAGACTATTTCTTCCTAGTTTCTTATTCTCTCTTTGAATGTAGAAAGCGAATATAGCATAGAAACATTCTGGCACACCCGGTGGGATCCTAGGGCCTTCCTTGGGTTCTTTATTTTTGTTCATATAGGTGCATTAGGTTTCTCCCTTTTCACCTCTTTCTTCTCTTCTAAACAACATCATAAGCAGGATTAAAAAGAACCTTTCTTTATTTTCTTGCATTTCCAACTAGTCAAAAGTCATATTCTTCAACCCTTTCTCAACTTATTTCCATTCGAACTCACATTTTGACTTGGGCTTAAAAATCATTGAATGTCATTTCTGCTTGCTTGCATTTCTTAGTCCACACCTAGTAATTAATAACCGCATCATGAATTAATCGCAGTCCACTTTATGTTACACAACCAAACCACTTGCACCAAATCAAACATCAAAACTCACCTGAGACAAGGCCCGACTAGGATTTCATCACCCAGCAGATACCTTACCCATCCTGGCAATCCTACTTGGATTTCATCACCAAGGGGAAAGCCCACTTTATTCTCTGGCAGAGTCTAATCTCTAGGGAAAGTATATTTTGTCTAAGCAAGACTAGCTTATCACTGGGCTCGTGAAGTGAGGAGAGCTTGCTCCTTAGCACCAGGCCATGTACAGAACCTAACCCAAACTCTTGAGCACCTCAATAAACTTGAAACCATCCATAGACTACCTCTTCTAGGACCCATCTCAAAAGCCAACCTCCCCAAACATCACTTTAAGGCATAAGCCACAAGATTCTAAAAGTTGATTCTTAGGATTTAACGCTTAGGACCTGCTTGTGTTCTTCTATTTTTTTGTTCCCATCTGCTTGTTTGAGCTAGTGAGGACGTTCTTCTTCCTTTTTTCCAAGAATCTTCAAATTTTTTGAGTTTCTAGAAACCATAGTCACCGACATCAGCCTTACCACTAACGTCGGCCACCTTCCCTTGCTGGCATCAGTTATCTGACCGATGTCAGCCATCTATTCTCACTGACATCATTTTTTCAACCGACATCGATCATTATCACAGTCCTTTTTTTCAAAATAGTAGCCTAAAACCTAACCCTTTTTCTGCCAAAACCCCATTCTGAGTTTTTAAAACTAAAAAAACACAGTTTCTGGAACCTAATCCTTCTTGTCTTGAATGGTTTTGACGCGTAATCTAACCAAGGCTCTTCTTGACCACGCTAGCCATCAATTGCTTCCGCCTTCCTTGTCCATAACTAGTCCTATAATGGGATTCCACTCGGAGATCAAAAGAACTCCTACTCAACTGACCCCAACTCAGACCCCCATTTTTCCTGAAAGGGACCAAGATTTTGAAAGATTCTTGGACCTCAATGTCACAGCCCTCCAAAACTATCTCACAAGAAACCCAATGCGAGACTTTTTAGGTGAAGTGCTGATGACACTAACACCATCTGCTACCCAGCCTTTTGCCTCAACCATTAACCTGACCATGGCCAATTTGTAAAGTTTGGCCTCCCCATCTATTTTTAGACTGACCTCCATCGGGGTTCCATTACCCCCTCAACCACACGTAATTCAACCAAGTTCTACATCATACCAGAACTTGATTATCTCAACCCCTCACACTCTTACACCCATAAATGTAGGAGTGTCTATCTCCCCTTTTGCCAATGCCACCATACAACCTCTTTTGGTGGTATCTAGTCAGCTTATGCCTTTTACCTTCATGACCCAACCACCCTTGGCCTCCACTTCTATCCCTGCGACTAGTTACACATATGTTGTGCCCCTACAAGTGAAACTGACTACGTCGTATGCCCCTTCTATCACCTTTCAAGCAACCTACAACCTAGGGGGTGCCCCATCCACCAATCCATCAGCAGATCTCATCAAAATGCTGATGGACAAAATGTCTAGTCTTGAGACCTCCATTTCTGGTTCACTCAATGCTCTCTCATATGTGCAAATTTACAATAAACCTATCCATCCTTCTGTCCTAATTCAACCATACCCCAACCAGTTGGAGATTCCTAAATTTACTCACTTACAGAGTAAGGAAGACCCACAGTAGCACCTACGGGCATTCAGACATGCCTATTACCTCATAGCCCATGACGATGCGTTACTTCTACGCACATTTCCCATGTCACTTTCTGGCCCCGCCCTTGACTAGTATAGCTCTCTTACCAGACATTCTATCTTTTCATTCATTCAACTTGCCCAATTATTTTTCGACCATTTTTCTATCAACATCACCAAACAAGTCTTGATCACAGACCTCTACTCCATCAGGCAATTTGATGACAAATAAATAGTCAATTTTGTCACCCGTTAGAGAGGCTTGATTAGCCAACTCTCCTCCTTACCTCAATCTAAGCTCATCAAGCTCTTTTCTTAAGCATGTGCAAGGCACATCTCTTCTTCCTTGTAGATTCAAACATTCTGTAGTTTTGATGAAGCTTTCACCATGGCCCAAAAGCTCGAACACTGCGCCATTAAAGAGGATAAGGTCAAATTGCGTAATACCAATGCAGATGCCAATGACCATTCTTCTTCCAAACCTTTTTCTTTTACCAACTCCAAATTCAAAGGAGTGGCCAACAATGTGGTCATTAGATCACCATCCTCGACAACAACTAATCACTCTCAACCTTCTACATCTTTAAGCATCACCAAACAATTCCAACAATGGTACATCCAGCGTTCATACACTCTACTTGGAGAATCATACGCTTCTATTTTGGAAAAACTTGTCAAGCAGGGGGTCCTCAATCTCCCTCCAATCTGACCACCCAAATTCAACCCTTCAAAAGCCCTCCCTACATGGTATAGGGAGGCCGATTTCTATCACTTTCACTGCATCCAAGGCCATGACATCGACAATTGCTGAACCTTCAAAAATATAGTCCAAGACATGATCGACAAGGGAGATCTTATTTTGGGTAACCTGAATGCCCCACCCAACCAACACATCAATATCTTCAAACAACCATTCCCAAATCATCCACCTACCCAAAACAATGTCCAAACCATGGCCGATAGCTCCCACGAGCATGACATACACACAGTCAACACGGTCTCGCCTCTTATCCCTGACCAACCTCCTTCACAGGTGGAAGAGTCTTCTTCTCCTATTTGTCTATCACAGGTAGAAGAACCCTCTTCTCCTATTAGTCCTCCATCAACCTCTCTTATACTAGAGGATGCCTTGACCATACCTATGCCATTAGCCACACCTTCATCTTTCCTCCTACCAATGGAGGACCCTACCTTGCCTACTCCTCAACCACAAATAGAAGGCACCATCATCCCTGCCCTCTGCCCTCTTGAGGAGCTACACTCTCCTATTTCTTCTCCATCAAGAGAAGACCCAGTCTCTCTGCCCATTTTGATCGAGGAAGACCCAGTCATGGTTTCTTCTTGCCTTTTGCCAGAGATTGCAATATCTCACTTACCTTTGTCCACATTTGAACCTATATCTAACCTCACCTCACACAATAGTGGCTCTCAACCCAAACCAAACAAGGCCACTAAACCACACTGGAGGACTCCTCCCTCACCTTTGTCATTACCTTCAATTTTGGGCCCGCATCCATTCACTTTAATAGGAGTGCTTCCTATTCCCATACTTCATAGAGCCAAGTCACCTCCATTACTCTCTCAACCTATCAAACATATATCTCCTTCAATCCATCAACCATTGCCTCCTAAACCAAAGTCATCAACCCCCACTGCAACAAGACACACAGACCCATTAACAGGTTCTTATACCTTGCTGTTATGGCAATTGTTGCAGTCTTCTCACATAAATCTCTTGCCTCTTAAACCATATCAATCTCTCAAACCAAAACCACCCTAGTTTAATGACACTCAGATTTGTGTGTATCATCACACACCTAAGCATGACACTGAGCATTATTGTGCCCTCAAGGTTGTCATTCACCAATGCTTTGGGAAAGACACCTTTCTTCTTGACCACGTTATCAACAAACCTTCAACACCGCCCCACTCATCAACTCTCAGACGAAGACCATCTTGGTTCAACAAATCTAAATTTTGCCACTATCATCACACTCTAAGACATGACATTTAGCGTTATTGTACTCTTAAAGTTGTCACTCATCAAACATTGGAGAAAGGATACCCTTCTCATCAAGGATCCTCTTGACCACCCCTTCAACAAATCATCAATAATGACCCATGCTTCTCAAACCTCATTTCCCAAATCATGATCTCCATGCTAGACTATGGTCCCTTTGCCACCTTTAACCCCCTTATTCAACATCAACATAGTCAATCTAACCACCAAGCCTCATCTAACGTTGACCAATCTGTCAAACATTCTCCCTAGCTGCTAGGGGAATCCAATGCTCATCCAAGCCTTGACCAAATATTAATCACTCTTTTAATCCCAAACCTTGACTACGCATTCAACCCAGCCTTGACCAGTCTCAAGCGAATCAATCGACCAGCCTTTTCACCCAATCAATCAACCAAGCATCGACCCAACTTTGACCAAACATCAACCCTGACCTTGATCAATTTTCATCGAATCATTGACCAAATACCAATCTCGACCAAATCTTGACCAACCATTCAACCAACCTTTTTATCAAAACATTCAACTAGTCTCAACCAATCAACAACCATATCAACCAACTTCACATCCAACATCAACACGTGACTAATCATGAAGAAGCAAATGGGGCAAGTCCACTCTTAATTGACTCAAACCTTATCATAACACACAAGCATGGCCCAAGGACTTATCAGAACTTGAGCCCTTAAATGCCTTACATCTGCAACCATTCTACTGTTAATCGAGTACTCGATCACTTGACATTTTACTTGAGCTCATCCCTTGAGAAACCCCCTATCATTGTCATTCCTATTCCTTTCAACCCTTTTTCTCAACATTTGTCAACCCTTTTTTGTCAAGCAGTAATGCTTTGTCCTAATAAAAGGGAACCCTTAAACCTCTAGAGGCTTGTCCATGGCTAAAAACTTTAGTCAACAAAATATATCAAAAATGGGATACCTATCATATCAATGGTCATAAAAATCTAAATGTAGACTAATCCCTCAAAGGATAGCTACATAATTGCTGTATTACTAGAATGCTCCCTTGAAGGACAGCTAGGCCAAGTCACATCAAAAGCATTTAAAGCAAAGTATAGACCACTTCCTTGAAGGATGGCTATTACTAAATATTGCTATAGACAACACTCTTTTTGAAGCTTCCTACATTGATCAGCTTCACATATATGACCACCAAGCAAAACAACATCCCTACGTGGACTTCCTGCATCAATCAGTCCACTAAAAAACAAGACTGACAAGTTATAAAGTCATGGACATGCCTATAGTCGTTCTTGGGTCACCTATAAAAGGGGCAAGGTTCTTCCTGCCACAAAAGGGTTACCCCATCCACTCATATCACACTATCCTACTTATCACCCCAACATACTCAAGGGATTTCGAGCTCACTTAACGTCAAGTGATTCGATTACCACTCTAACACAACCCATTGGTCAACGACGGAATGCATGAATGGGGCTTTTGTTCTAACAACCCCTATCTATGCTATCATTTTGGTCCTTTTCAATGAAAGAGTGATTCGACTTTCACTTATTTTTCACACTTTTGCCACATTCAACCAAACATTTTTCTACCCAACCATGCCAACCCAAACATTTTCAGACCACCAACATCATCATAGTCCATTTCACATAGTTTCTATGGATACCAATATACATGGAAACTATCGACCAGACACAATTTATGTTAAGCATAAACCAATACTTGATGAAGCATAAATACACCTCAATTCATTTTTGGCATACATCCATCACGAATATGGAAAATTTGTAGGGATGAAAGACCCTCGACCAATGTTACAGAATACACCATCACACAATATGGAAAAGGCTGTAACATCTTTTTCTCCTCATCATTTCAACACATGACCAAACCAATCATCGACCCCTTTGACTCCTAATTCTGAACTACATTGGTCTGAGGCCCTAAGACTGGGGCTATGTAGGCAACACTCAGATGACATGATGTTTTTTGGGGTTATCTCAGCCATCTTGTTTGTTCATCTCTCAGATGGACAAACCCCTTTTTTCTCTTCGTCACTCGACCTTGACCTTGACCAAGACCAATCTATTGACCACTTTAACCACCTATCTACCACTCAGACCCCTCATCTAAACTACATTGGTCTGAGGCCCCTTCCAATTTGGGTTATGTAGGCAGCACTCAGATGACATGACATCTTTTGGGGTTAGCTTGACCACCTCTATTTGTTCATCTCTCTGATGGACAAACCCTTTCTTTTTTGACCATGACCTTGACCTTGACCAAGACCATCAACCACTTTGACCATTCCTCCCTTTTAGGGAGAACTACATTGGCCTGAGGCCCTTTACACAAGGGCTATGTAGGCAGCACTCAGTCTTCTGAGGTTAGCTCGGCCACATTCTTTTGTCCATCCATCCACCTCGACCAATGACCATTGGAGATCATGCCTATCTCCTCTGACCATGACCAATTCCAAGACCACTTCACCTTGGTTGTTTTTGCATGTATGCTACCCATGTATGGTTAGCAAAATTATGCACAGACTATTTTTGACCTTCACAAGTATAGGATCGCAAGCTAGTTGATCCCACTACTTGTGACTTTTTCATGTTTCTAGAAGCACTACCTGAGCCCAGGATACCTAGAACATGATGACCCATTAGAGCTACAATTTTGGTTGAATAAACCAATCAGCTACAACCAAATGTTGGGGCCTGGTTACTTCAATTTTGGCACTCCTCGACCCTTGACCTACAATAATTTGACCTGACCATCTCGTGAAGTGGTATGCCTGAAATTACAACTATTGTAGAATTCACCCTCACCATTTTTCATCCACTCTTTGTCAAAATAGCACCTGATTCTTGGTTCCCTTCTCTCGACTCTTGCTTTGAGGGTGAATACCTCATCCATAATTGGGGTAACCAACCTCTTCTTATTTTTATCTTGCAGTTCACTTGAACAACCAACAAGACAAAATCTACCTTATCCCACACATGGGGAAATCAACTCCTATTTTTGTCTTGTAGTTCATCCAGAACAACCAACAAGACAAAAAGGGGCAAATGTAGATACCAAAATCATGTCTACTCCCTTGGTCATCCTCTTTGTCCTCTCCCCCCTTGGTCCCCTTCATCCACTTAACCACTCCTAACCCATGTCTTATTAATTTGGAATAATTATCTTATTTTAAGTTAATAATTCCCTCTCCCTTACCACCTCACCACCCTAGGGTGCCCTTCTTTGGATTCCCTTCATCCCCCCATGACCCATTTATGACCTATTCCTCATCTTCACATCCATTTAACCCCTCTCAACCATTTCTTCCCCTGACCCGCTAACCTGGTAGTTGGGAAAATGGATGAAAGGCTATTTTTAGCCTTTTTCCTGCCTTCCAGTTGTCGACATCAGCCAACTATCGACCGATGTCAGTGATATTGCCAGCATCGATTCCCTTCATAATGGTTTTTCATGTCTATTATCCTGCTTTTGCCCCTACTCTTCATGAGACTCTTGAATCTTGCAATCTGATCAATCAATCGGCTAATCCTTCTGCCAAACCTCTCACTCTCTCTCTCAGGTATACACAATAGGCTTCTACACTAGTAACAGCATCAGTCTTCTACATCAACAATAGGTACACCAGTCTATAACACTCCTTCAGCCAGCCACAGGTAAGTATTTTGGTTGTACTTTCATTATGTTCTCTAGTTATTTACTTCTAAGTATTATGAACTAGACTCAGCCACACTATAGACCAGACCTGAATCCTTATTTCTCTATCTCCCTATTGCCTCTATCTTTTGTCTGACCATACACTCTGTCCATTGTCCCTGTAACTCTACCTAAACCTCTGCACAAACCATTAACCAAAACCAGACTCTCTCAAACCATCCAAATGGCATGAAAACCTGTCCAGACCCCTTTTCAGACCCATCCACAGACCAAAAACTCATCCAAACCTCATCCACAGACTACTACCTTGACTGACACCAGTCACAGAGACCACTACCCCAACTGACATTGGCAGACTAACCAACATTAGTAGACCTTGACAACTAATGCCAATAGGACCATCAATGCCAGCGACTGTGACTAGGTCAACAACAACATTTAGGTAAGCATTTACTTCCATTTCTTTTTCAGTCTTCAATCATTTCAGTCTTTTATCATTCTATCTTTTATTAGACATTACTTTTATAAATCAGTGGGTTGACATTCCTCAAGCTTTTACTTCTGGGATCAACCAAAGAGGAGTTCTCACGACGTCTGGATAACGGTGCGCATGACTTCATCTAGGTACATACAAGCCTTAGACTATTTCTTCTTAGTTTCTTATTCTCTCTTTGAATGTAGAAAGCGAATATAGCATAGAAACACTACCTAAGACTTATTCCCACTTCCAAACTAAATTCCTAAACAACTACTTCTTTATTAACCTCTTATTTTTATCATTTTATAATAGGTGTCACACTTGGCATGCATAAAAATAGAAAATAATCCAAGAATAAAAAGGTTTACCTATTTTAGGGCTATTGACGTTGGTCAACCCATGACTGACATCAACAAGATCATGATTGACATTGACAGGATTACTGATGTTGGTAATATAAGCTAAACTCCAACCTATAATTTAGGTCAATAAAAATTAAGAAAATTAATTCTTACTCTCATTTAGGATATCAACATTCTATTTTTGGCATCTATGCATACAATCACAATATGTAAGTCAATCACAATCAGGAATTGAGCTCTTGAGGACCAACAACATCCACTTGTTCTCCCTATTTAGACATTTAGGTTCAGATTCCTTGATAGAGACCATCAACCTGGCACTTATCATTTAGTGACCACCATAGGTAAGTACATCATTGATACTATAGGTCATTTAAATATTTCTTCTACTTTTTCATTATATCTACCCAACACTACTTTACGCACCTATGACCGTACCTTCATGAGGGAGTTACAAAGCTTCCTTGCTCATTTTCCCTTTATCTAACATACCAAACCTTTGACCATACTTAACCAAGCCATAATCTCCCTCTCATAACTCTCCTGACCTCCTTGACCTAATCTAAACCATTTTATAGACTCAATAAATACTTTTACAAGCCCCCTAGACAATTATTTCCCCTACAAACCTTGATAGCCTAATAAAAATTGATCGCCTCACTATCGACCTCAGTAGTATAACTAATATCGGTCATTCCCCTAGTGACATCGGTGATTGTGGATTCCCTAACCTCTTCAAAACCTACCTAGTTAACTTATAAAACACAAATAAAATGCCTTACCTACACCTTGTCACTCTTTGCTATGTATAGGTTGTTAATAATGGTAATTTTATCTCTTTTTCACTCTCTCTTTACCTCTCTTTCAATTATTTATTATTCTTTTGCCTCTCAAAAGTGGACTATCATCTCTAGGGAAGTTTCACACTTCTTAGAACAAGTGCATAGCTTGGCATCCCACTCATTTATCTGCTAAAAAAATATCATGGTAGCATTTTCTTATTTATAGGTAGTCCTCCCCAGCCAAATAGGAGTGCTCACAATGTCTGGATACGATGCACAAACCAAATCTAGGTTCATTCTAATCACTTATCCCCATCCTTGTTTCTATTTTCCTTTAGACTTATAATAGACAAAATTTAGTGAAACACTTCAATAAAGGTTGATACATGTTACGATTCTTCTAGTTGAACTTATATAGATTTAAAAGCCTCTCTCATTATTTGGTGGTGACGGGGTGATATATTGATTATTTCATTCAAATGCGTCTTCACCAATGTTTGGTGAAGTTCTTTTAGAACTACTCATTGGATTGATTTAGAATGGTTGGATTGAGAGGGACCTAAGATGTACACCTTGGTTTTTGTTAAAGTAAAAGGTGTTTGGTTTTTGTTGTATGATTTTATAATGGAAGAGGGATATTTCCATATGATGGACACATTTGCCTTTATATTATCCTTTGGTTGAGCATGTGATCGTGTGACCACATGGATGGTATAGATTTAAGAAAGAGTTGGGATAGATGATTGATTTGGATCTATTTCACTCTGATATATGAGTGGGGGAGTAAGTGTTGGTTGATGGATCTTAGTTTTTGGGTTAGTGGTGGGCTCATAGGAGGCTCATCTGACAATAAGTCATCCTCATGATATAATCAATGGATTAACACTTGGAGAGATTTAAAGTTCTTAGTATCATGCCTAGGTGTTATATGGTATGAGAATACTAATTTTTCATTATACCAAGATGGTTTAGGACTATGTGGGTCAAATGGTTTTATAGGTGGTAAGGTTAGGAAAGATTCTTATAATAAGCTTTGAAGGATGGTTGGGCAAGAATAGAGCAAAGGTGGTAAAGGCATGGAGGTCTTAGGTTTGGTAGTTAAGGTGGTATCCTTGTTAGGAGTAGGTTTGATGATAAGAGATTTGTATGAATGAGTATTCTTGGTGGATGGTTTTGGTATGGATTTCTTGGGGGTGAAACATGTTGGGGTAAATGCCTAAGAAATAGGTGGTTTTGTTATATAAGGTTTGGTGAAAACAAGTGAAGATTAAAGTAGGAGTGATGGTATAATCAAAAGTGGTGGTAACATTTGGGTTTTTTTTAAGATGGTTGGTTTCCTTACTAAGGTATAATGGTGAGGTACCAAAATAGAAGGCAAAGTGGAAAGGGGAGGTGGAGTCTTGGTTTGTGGAATCTTGAGTGGTTTCACCTTCTTTTTTGGCTTGGTTTGGGGTTTCTTTGATAGGTTTGGCTAGGTTAATTCTAATTTCAACGAGGGGTGAGTAAGGTTATAAGTAAGGAATATTCCAAGGTTTTTGGTGGGCTTGATTGGAATGGTAGAGTGTGACTTGGTTAGTTTAGGTGGAGTCGACTCAGATGATTTAGTTATGGTTTGATTGGTAGAAGTTTCTAAAGGTTTGGTTAGGGTGATGGTGGGTTGAATAGTGGAAACATAAGGTTGGGATGGCAATGGTGTGGTTAAAGGCTCTTTCTTATTTTGGTAAGGATGCCCAATATGGTGCTAAAATGTGGCATGATATGTGTTGGGTTGGGATAAGTACTCTAAGTTTTAAACTAGTCTAAAGAAGGGCTTATTGATGGGTTTGATCCTTTAGATATTGATCTCAAAGGTCAACCCATGGGTGGAGAGAGATAAGTGGTTACCTTATCCTTTTCCTCAATCAAACGCTCTAAGGTTTGGTAAGATGAGTATCCAATGGGAGAGGTAGGTATAATTATCTCTTCCTTAGGGATGCTTTCCAAAGGAAGAGTGGATTTTTATATGGCAGAAGAGAAGGATATGGTGGTAATGGCTACCTCTTTTGGTATTTTTCCCAAAGGAGAGGTTGGTCACTCAAATACCTCAATGAGTGGAGAAAGGGGAATATTTCTTTCCTTGGTCTCATTTTCCAAAAGAAGAGAGTGACTTTACTACCTCAATATGTGGAGCAAAAGGAAAGGTGGTTTGGGAAATGATTTAGTCAGTAATGAGTTGACTAAGAACTACATTAATGGTATGCACTTTGTGATTGTGAGAGGATTACACTCTATTATTTTCATTCTTTGTTAAAGGGGTATGGTTTGGAAATGGATATATAAATATGTCAAGTGATTGATTTGGGGGTGTGTTGGGGTTATCCAATACAAGTTATCCATTGTCGATGAGATTATAGATGATGTTATTGAAGCTATTACACCTACTAACATCATGTCTAATGACACCTTGAATGGCACACAATTAATTCTCCTTATACCAACTAGGTACATGATGAGAAGAATCAAATTGCTATGAAGTTTTGATAAAGGAAGTTATATGATATTTTCTTTCAATAAATTTTCTACGACCAAAGCGTATGACTCCCCTAATGGAGTAAATTGCTTTTGGTTGTTATGGTTTGGGTTTATATTTTTATGATTGGAGGAACTATAAGAGTTAGGTTGGTTAACAATAGGTAGAAGGGTAGTTTTAAGGACAATCACATTTGTAATTCCCTTATTTTTGGTATTAGTGTTAGTTTGATTATTAGGTTTAGAGGAGGGTGTTTCATTTAATTTGAATGTGTAATTCTTGTTTCTCAATTTCAACTTCCCTCATCAATGGATCTATTCTCTAATTTCTATGCCATGGTGAAAGCCTCATCAAAGTTCCTAGAAGTCTAAACCTGTAAAGTGGAAGAAATGTGTTTGGCATAAACTTGAGCAAAGAGTTTAATCATCTTGAGTTATGGAAAAGAGAAAGAGAGTTGACTTATCAAGATTCTTAAATAGGTTATTAAGTTAGATATGGACTTATCATCAAATTGGTGAATGGAGTAGATATTGGTGATGCAAACTTTCTTAGATATTTTTATAGAAAAGTAATATAAGAAATTTTGAGCTATTTGGGCAAAAGAAAAGAGGGAATAGTTTGTAATAGCATGGTATGAATCTAGTGATAGACATGATAGAGACATGGGAAAGGTGCAAAGGAGGAGAGCATCATTATAGACAATCAAATAAAAAAAGTTCCTAAATGCTCTCAGATGTTATTGAGGGTTTTCATTCATCTAAAATTTTGAAATTTTTAAAATTTCCCATTGAGGAGGATAAGGTAGAATGGGGATGGATGGATGGATGGATGAATTGGATCATTTAAAATTTGGTTTCATGATAAGAGGTTATGGGCACTAAAAATAGATTACTCTAAAGTATTCATTTTTTCCATTAACATTTTGAAAAGGTCCATTTGTGGCTATGCACCCTTGTAGTTGTAGGGTAGATTATGTTGGGTTTGGGTAGGTGTAACATACATATAACTAAGGTGTGGTTGAGAAGATGCCACATATTGGTATATGGACATGGGTGGTTAGGATGATGCCACATATGAATACATGGAGATAGGTGGTTGGGTGGAAGGTAAAGGTACATACCCTTATGGTTTAGAGACATATCTCAGGTTTTGTGTAATGGGCATCTATTAGTGGATTGGCATAGGTTGGGTTGGAGGTATGGTTGGGTTGGTAGATAGAGGATAGGTGGTAAATTTGGTACTTATGGGTGGTAGGGTAGAATGTATGGGAACCACCAAGCTATAAAATGGAGGTAGTTAGGTTGTAATCAAGAAGAATAGTGGTGATACTAGTAGAGGGTAATCCCATATTAAGTGGAATACTGGTGCCCAAAGGTTAGGTTGTTCTTATACTAGAAGGGTTGTTAGTTAGGGTAGAAAGTGTTTGTGTGTTGGTTGGTTGGGTGGGTTGGTTTTATATGGTATTATTGGTGGGATTCTTGGTAGAATAGGATGCTTGAATGACCAAGGGTTGAGTGGAAATGGTGGTAATAAGAATGTTTCCCATAAGGTGGGATGGCATAATATAGGGTGAGTTAATAGGTGGAACCAAAGTAGGGGTAATATGAGATATGGTGTTAAGATAATGTTGGAGGGCTATGGGGTTGTTGTCCAAAAAGATGGAAAAATATGCATCACCTTGGCTAACTATCTAAGGGATTATAGGACTTTCAGAAAGATGGGGAGAACTCTCTACATCTAAGATGTACTCCATGGATGAGGGAGAAGAGGAAGATGGATGATTAGGAGATGATCCTATTTTTTTTAGTTTTGTAGTTATTTCCTAGTTAAAACCATGTAGATAAGGGGAAAAGGAAGATACAAATAATCTCATAAATTAAACAAAATGAAGGCAAGAAAAAGTCAAAGAAATGAAACACACACTAAAGCATGTTAAATTTTATTTTTTTTAATTCTCTCTTATAGCTTATGCCATAATATTTAATAATTGTGTGACTCAACTTGGATTTTAGAGTAAGTACTAAAAACAATTTTATGGTTGGTTTTAGGTTGTGTTTAGGATTTCAAAGGGATCTATTTTAGAAATCAGTACGTGGCTTGATATTGGGCCCTACCCCCTCACTTCACACACCATGATGATAAGGGTGTTGGGTTCTTATCCAAGATATATTGATTGATAGAGATTATACTTAGCTAAAAAACTATGTTGGTTATCCACTTGGTGATGAAATCCAAGTAGGATAGCCAGGAAGTTCACCACTAGGTGATGACATCCCAGTTGGGCCTTATGTCAATGTTTTTATTATTGATTAGGTATAAGTGGTTTGGTTTGTATGTGTGATAAGAGTGAAGATACAATTAATTCACTTGACTAATTAATCTATGTGAGCTAAAATAAGTAAGGAATCAATGTATGTAGTCAATTTTAAGCCCAAAATGAGAAATTGATTTCATTGTATGAGCATAAAATGAGAAGAAGCACTTAGATGCAACTATGAACCCAATAAAAGATTCAAGGGTCCCACTAGGTGTGATAAAAAATTTAATGTAAATTTTTATTTATTTTTGAAGAATAAAGTTGTAAAAATTAAAATAAGGTTGAGGTTAGTAGAACCTAGATTTGGTTTGCACTCTATGATCTAATCGGTTATAGATACTTATTTTTGTTTGAGGATGAATGACTTATAAATAAGAAATAACTAAAGAAATGTTTTATTAGTTACATATTAGGGTGGATTTCTTAGCAAACTAGATCCAAGAAACATAATCTTCCTTAGAGGCTGTCAATCCACACTTTTAAACAATCAAGTTCTAAAAATGAAAGATAAATTTCTTGCATAAATAACAAAAGATATTGAAACTAAGTACAAGAAGTGCTTGAAAAGAGATGAATTCAAATAATTATATAAATAAAAGACTAGATATTAATTTTATATAAATCATACATGGTTTAGAAAATAGGGTGATGTTTTGTGATCAAGTAAAAAGTCAAAAAGTGGGATTTGGTTGGGGTCTGCTAGGTGGAATTAGCTTGTTGTTGGAATAGACACACAATGATCATTAGTGGTTAAGTGATAATTGATATTTTACTATCATATTTGGCTTAGTTAAGGGTAGGTCTCATTGGGAAGGTGGGTTTAGGCTGGAGGCTAGTTGTGAGATAGAGAGAAATATTCAAGGATGTCTAGTTTAGAGGTTTGGTTGGGAGAGAAAAAAATAAGTAATTACTAAAAATATATAGATAGATTTTTTTTGATGATCTAAATAATTTCAAGGTGTACAGTTGAAAACTCATTGTGGAGCCTAGAGCAATTCTGGTAGAATGTTAGTTTCTTGGCTATGATTGATGAATTGGAGTGCATGTGCTCTTTGGCATGCTTATTGGAAACTTTATTAGATTTTTTAGAAGGATTGTAAAATAAGTTATAATAAAATAAGCTCTAATTATTGTTGATTTTCTCTGATGATTCTTACCCTCATTTTTACCTCTTCCTCCTCTCTTTTTATAGAAGGAAAGGAGATATGAAAAATAAGCTTAAATAAGGTCTTAACAAGTCATCTAATTTTAGTCTTAACATTCATGATTATGTGAGTGTATAAGAATTAAAAATCAAGGTGGAGTTGATTTGAAGTTAAACCTTAAGGTGGTTGAAGGCTAACCATCATCATTTAAGTATAACCATTGACAGTTAGAGGATGACCATTGACAGTCGATATATCAAAGCTAAAATGGTTAGATATAGTCAGGGTGACTTAGGTTTGACATTTAAAAGGCTTTGAATTGGTCTCGATGGGGTCCAGGGGTGGTCAAGGGTATGGTGTGACATATAAAACTATAGTGTGTATATTTTTAGTGTATATAATGAAAGGTAAAAACATTCTAGTAAATCCCTCTATGATTAGTGCACTCTCTAGGATTCCTAAGGAGGGTTTATTTTTTTATTGATAAGATAAGTTTTGCTGACTTGATTCCCATGTTCATTAAAGGAAATGATCCCTACCCTAGACAGTCCAAATCCCCATAGGGAGTGGCTAGGGGAATTATGAGAGATAGCCTTCCATAACCTAGTAGAATGTTATATTCTAGATTATGAAATATCTTACTTATGATGGTTAGTTTATAGTAGTTGGTGGATATGTGATGAAACTTATTATTCACTTGAGAAAAAGAGCCACTAGAGAATAATACAAGGTAAATCTTCCATCTTTCCTTCACAATGTTATAATCAATGTTGCTCAAAAATTGAATAGAGGTATCGGGTCCATTTGACACCATGGGTTGGTTACCCTCATCTATCAGTATTATTTTCTAAGTAAACCTAGGAAGGAAAGTCTCGGTCCTTCCTCTAAAAATTCTCACAAGTTTTTATCAATAAAATACTATGCCTTGCCTCTCCTCCTTCTACCATAGTTTATATTGAAGAAGTCCCATCTCCACCACCTTTGGCTCTATAGACATTGCACCAATGATCAAATTGATAAATGGGAGTTTCCTCAGATAATCCTAATCCTTTGGCTAAGATCTAATACGTTCATTGAATTATTCTATAGGAAGAAGAATAAGAAGATATGTAGGCTTCTATGACTTGGGGAATCTTAACCTGGGCCATTGAACTTATAGATGTCGAAGCAGTTATTACAGGATAACTCCATGAAAAAGAAATTGTATTTGAAGAAAAAACATTTATAGCAGAAGTTGTGACTCAAGAAGAAGAGAGACCCTTACCCTCTACCATTCATAAGGGTAAAGAAAACTTGATAAAAGAAGGTCCATCTTCCTCTTAGATTTATAATGAATAATAAGAATTGCATCATGTCATGGCTCTATCCCACCATTAATAAATAATATGGTAGAAACAAGTAAATTAGATGTTCTTCATTTAACCTTTCAAGGTAAGGATTTGATTATTTAAAATTTGGAACAAAGTTGTGAAGAATATATCAATAGAGATAGAGAACAAGAGATAATTCTTACAGGAATACAAGATGAATATAATAGAGTACACAATTTGATTTTTTCACAAACTCAAGAGTTGAGAACTTTATGGAATTCTCTTGCTATTAAGGACACACCCTTATCTACAACATGATAATGTTGATAAAAATAATCATATTTATAATCTAAGATGGATTATCTCTAATAAAAATGCATTAATGTTCAACATACTAATAGAATAAGATATCTAACCACTCAGACTATTGACTTACAAGCCTCTATACAATCAAAGCAGAGATAGACAAGAGAAATAACAATCCTAACTAAGGGATCTACAAGATTTGTTCCC